>CM056590.1:34150951-34708451 GCA_029721435.1 Gymnothorax reevesii
GCACAATGCAGGTTCAATTTATCATCACTGGCTCCTCAGCTACAACCTGCGAAAGACAAAGACTTTAATTCTCACTCTAAATCACTGTGACTTCAGAGCCATTAAAGAATTGAATACAACAGGTGAAATGATAAATAATCTCACTTGCAATACTGATTGGGTAGTTAATTATTCATTTCCAGAAAGTAATAGAGGGGCATGCTATAAACCAAAGCAAACTGGACACTGCACTGCATCCGCTTAAATTCTACAAATAATGCTGAAAAGACTGATTATTTCTCTTTTGTTTCGTATTGAAATTGTATTGCAAAGTGCAGATCAAATAGATATAACTTGTCATCGGGTTTCAAATTGGCAATATTTGAACAGTCGCAAACAAATGCATGTTCTCACAGTGTTCCCTAACGTCCTGCAAGTTATACCAGCTTGAGCATCATCAAGCTGAACATGGAGAATTGCAATAAAAAGGCTAGTGAAACGTTATACTTTTACTGGTAAAAGTAAGAGGCCTTGTGATTTATTTTTACATATATTCTTTTGTAGCCACTATCACATGCATGGAGAAGTCATGAAATATTATGTAATAAGATCCTTCATCATGACATCATCATCAAAGACCAGAGTCATCTCTGTAAAAGAATGATGAAAAAAAATGATGATTTGGTTACAAGGGTTTATCAGACATCAGAAACCTGATGTGGTTTGAGCCAGCCATTTTTGGAAATCCTCATCGTGCTCAAAGATGCCTTCCACCCAATAGGTCAATCATATTCTAAAACAATTCTATACATTTGGCAAACATGAGTAATGATCCAAGATAATCCTAGGTTCAGAATGACTTCCAAACTAGGAAGTCACAGTGAACTATGTGCTTTGTATTTTTCTTTTTAAAGAAGCATTTAGGAAAAGATTTATTTAAAAAACACACAGATTTTCTGTCCAATAATTAATTTTGGAACCATTCGGGCCTTTTCATAAAATGTGTAAATCTCAAATTCATAAACCCCCTTAATGACAGGTTAAAAAGGACAGTTAAAATTAGTTTCCTTATACAAGATTTAACATTAAGAAGAAAAATATGCAGCTCTACAAATTCATAGCATTTAATGATTCCCCTTGAAACTAAATAATAGCATTGCAGAAATCTGCTATTCCCAGATCATGCAATCTGTATCACACACAAAACAGCAACCACAAAAAAGTTTAATTATAGCCACACACACAGACACACACACAAACAGACATGCACATGTGCGTAACTACTCTGCAACAGTGATCTGTTGCCACTCTCCACTGATTATCTAGCATATGGCATGTTTTCAAGGAACAAGGAAGTTGCATACAGACGTCTCTCCTAAGACACAAACTAGATACAGACAGGTAAATTTATTTAAATGCTGGCACGGAGTGCTTATGGAAATACGACCACTCTAAATGAACATAATCAACCACAGAGTCACTAAAGCACATCTGCAGCATTGCTAATATTTTATGAGGCTTCATTTTCATGATCCAAATCACAACTACTTCCAGGTCTTTTAACCCAACAAAAACATTGAGATACTTGTTTGAAAACCAATATGCAATTCATTGCCAGTTTCAGACATTGTTATTCCTGTTCAAAGCCAGCAGAGCACCAATCTGAGCTTATTTTACAGCGGAAGTAAATGCGAGACACATTGGACACACAGCAATCACTTCCCATCAGCCATTTAATTCAATCAATAATAACCAACAAATAAAATATAGGTGTGTTGCTATGGAGTAATTTTTTCCTATAAAAATGTTCATGCTGTGAGTACAAACTCAATCATTAATTTGTAAAAATTTGAAAAAATACCAGACTAGTTTTTTTTACACTAGTTGTGTAAATTTGTATTTTGTATAAATACGAAATTTCGAGAAAACAAACTTGTATAAAAATCCCAGTTCAACTTCAGAACTGATATTACTGTTGCTTGGCTCGATAGTGCCCCCTTCTGGAATATGTTTA
The DNA here is from genome assembly GCA_029721435.1 of Gymnothorax reevesii. NCBI lineage: Eukaryota > Metazoa > Chordata > Actinopteri > Anguilliformes > Muraenidae > Gymnothorax > Gymnothorax reevesii. Next base: position 34,152,945 of record CM056590.1, read on the forward strand.
CATATATAATGTAATCTCAGGGCCTACCATAGGGACATCAAGATGCTCAGAAGAAACTAAAAATGCATAAAATACAAACACGTATATTCCAAGCTCAAAGTCAGTTTTTGAAATTATATATCCACATTATAATATATATTGCACAGCTTTAAACAGACTACCATTTACATGGCTGAACTAAAAAAAAATTGCCTTTTAACCTCAGCTTATCAAACACATTTATTACACATTGGATCAATTGGCTTATTGGTTGTGCTAATAATTAAGGACTGACAGTACACACCAATTTAAACATATGAATTTAAATTGTGTACAAATGCCTAATAAGTGATATTTTCAAATAAAAAAATCTAATATTTTAATTGCATTTGGAATTAATTAGTCAGAATAGGTCAACAGCTGAAAATCTGTCTTTTCTTTTAAAGATATATTTTTGCAATTATGCCCCGTACCCCCCCCCCTAATGGGAAAACGGATCGGAATTGCAGTACCCTCAAACGGAAGCTGAATGTCAGGCCATACTGTATCATTAATTCCAAATTCAAATAATGTAAATTATTTGAAATTTAGAATTTTTAAATTTCAATTTTCTTTATATGTTAGTGAGGTTTCTGAGAAGTGTCCGCACACTTTGAGCTAAACTGCATACAATACAATTAGCATGAAACTGCCCTCTTTGCAATAAAATGGTTAATAATATTAGCTAAATGTACATTATCCTGTCAAAATGAAGTAAGTCGAACTCACGGAGCTGTCAGATGTTGCCTAAATGAAAATGCAAGTGGAGAACATAAAATCGCATTTGAATTGCTAATTTATCTCGCTTATTAAAGAATATTGAATTTGCTCATTCCCTCTTATCATAGGGTGCCTCTGAAATTGACAAAGAGAAAGAGCACCGTGAGTCGGTATCAGCTGTTCGCTGAACGCCTGTACCCACCATCAGCGAACCAATATCGTGGTAAGGCTACAAAACGGTCTGACCGACGAATCAAGCGCAGGTCGATTCCAACTAGGCACCCATGGCAATGCAATGAAGTTCAATTGGCATACTTCCGAGCCCACCGTCAGCGACACCCCACTTCTCAATCTTCAGTTGCCAGCTTGCTATCCCCCAGTTTAATTCCCTCTTCTCACACCGCTCTCTCAGTCACAGGGTCTCCCCGGGGTAATCGCATTCCAAAACACACACAAGAATGTCCTTCTCCGCAGTTCACATACCACCCCTCCTCCCTTAACTTCAAGAAAAGGAAAAACACAGTCAAACTCAGTCCTGCCAAACAATTTACCTTAAACCCATGCGCCCGTTGTCTTTCACACGTTTATTTCCCTGTCGGTGCTTTTCCACATCAGAGCCACCGCGTAGAAATGTCCGCATTCCAGCCATTTCAAACAAGTTTTGCCTGGCTATGAGGAATTTGTAGCTACACAGAGCATGCACTGACTGCAGGGACCACACACTTTGTTGCTGCACCTACAACCATACAGAGGAGCCCAAGTGTCGTTCCCCCGGCCACTCATGACACAGCCGTGTTAGGTCCGCTGAGTAATAGAACAATAAGAACAAATCGGTGCACCCGGTTCAATCAGGCTCATGCGGACATTTTCTACTCTTTAATTTCAAAATAATAACTTGGCAAGAAAGCCAGTGAATGCTTTCGTTGGATGCATGCCCCGTTTTGTCCGGAATCAAAATTAAATGAAAAATTAAAAGAGGCGCATACAGAATATTTAAGTATTTATGCGATTTTAAAATTATACGACTCAAACAGCCTCCACGTATGGTCATAAAAATCCTCACTACCTTTTATGTGGTCCGATCCGCAGTCGACCTACGATCTTCAGTTGCAGCGATTCCCCTTAACGAGTCTGGGGGTTACCGAGTACAAACACAGCCTGCTCGGATACTGCAGGCTCGATCAAGCAGTTCTCCAAAAGCCTGAATAGAGAATAGCAGAATAGACCTCGCGCTAGCACCCGCAACAAGAGTGAAACTGTTGAACAAATGGGAGGAGGGGGGGGGGGCAGAGCTCCGCACCAGTTGAAAATGCACTTAATGCAAATGATGTCATCACTCACTCATCTGTCTGTCATTTCCCTTTCCTCCCCTTATCATGTGCCTCGAGGCTTTTCACGTCGTGCATACCAAAGCAGTATAGGAAATGCCACTCGTTTTAATACTCGCCGCGAGGCGCACGCTGCCCATTCTCATGAACGCGGCTCAACCCCCAAAGACTGCAAACACAACCACAGTCACTCATGAAATCCCCCGCACTGCCGGGGCCGTCCCCAGCGCGAGGGGTCGTAAATACGCTTCGCGCAGGAATTTTACACAGGAAAGTCCTCGTTTACAAGGAGGCGATACTGTGTCGAGACATTAAAAGGCATTATAAGATGAACTTATTTCTCAGAATCGCGGATTCGGTTTATCGACTGTACTCTCATTTTCTCGGAAATCCGGAGAACAGCATGTACGCTTTATTTGATGAGTACTATTTTGCATAATGCTGTATCCATCGATTATCTTTTCTACGCCGCTCCTTGTTCGGATGCGTTCGCTTTAGATCCACAGTTCTGTCCCAGTCCCGTTATAAAATATTCACAATTTCCCGAATAATGGGGGAGCTGGAGCTTGGCGACTATGGGCGGAAAGAAGAACACACCCAGGACAGTTCGCCTATACGTCGCAGAGAGCACTCAATTCACTCAAACACGTATACCGACCGGCAATTTAGGAACTCCAATTAGCCTCGCATACACGTCTTTGGACTGAGGGGAAAAAAAACAGGTTACCAGAGGAAACCAACGCGAACATGGAGAGAACAGTCAAGATCCATACAGGGGCCCCAGTCGGGACAAGAACCAGTACCTAGCTGTGAGGCAATACCTGTAGAGCTGGTAACTTTTATACTATTCTGCCCATATGTCAAATGAAATGGAACAATACATTAAACTAAATATGGTCCGATTCATTCAGTGCACATTGATTCTGAACATGCTGCACATTAGTCATTATTCGTGAAAATATGAGTGTTATAAAAAGGGACTGGGAGTGAACCATGGAGATAAACAACTTTAAAGTCTCTGACAAGTAATGGGGCTGACATCCATTTTACAAAAAAGGGACAGCAAGACAGTTCCTGCCAGATAGTTACTCTCTGAAAGACAAGTAGCTCACAAAAGAAATATTAATAATGAATCATGGTTCATGATTCCCCTTTATTAAAATTTTTAGACCCAGAGAGGCAAGAAAAGGGAAAACATGTTTAGCTGGTATTCACTTAAATATAATTTACAACGATAAGCCCACTAATTGTATTTCCTGTAAATATGCAGTTGTGCTTCAAACATGAAAAGTGCAGTATTCCATTAAAAAATCGTGATTAAAATAAGATTAAAAATAAAAATCTTCTAATAGGTTATGCATTCTGACATTACTTTGCAAGACTGCATTCAATGAAAACATTTAATCTCCTAGCCTACACAAGAAGCCATATTTATATATTTCCAGTATATTCACCAATGAAGTCCCCTTTAAACGAAGGCAACTACCGTTTTGAAAGATTAAGACAATGCGCCTCCCCAAATTATGAATAATGTTTACACTACAGATTTGGGGACTTTGTTGGGGGATAGGACGAACTAGCAATCATGAGATTGGGAGTTTACCTAACCAGCCACAGACACTAATTACCAGAGAGTCAGTTCTTCAGAAACGCTTACAAAACATTAAGATTAGGCTGACTTGTGAGATGTAGAAAGCGATCAGCATGAATTTACCAACTGAAAAAAGATTCCAAAAGAGCTTTCTTTTTACTGTTGTTTTTTAATTTTTCAGAGAATGGCTCTCATTGCTTTGAGGGCTTTTCCAGAAAAAGAGGCAATGTTTGAATCATTGTTAATGCACTGAGGAGTGTTCCGGAAAGAGAGATCATGTATTAGTGATGGTGATTTTCCTCTTCTGGTGAAAGTGATATTTTAGCAGTTGTTTTGGAGGCGTAGACTGACAAACATTTTGAAATATCCCTCAGAAATACACAAGAACTAACTCTAATTTCTGTCTTCAATTACTTTACGTATTGTTAATTAAAATAAGGCACGCAATTTTTAAAAAAATGTTTTTTAGCTGAAATTTTTCTAGCTGTTTATTTTCATGAAATGATTTCATACAAATTATGGCATATAGCATTCTTTGCATATGCTGCAAATTTATATCTTTCTGCATATGTTGACAAAACTAGTGTGTCTTTTCCTCTAAATTAAATCTATCTTTAGCAGGAAAACCCCCTAAAACTCTAAAAACAGCATCTGTTTCTGTTTCGCGGAAGGCTCGTAAAGATCACTGGGTTACCCAGCTTCACTGTCTGACTACAGTATGTTTTGACTCACGTTCACTTTCACTGTTTACAGGAGAACATGTACCCTGGATATTCTCATCATAAACCTATCAAATATACCTCAAATTAAAACAAAAAATTGCCTTCTTATGCATTTTTATTCATTTATTCATTATTCAAATGAATAAATAGTCAGGTCAATATTTATTTGGCCTGAGACAAAATTTTCAGCATTATAACTCTGTCTTCATTCATAATGGATTTGAAAAGAAACAATCAAGATGTAGGTGTAGAACTTCAGCTTTAATCAAAGGGTTTGCTAAAAATATTTCAGGACTGTTTTGGAATCACAATCATTTTAATAGCTCCTGCTTTTCAGAGAGCAAAAGGTAATCAGACAAAAACAACATAATTATCTATGAAATTCAAAGGAAATTTCCAGGATTCCATTTCCTTGCAATGACTGCATTCAGTAGCTGCCTGAAGTCTGGAAACCAAAGACATCACCAGACGTTGGCTTTCTTCCCTGGTGATGCTCTGCCAGGTCTTCACTGCAGCGATATTCAGTTCCTGTTCGCCATTTGCCTCCAACAAGTGAAATGCATGCACAGTTGGATTCACGTCAGGAACTGACTTGGCCATTATAGGATATTCCGCTTATTTTTCTTGGGTCATTGTCCATCTGCATCGCGAAGCACTGACCAATGACTTTTGAAGCATTTAGCTGAATTTCAGCATATGACGCAACGGTACACAATTGAGAATTCATCCTACTGAGTTTGTCAGCAGACAGATCATTAATAAATACAAACCAGCCAGTTCCACTGGCAGTCATGCATGCCCACGCCCTAATACTACCTTCTCCATGCTTCACAGATGTGGTATCATACTTCAGGTCATGAGCAGCTCCTTCCATGCTCCATACATTTGTTTTCCCATCAGTCTGGTACAAGTTGATCTTTTACATCTGTCCATATGATGTTGTTTCATAACTGCAGTGGGTTTTTTAAGATTTTTTTAAGACTCCGATCTAGTCTTCCTGTTTTTTTTTTCTTTTTTCCTAGCCGACCAATTGTAAAGATCCTGTAATAAACTCTCAGTAGATACTGAGTAGATACTGTAGTCCTTTCTCGATTGTTGACTTTAACACAGATTTGCCTGCCTCCTGGAGTGTGCTCTTCATCAGCCAAACTGTTGGGAATTGATATTTCTTTGCCAGATAAATACCTCTTCACTTAACCTCCAAAGCTGATATCCATGGTCCTCTGGGATTTTCGTGCTCCTGATCTCACCACTTCATTTTTTCTTGTCAAAAATCCGCCAGGTAGTTGATGTGGTCACATCTACGGTTGTTGTCATCTCGACTGTGTTGGGTCTGTTTAAAATTTTTAGCCAATGATGGCCTGCTTCACTGGCAGTGACAGCCTTTTGGATTTACTGGATATATTGAGAGTTAGTATCAAGGGACTACAAATCCAAGTTCTACTCTTGAAATTAACTGTAGGACTTTCATCCGCTTACTTGTCAATGAAATTATGGATTAACAGACACCTGATGCAAAGGTGCCATAACTTGGAACAGCTGTGCGGCCAGGTCTCTATTTACTTATGTCTCTTAAAAAAGAGGGATCATTACCATCAAATTAGTCTACATGGCATATTAATTTATCAATTTCAACTCCTATGCAGAATTTGAGACCAATAAAATAACAATACCTTGGCAATGCCTAAATATTTATAAACCTGACTATGTCAATGTCAAAAAAAGCATGCAAATTAAGAATGACAAATATTCCAGAATGTTCATGCTTGACTTCATGCTGTTAAAAAGTGAAAATATAAAGAGTTGATGGCAGAATTTTTTTTTTTTCTATTCACGAGAATGGGGAAAAATGTGAAATGTTCAGCAAAGTGAATTTTAGTGGGTTTTTTTCCTGTTTGATTTTTATCTGGCTTTGGAGAATAGTTGTGTTTTTTTATTTAAAATTATTGATTTTATTTCTATATAAACCATCATTAAATGATAAAAATGGCAATTCATTTTTGAACTAATTTCATTGAATAGTTATACACTGCCTTTTAAAGACAGCCTTAAAGCCAGCTTTAAATTGTACTGCTTGTGCATACAACAGAAAAGGGTTACATTTTGAATTTCAGGAAGACAAAAAAAAAAAAACCCTAAATCTTGTCATGTCATAAAGCTATATTTGAAACATTTGTTCCTTTAACAGATTTTGTCAATAAGGTAAGAAAGGATGTTTTATCTAGGTATTTTTGGCTCATCAGTGGCTATTGGTGTGCAGGCAGTGAGGCAACATTGACATCAATCCAGTTAAGATGCCATCATGGAATCCATTGGGATAACAGCAGTGTGCTGGTTCAAATCAATTACCTTTTCTACCTTCATTCACTCAATTCTTTTTTGTCTTCTAGTTCCACCCATTGGGTTGACATCAAAATGATGAGTGAGAAGTGGGAGAGGATGTTAATGACAATGTCCTTCAAACAGCAGCTTGCAGTAACATAGTTCCAAGTGTGGCAAATAAATGGCAGATGGAAAAAATACACTCAAAGGTTAATCATTTAAACATCATGTGATCTAAAAAAAATGCCTCCGTAAAGAATGGTCATAGATCTCCATACTCAAGATATTCTGTCTAAGACATCTAACTCTTGTTTTCAAATTCATTTAATAGATTGGAATCTCTTCTCTTGATGCTGAGTTGCAATTGATTTCTGTGACCAGTATAATGAGTGAGGTAAGGATGTGATTGGCAACTGAAATGAGTCCACGAAAAGGTAAAAGAGGTCCTCAAAGTGAAAAGTTTTACTAATGCTATAACGCACCTAAAATGGCTGTCCTCACATAGTGACGTCTCAATGGTCAGACTTGTGTCATCATTTCTGCTTGTGTAAATAAAGAATGTAAGGCGTTGCTTGAAAACTAATCCAACCTCCTCAATGCTCAAACATTTCAAGCTGTGTCACTTCTGCACGGTGAACATCGACCACTCTTAATATTCAGGTCATGAATATTTATTTTTGTCCAAACTGAGGCGTGAGACACGTAACTGGATCGCCGGCTTTGTTTACAGGGTGTTTGCAATGGCTTTGTCCGTGGAGGAAAACCGTGATTTTGCATTTGTTGACATACTAACATGACATACTATGGATTCTCCCCAAGGTACACATCACTTTAGCAAAAATTTCATTGGCTGAGAGCATGGAAAAAAAAATTGCCCCGTGTTAAGTCATGCTGTTAATATTTTGCCAAACTGAATACCAAGGGTTACTTAGGTTTAATCGGTATGGCTTGGCACTGTAGCAGGCTAGCTAAGTGCCACTTTGAACATTAAGTTAACGTACTCGCAGTGTCATTCCATCACCATTATGTAACATTCATTTGTTGGCTAGCAAGTCAACTTTCACTAGTTACTCAGATGACAGTGGAGGAAACCATGATTTGGCATTTGTTTCTGATTTTTCTCCATTACATAACTGTAGTACTTTTCCCATAATGCAACCGATGACGTGAAAGTGATCAATACAAACCGTTGCCAGTTTGAAGGCGAAAATGATTGTTAACGGCAATGTAAAACAATTTGCAATTAACTGCAATGGCGTAAGCTCAGTGCTGACATATATCGGGAATTACTATTCAGGCGCTAAGGAAAATTGTATTTGTTTTCCATTAAATTGCGCAATTAAGTTATGTGATCAACAGAATCTTATACTCTGTCATGGCCTAATCAGGCCACCGCTGGTGGCTTGATAAATAAAAGTATTGGAAACATGTATTGCAGTCATAAAACCCCTGTAGTTCCAGCCCCTCAAATATTTTTATCTGATTCAACCATTTCATTCTACGAAGATAATCTTTCGGAAAGCAATGACAAATAAGATCAGCAGCAATGTAGTATCTGCACTACTCAGTGGGACACAACACCAACACGCTGATCTGGATGTCGGCCAGTTTCTTTGTTTTGCTCCTCAAGCCTCGTTTTGGCATTGCAATACGTGGTATGCATAGAATTTAAGAGTGGCCTATGCCTATAGCACAGCCATATTTTCACAGGAGAGAACCACTGATTTTCACCTTGCGCTTTCTTCTGTTCAGATGCACTATGGTTAAGGTCCCTCTCTGCAATTCAAATTGCTCAGTTTTTGTCGTCCCACCCATTGCTGAAAACATACCATTGTGGTGTATGATTTTGAAAGGTCAGACACCAGTGATTTTAAGAATTATCCCAAGAACACTGTGTTTTAGAAGCTGAAAAAGGATTTATGCTTGTGTGTCTTTGCCAGTGGTACCATGTAGGCACTCTACCATGGAATCATCAGTCAAATCTTTGTTTTGAAAAAATTTTTTTTTTTTTTGCTAATGTAGCATGATATTGGTCAGAAAATAAAGCCAATGCATTAATGTTCCAAATACTGTTTTTAAGAATAATTCTTTTTTTTTTCAGATTTTATGTATCATTGCTCAGCCCCATTGTATTGTCCATTACTCCAGGGTTCTAATGATAACGCTAAAACAGCACAACCTGATGCAGTAGTGCTTGTGTGCTAATTGGTGTTAGCAAAGCACTTCCTAAATATTATGTGCTGCATTATATAAAAATGTATATTTCTGTAGGTTTTACTGCCAAGTATCCTGATAATAAACTCAATTTTGTTTTAAAATGGCCAAAAATGGAGAACTTGCTCCACGTAAAAACTTTGTCATTCAGGTGTTATTTGGAGAGATGAAGGCCATAAGCACACCGTCACCAAGAAATGGAGAATTCTGTGCAAAAATTGTGCAAGAAGAGCGAAAACTTGGCCCAGCCAGGACAGAATGTGACCTAGAAGGATTGCTCAACTGTGCAAGAGGTCACGTGCACCAAAGTTGCTAATCTGAGAAATAGGGTGCCTCCTTATGAACAGACTGTTACTTCTCGGGGCGATTACCCCTTAAGTCCAAGTGGCTAAAGGATGGTAACTTTCAGAATGCAAGGCTTATGCCACCCTGACACTTGCACGATTTTTGTTCCTGCAATGCCACGCAATGTATTGTGGCAATGGCTAAAGTCTTCCGGAACAAGCGTGAGGAGTGTGTGAAGGGTGCGGGGGTGCGTACCATGTCGTGGAGAGAATTTTGAAACATTCAAAAATTCGGCACGCATTCGGCACGCAGTGTTCATGCTGTTTGCGTGCCACTTGCGTGAACTATGCGCGAACACTACGCGAACTGGGCGTGAACGCTGATGACAGTGCGTGTCAATGCGTGCCGTGGCAGGGTGTTGTCACGAGTTGTTCACGTGATCATGGCACGCCCAGCTCGCGCATAGTTCGTGCACGTCATGAACCATTCACACATGGCAGGAACGTCTCTCAAAGTGTTCACGCATTGTTCGCGCATAGTTCAAATTTTTGGCCGCGCATTGCTGAGACAGTGCATAACTTATGCGTGTACGGTGCGCGAGCAGGGTGCAAACAAGGTTTCGCTGCGTACCGCCGAAATGGCCCACCTTGCCATGGCGCTTTCCCCGGCATTGCAGGGACAAAAATCGTGCAAGTGTCAGGGTGGCAATATGCATGAACGGCAGACATCAGAGTCAAGTGCAAATGTCCCGTTTGTTTTAGGTGCTTGACCCACTGCTCATGCTCATTCAAATATTGTCAGCTGCCAGGAGGAGAGACAAAACCTCTGAAGAAGATTCAAGAAACACGTCATACAAAAAGAGAGAAAACACTAAGTCGCTCTGCCCCAGAACACGAGTAAACAAAGGCTATCAAACTGGCAACATGGCAAAGTTGAGTCGCTATCAGAGGAATTATGCCTTGAACAAAGCCTTTTGTTGTCAGATAATGAGTAAAAAAAGTGGCTGTTCGGGTCAAAATCTCATAAAAGTTCATGTTCGTATTTTTGAGCGGCGAACAGAACTGCACACAAATGCACAGAGTAATGGGAAAAAAACAGCTTCTTCTCGAGTTTCGTCTGTCGCATCAGATGAATCAATGCCATCGTAGTTTAGAATCCCAACTGCCTATAGGAGAATTTTTTCCCCCCTTTTCTGCCTCTACCTTATTGGACAATCAGGAGGTCCGATTAGACCAAATGTCCCTTCATGAATAGCCTTACTGGCAATAGACTTTAGTGGCCCCTCAATGACAATATCATTCATGAACAGGGCTCATGTCTTCAGCATGTGTCCTAACTGACCAGTACTTGTCAATCTGGAACATTGAGATGATGTCTCCATTTGGTAACCTTATCAACTTTGTTACCCATTTATTGGTTCTCTCCTGCTGATATTTTACCCCTTTGTATTATTTTCTTATTGTCACCAAATTTCGGAGGTGCTCACTTTCGCCGATAAGGCCAACCTCCCACGATTGTTTTTTTTTCAGTGTTGCTGATGAAGATGTTTGGTTGGTTCCATTCAATGAAGGTACTAGCTGAAAACATGAGAGTAATCGCCCACGTAACAAAGACTCTGACGCACTTGTCCTCTGGCGCAGTTGAGCATCAAGGCCTTGGACTTCTCAGTTTGTCCCGAATCGCCCAAGTTGCGCGCTTTCATTTCAGACAATCATGAAAGTCTTTGCATGCAACCTTCAGTTTCTCAGTGACCACAGTGCTTATAATGGCCTTCATCTCTCAAAAAAAAAACTGATCGAAAATTTTTGTTATTACACAGAGAGAGAGAGAGAGAGAGAGAGAGAGAGAGAGAGAGAGAGAGAGAGAGAGAGAGAGGTTCTGGCTCTTTTTGACCATTTAAAACCAAAATTGAACTTTTGTAAATATGAGGGTACTACAGAGGGTCTCGCAGTCTGTTAGTACTCTAGAGTAACACCAATTGAAAATGTGGTTCCGCTATTATAATTTCCATTATATTCCATTAAATTAAAGAATTATTTTAAAAAATAAATTTTTTTAAATATTTTATTATTGTAATTTTTTATCCATATCTTGGCAGCATGTTTAATCACATTAATGCTTATTTGATAAATGAAATATTGATTGCTTTCAAAAACATTGAACAACCTACATGATTCCAAACTCTTGAATGCTTCAATCTAACAATAATGCACCAACCGTTTAGAACTATGATATTAAAGCCAACATCAACCTCATCACATCAGTTAATTTACCGTTCCTCCAAAAATTGAAATTAGATTTGTATACAGCAGTGTCAGCATATAAGAATACTTCAGAACTGCGGCAATGCTAGTTTAAGGAAAACTCTGTCGCACAACCGTCTGCTGCGAGCTGAATACCTGACAACACTCTTGTACCTTTGAAAAGTCAGACACCGCCAGGTGCCTGTGAGAAAACTACCAAACAAACACGTCCCCCCAGACTGTTAGGTCGGTGCTCGGTGACGGGGAAAAAATAATCAATGGCTCAGAGCGACAGGGCGGAAAAATGTTACTGCAGTGTATCAGGCAGCATTACACTCACTGCTATGGCTGGGATTCCCATTCCCTCAACTCCCCCCAAACACAGAGCTTATTTACACCCCCCCCCCCCCACCCTTCCCAACCCCCACCCTTGCAGTAAGGAAGTATCTCTGGCACAACCTGAAATACCAGCCCGGTCTGTGAATTTTCCCACTTGGAGATGGGATTCATTCCCAGGGATCCAACCCTCTCGCGCAATTCAGATTTTGTCCTTGTCCTTCAGTGGGAATTCTCTGCCATTTACCCCTCTTTTCAGCAGCACTTAAGAGTCCAAAGAAATGCTGCAGATTTGACAGGCACCGGCTCTTTTCATGTGCACGCATGTCTGTGTTTGTGTGAGTGTGAGTATATCCACAGGTGCCCACATTTGTGTGTGTATACCTTAGCGTTTGTGTGTGGGTATGTCTGTCTATACCCTAGAAAGGGTACCCGAGATCACACGCAATAAAAAAAAAAAAAAAAAAAGCAAGTATGCAAATTCTCACGGATGCACACACTTGTATGAACTTGAGGCTCACATTCTGCACCCTGGCGAAAGCACAGTGATTAAACGGGCGTGTCGTTTGATCGTGCCGTCCTGATCACATTTTTCCCTTCCGGTGCCAAGTTTGAGCGGCTTTCACAGGGGCAGCGAGGTGTGTGATATTTGCCCTCACTTCAACTGCCATGCACGTGGAGAGAACAAAAGGAATTTGGTTTTCTGCCCCTGCTTTTTTCCATATGCGCTCATACACACACACACACACACGCAAAGATACCCACAGAGAAACCATACAGTCCAAGAGTCAGTAATCTTACAATATCATGTAAATATTGCCCTTCAAATGTTCCTTTCTACAAAGGTTAAACTGTTTGTCTCACAGCTGCATAGGTTCCATACCAGTAGAGGTAGCATTATAACTAAATTGTAAACTAAGCATCAGACAAGCAGCAGTTTTGTAAGCCAGCAAATTACATTTAAAATAAAACTGAATAATATACTTTAATTTCAGGCTTTCTCAAAAACTTCCAACCAACACATTTGCTACAAATGTGCGAGGGAAGAATGACTTGAAATAAGTGAGTTTCCACAGTACCTGCAGGTTCAGCAGTGACCTCCCAACGTGCTCCTCAAGAAATGTGCTTTGTCTCTGCTACCTCATTCTCTCTCTCTTTCTCTCTGTCTCTCTTCACCTCTTTCTCTCTATTTCTCTCTTTCAGTGTGATGGCTACTGTCTGAATGCAGTATCCCAGAAAGCCTGCCTGGTTTTCCCAGTGTCTCACAGCCACAGACAGCTTGGTTTGGTTAATCTCCCCCTGTGTCACAATGCGAGTGATCAATCTGTTGGGCTGCACAGGCACTTAACTACAGATCCAGAATCTCTCCTCCCCCCTGCTACACAGCAACTGTGCGAGTGTGTGGGCTTCCTGCCTACATAGCTCAAAGGCAATGTCTGCCCCCACAGTGCCTACCTAAACAGCAGTGTCACCTGACCAACTCAACCTCACGCACACTGCTGTGACTCTCCGCCTCAGTCAAACATGAGATAAAGAGAAATGCACACACTTTCACGTATGCACGCAGATGCACTTACACATACACACACACATAGACAGACATACATCCGCATGCACACACGTACATTCAGACCTCTTACACACATGCAGATATGTGTGCATGTAGACGCGTAAACGTATGCCACTGCTGTATGCTACGCATGCTATCGATATACACGGATACAAATGCACCGGCACGCACAATCACACACACGCACAGGCACACTCTGGATCAGCAGCTTATTCAGTTTGCAGCCTCCTATCATTTAATGTTCATATTCACTTGCGCCTTTTTGCTTTCAACGGTCTTTTCCTCTAAAACATTATCATTTCCATTCATTGCCTCGCTGCACACTGGTAAGGGGAAGCTCTTCGTCTAAAATTGAAATCCCATTTCATCAGACAATGAAGTTTAGGTGTACTGAATTTTAATATTGTGTTTTTGGCCTCTCGTTACATTTGTATTTCCCCAGACAGTCATAGCCATACAGCAGCATAAACAGGCTACCTTAAACCACTGCTGCATTTCAGCGGTCCAATCACTAAACACACACATCGCACTGATGTGGTCAAGATCTCTAATATTCTACAAGTTGATGTCTGCATCAACAAAAACTTTGCCTGGCCTGATATAACATTCTTATAAACTACAATTCTCTCTGCTACCCCTCTGAAAGCATGACCCAATCTTTCCATTGGCTGCAAAATATTATGGAATGGAAACATTAAAAATATTTGGGCACCCCAGCATGTTCTGTGCCAGTGGTATCAATCCAGACAGTCCAAAAACAGAGATCGTTTTGGGAGACTAGAACTCACATTTGTGAAGAAAAATATTTGCATTGTGCAATAACAGTGGTGTGGTTCCCCAGTCACACTGAGTCTGGTGATCACAACAGCCACGTCCAATCAGAATGAATCCACAGAATCAGGAACTCAGTAACTTGTCAACAGATTCCAATATCTGCATATAATGTTTTCTGTTTTTTTTACGGTCACTAGATTGAATAAAATTGACTAAAAACCAAAAGAAAACTGCTCTTTATTGCTCAAATTTAATCTCAGCATTGCAGGGACAGTGGTATTGCCTATTATTTTATGCAAGATATAAGATTTAAAAAGAAAAAGAAAAACATTGAGCTTTATACAACGACCAACATTTTATGGTCAGTGTGTTTTATGGTCACATGATACAATGTAGTCATTTTGCATGAGAAAAAAAAAAGAGGAGACAACAAGAAATTGTGGGACTACTGACTCAGCTTCGGTAAAATAATGTGTCAGTGTCCTTCTTCTTGACTTGGTTATACATGATTTGCTTGAGGCGACAGGCTTGCCAAACTCCCAAGAGCATATTTTTGGTTATTGCAAGTTTGGGAGCGCAAACACTGCAGTCTGTGTTTAGATACAGTGCCCCCCTACTGATTTTCTTAATTTTTATTTCCACCAAAGAAGTTGGCGGGAAATTATGTGATCGGAGTCGTCTGTTTGTCTGTTTGTGAACAAGATAACACAAAACGTAACGAACGGATTATCTCTGAAATTTTGTGGGTGGGTTGCTATTACATCAGGGATGGACCCTATTGATTTTGACTGCGATCAGTGAAACAATATGCCGCCACGGCGGCCATCTTGAAATCTTATGGCACGCGGTAACTGAACTTTGCTCCCACTCAGCAAGATTTAGACTGTGCTGCCTTGGCAGAAGTTTGCACTCTGGGAGTGCCTCTAGTTTCATATTTGTTACAGTTCAATGTTGCAGATGATCAAACTAATTTTGAGTTGAAAAACTACAATTTTGTTTGTTTGGTTGTATAACAGAGCGTTTGTTGTATTGGTGGATATGATTCTTTTTTTAAATTGTTTGGATGTTGGGTTTCAGGACACTCATGAGACAGCACAGAGTTTGAGTCTCCACAGAGAGCTTTTTATTACCTCTTGCCGCGGAAGAGTAATGGGACGATTGACGTCACTGTTAAAAGGACAGTGGAAGATTCCATGAGTGTTGATCCACATGTTCAAAGTCACTCTTTGTGTAAAAATTTGAAAATGGATTTGCTTGTTTTCAATCTGACAGTCTGAAGGACCCAAAAATAGCAAACCTTACCCATATGGCCGGTAGTCGTCTTTTCAGTACGTATGCATTAAAGGAGTAATGAGTCCACAGTGACTTTTTCATATACACCAGTGCGCAAAAGAGAACCTACAGGTCTCCATCTTCGGAGTAATTTGAGGCATTCAGTCTTCCTTGTATACAGTATTCAATCAATTTTGATGAAGGGTCATTCCATGAAAACAGCAAAATACTTGAAAATCCCGATTTTCATGCGAAATTTCCTTTTAAGAATTTATTATTTGTATCGGTTAGGTGGTAAAATTACCAAAAGAATATTTCATAACAGCTAAGGGGCGGTTCTTTCATTTATAGTTCAATTTTGAAAAAAGGTTGTCTTTCACTTTCATATAATAATAATAATAATAATAATGCATCAGTTTTATATAGCGCTTTTCTGGGCACTCAAAGACGCTTCACAATGGATACATTATTCATTCACTCACATGTTCATGCTCTGATGGTGGTAAACTGGTGTCTGGGCTGACGGAAGCGTGGCTCCCAGTACGCGCTTACGACCCTTCCGGTCACCACCAAACATTCGCGCACAGGCATACAGGAGTGTTCCTATATTGCATGTTTTTGCGGGTGGGGGAAACCGGAGTACCTGGAGGAAACCAATGCGAACACGGTGAGAACATGCAAACTCCACACAGAAAGGCCCCAGGCCGGATTCGAACCCACAACCTTCTTGCTGTGTAGTAGTGCTAGCCACTGTTGTTAGATTACACAAAGTTAATCTGAGTAAACACAGATTAGTGGAGTTTTAAAATTATGATTTCATTTGTTGAAGGAAAAAAAAGCCATCCAATGCAACCTGGCAAAATGAGAACAAGTTCAAACAAACGAAATCCTCCGGACAATGACGTATAATTACTGAGTGCTTGTGCAGGAGGGGCATACATACCTCCTCTGCCCTTTTTGCATGATCAGGCTCAGTTAATGCCTGCAGACTGACATGTACAACACGCTTGACATGTTTCATGAAGATTTTTTAAAATAATAATTGAGAACTTGCACTTGAAAGTTAGTGTCCGCACCAAGAAGAACAAGAAGGGGAGGAAGAACAATAACAAGAGGAAACTGAGTGAGTTTTTGGGCCCCCATTCCAAGGACAAAAAGTAACTTCCGACTTAGTTACTAAATCAGCCAAGAAAACTAATTTAATTGATTCTTAGGTTCAACTGCCCTGAACGCACCAGACGTGACTGCTGCCAGCCCTTATAAACATCAATTATATAGAACCTATCTGGCAATGTGAAGAAGATAAAAAGCAGCACATGAAGCTGCAATCTTAAGAAAGTCAAGGACAAATGAGAAACAAAGTTGTTGACATCCGTTCGTCTGGAAAGGGCTACAAAGCCATTTCTAAGGCTTTAGGAATCCAGGGAACCACAGTGAGAGCCATTATTTACAAATGGAGAAAACTTTGAACAATGGTGAACCTTTCTAGGTGTGGCTGCATACAAAAAAAATCCTCCAAATGCACACCGATGTCCAGGAAGTCATAAAAGAACCTAAACTTAAATCTAAAGAACTGTGGGCCTCACTAGCCCCCGTTAATGTTAGTGCTTATGGTTCCACAATAAGAAAGACTGGGAGAAAATTACATCCATGGAAGAGCAGCAAGGTCAAAACCATTGCTAACCAAAATGAACACAAAGGCTTGTCGCTTCTGGCTTGTTGCCAGAAAACAACTTGATGACCCTCAAGAATTTTGGGATAATATTGTGAGGACTGATGAGTCAAAGTGGAACTTTTTGGAAGAAATGGCTTACGTTACGTCTGGCATTAAGCTAATACAGCACTCTATAATAAGACCATCATACCAACGGTCAAACATGGTGGTTGTTGTGCAATAATCTGGGACTGCGTTGCTGCTTTAGGACCTGGGCAAACTACCATAATTGATAGAGTCATGAATTTTGCTCTTTTTAAGAAATCCTGTTGGAGAATGCCTGGCCATCAGTTCCTGACCTAAAGTTCAAGCACTGTTGGATTATGTAGCAGGACAATGATCCAAAACACACTGGCAAGCCCACCTCTGAATGGCTCCAAAGAAGCAAAATATAAGGTTTTGGAGCAGCCTAGTCAAAGTTTTGACTTGAATCTGCCTGTGATGCTGTGCTATAATCTTAAACAGGCAGTTCATGCTATAAAAGAAGAGATGGCCAAAATTCCCCCGCAGAGATGTGAAAGATTCATTGTTAGTTATTGCAAACACTTGATTGCAGTTGTTACCGCCTAAGGTGGCTCAACCAGTAATTACGATAAGGGGGGAGGGGTGGGGGGGCAATTATTTTTTCATATGGGTGATACAGGTTTTGAATAACTTTTTGCCTTCAATGAATCTAATAATCATTTAAAAGCTGCATTGTGTGTATACTCACATTGTCATTGTCTCATATTAAAATTAGTTGGATGATCTGAAAAATTTAAATATGACAAATAGGCAAAAGTGAAAGTTAGAAAGGGGCAAATCCCTTTTCACAGCACTTTACTTGCAAATAAAAATGGCCTGTGGTGTCTTGTGCCACTCAAAATATGATATTTGGTCGAACACGTCAGAGGTGGGTTTAACATGTAAATGGATGGTCATGCAAACAAGGACCTAGCTGCCACTTTTTGAAGAATGACAGTGGATATATTATGCTTGGAACATTATTAAAATACATAGCATGGAGAACTCTATTAAAGACCAAGAGATTTTAGCCCGCATTTGACTGCACTGGCCCAGATGATAAAATTAGATCAATGTTGGATCTTTCAGCAGGGATATGACTAAAAGCTTTCCTCCAAGGGCCTGGAAGTGCATCACCAAAGAATATATCATGCATCTGGTGATGTCGGTATATCATAGATTTCAGAAACTCATTCCTAGCAGGACATATGTGACAAAATATGAAAAAATGAACACTTTCCTCAACATTATGTTAAACTGTTAAACACATTCATTCAGATTTTTAATCAGAATTAATTCCTCCAAATCCACAAAATATAGTAAACCTTCGGCAAAAAAATCAATCTTTTGCGATAAATATTGTGGTGCTTTGACAGTACGCCCATGGAAACCTGAAAGCTGAGCTGAAATGGACAGTCCGCTCATGATGACTGAAAGATGTCCAGGCCATGAAGTAATATTCTGCTCAATGCCGTAATCCTTGGTGAGTGATCATGTACAAATGACCAATTGTACTGGTAAAATATTTAATATCTGCATATAGTGGCAAAGTACATGTTTTTCAAAATAAAAATTATATATATGTGCATTATTCTCCCATAATGCTGTGCAGGGAAAATGTAGAAAAAAGTAAACTTTATCCAGTATCCCAGTTCATATGATCGTACCCACACATGCGACACATAAATCAAAGCACATTGTCTCATCAGTTTTTGTCTGGTTTTTGAGTGGCAGGAACTGAACTGCATTAGTTTTTTTCAGGAAAAAATGAACAGAAGCATATTCATTTACATTCATGCAATGCACTAAGAGCTAAAAGAAAGGGTGAGATCTTGCGTGGGCAGATAATTACAAAACTGTTCACATTTCAGCTTTTACACTATTCTCCATTATATGCATTTTGACTAGATGATGTGTGGGAATTGTAATTGGGGGAAATATCCCTAAATTGTAATTAATTGTAAACACACACACACACACACGCATAATGCGCACACACACACACACACACACACACACACACACACACACACGCACAGCAATATACTGTTAAAATGTACTGTACAGGGGCGTGTTTCTCAAAAGCATAGTTGCTAACTAAGGCAGCAACTTGCATAATTGGTCTATTCACATTCAATGGTTCCAAGTATGTAGGTTCGCACAGTCTTTTGGGAAATGCACCTCAGGCCAATCTACAAGCAAATAGTCAGCAAGAAAATGCTTTGTTCTCATAGTCAACGGATCGGTCCTGAGCTACGTTCAAGAAGGCCAAATTGTCACAGTCAGACGAGTTGGTCAGAGCATCTTTGAAGTGGCAAAAGTCCTCGGTGCTCCCGATCAGCGGCAGCGCGTGGCTTATCTACTTACAGTGGTTCAAGGAAGCAAAACCATAAAATGGCAACAGGGTTTTTGATGCCTAAGCCTCATCGATGCACAAAGGAAATGAAGGCTATTTCATCTAGTTCAAACCAACAGAAGAGCCACTGTGGCACAAGTCATGGAGAATTATAATAATGTTTACAGGAGGGATATGTCACAGATCACAGTGTATTGCACCCTACTGTGTATAACACTTTTTGACAGCAGACCAGTCTGAGTGCCCTTTCTAACCGTGGTCTACTGTCGAAAGCACCGATACTATGGCGATGTCAATGCCAGAACAAGGCCTCAGAACAACTGAAGATGGTTTCCAGGTCCAGTCAGTCCTGTTTTCTGTTACATCATGAGCATTTACTGGGCACCAGTGCACCGTTTCCATGGGGAAGAGATGGGCACAGGATGCAGGGAGGAAAGAATACTAGGGGAAATGTTCTGCTGGGAGGGCTTGGGTCTGGAAATACAAGCGGAAGTCATTTTGAAGAGCTGCTATGAGGGACCAACACAATATCAGGCCAATAGTGTTAAAATACTTTTATATGCTTATATATAATTTAATAATATATAATTTTATATACTTTTTTTTTGCATTCAAGGGAACCGTGTACAAGAGAATTAAAAAGGAATGACATATACAGTAAATGAGAAACCTGGAAAACTTTCTCCTGTAAAATTCATTGTTTTCATATATTGTGCTCATTTTTTAAATGAAATTTTTATATTGGTTATGAGACTTTTTTTGTTGTAAAACTGATTTTTGCATTTGCAACAGTTCCTGCAGAGTGTGGAGAGAAGTGACATTGTGTGCAAGAGACTTTTGGACTGAAAGCTCTGGTGGACTGTGATGATTCATTTGATTTTTTTTGTTTTTGTTTTGAGAGAGAAAGTGAGAGAAACAAATTGAAATTAAATCAAAATGACATTTTGTTGTTGAAGAAAAACAAACAGCCGAGGCAGAGGATAGAGAATTTGTTTCTGATAAATCGCAGCGCCTGTTGTATGAAAGTACTGCGTATGGTCGGAAAGAACCTGCGCGCCGTCAGAGGGGTATTTTTTGGCCAGTCATTCTGGGGAAGGCCATGGAGAGGCATAAAACACCATGTGATCATGGTGATGTCTGGTCTTTCCAGTCTCATTCAGCTGTTATTAAAACATTATTGGGAACTAGAACACTTTGAACATAGCTTTGGGTTTCACATGAGTCACAGTGAGCACCATAATTCATTGGATAGTGACACATTTCTTGTTATTTGGTTATTTTGCCCAAGTCAATAACTAGATCTGAATCCAACTGATCATGCATCTAACGAGCAGGGAATTAAGATTGCTGCAGAACAGGCCTGGGAGATCTAGTTATGTCTATTTGTTGCAGATTTCAAGAAGCCATTGTTTTCTTGTAAAATGAAACCAAATATGAAAAAGGATTACTTTTTTCTATATAATGCTAAAACGTCCAATATTTATTCATGCTCCTGAAAACTGAGGGGGTTTGACGATGTGCAATGTACATTGAGAATCAATTTGGTTCAGGACTCTTGCACTTTGAATTTGAAAGTATACAATGTTTGGACTGGCAGACTGTCAGCTATGATTCAATCTGAGGGTGTTTACATCCATAATGGACAAACAATCTAGAAATGACAGCATTTTAGCCGAAAGCTTACCATTTCTTCTGGATTTGGAGGAAAGAATTTTGATACAAACCATAATGCATTCCTTGAAATACAGAAAAAATGGTAACTTTCAACAAAAGAATCAACGTTTTGCAATTCCTATTATGGTGGCTTGATGAAAATCAGAGAACCTGAACACTAAGTGAACATGCACAAAGGACTAATTGTGGCGGAATAATATTAGTTACAGCAAAGTTTGAAAAAGCCCATTGAATCCTTGAGGCTAAGTATATTTTTGTTACCCACTGGCTGGCCTCACACAAATAAATAACATATAAACCAGCGTGGGGTCTTTTTAGTTCAGAATTCAGAAAATAAAACAGAATACGTACAATAGATGAATTATGATTAGAGCTGAATGCATTTGTCAAAATACACAGATTTCAAATGGATTGAAAAGACCTTTCTTTCACAAGAGAAGTAGAAACCGAGTTATTTTCCTCACATTTTCAGAAAAACTAGGCAGCATGTAGCCTGTTTTTATTTCTTCAGTTTTGCAGCCGCAGATTCAACACCGCCCACTTGCCACTTATGCATTCAGCTAACCGCTCCGCAGCTAGATGTGCGGGTCAGCGCATTGTAAGCTTCTGTAAATTCAAGTATCACACCTTTATTCTCTGAAAACCCAGGCTCCAAGACACATTCACTGGCCAATAGTTAACACACTCCAGTACCATACTGACTGTCCGTCTATATTTCCTGAGACACAGACATGAAGCTCGACCCATTGACCACAGTCTTCCCATATTTACAGACAGAACTATCTGTCCCCTTTTAGAGAGCAACAGTCATGTCAGAATATTAGTTACGTCCAGTTATTGTATTATGTGTTTGCTGAAATGCAAAAACCACTATTGAGGGGAAGTTCCAAATCCATAAGTTTTTACTGTGAACACCTTCATCTCCTGTATGGCTATATGAGTTCTGAACACAAGCACAGTAACAGTTAAAAATCAGTTGTTTAACAATTAAAATAAATATATTCAATTATAATGTGAAATTACTGTATTATGAAAAAATATCAATTACAGGTAAATTGCCAAATTTGCAGAGCAACCCCGTTGGATAAAAAAAATCTAAATTAACGATTCAAATTAAATTTGTAACATTTTCAATGCTGAGCCTAAATACTAGGAACAATCATTTGCATCTCATCGAAACACAGAATTTCACGAACAAGGACATCCACAGAAGTAAATAAATAAAGAAAGAAGACTAAACCTTGGCTTGCTTCTCTCAGATATAATCCCAAACAAAACTGAAATTTAAAGGCAGCCAAATCTTCCAACAGTTCAGAATGTAAAAATGCCAGATGAGCTGTTAAACTGAAGCGTCAGACTCTGCCTTTGCCAAACACCATGAAACAGCAGGCCCAAATGTCTGCAATGGCAACAGCAGTTATCCATGCTGAAATGCCCACTTCACAGATGTTACCAATTCCCTGTTGGTCGGAGTGTTAAATAGCCAAACAGTAATTTCTCGGACCTCAAGGGCCATGATTTGTTGATCCTTGCTTTAGTGGTATGGATTGCAAAAACTAAATGCACAATGCAATATGCCATTGCAAACTAATGAGAGAATCTGTTAGCAAAATACAATGATCTAATGCCATTATCGAAAAATAAATCCGACCCGGTCGTTAGACATTCATAATACTAATTCCACGCTATTATTCTGTGAATTCAGTACAGGCTATAAATCTTTAAATATGATTGAAAAGCCCATTTTCAGCACCTCTTGCAGTGTTCTAATAACACACTGATTTGTTATTTAAAAGTAATTAAGGTTATGTAATAATTTTATATCAGGACAACAGGCTTCATATAAAATGCAATAGAAAGCAACTGTGTTATTCAATGGAGCAAGCAAACATTCCTACCAACTACACTGTCAATTTTAAAGCAAAAATTTGGATATAAAAATAGTCTAAGAAACATTCTGAGGAAACTCCTGAGTTCATTGTTCTTTTGAGTGATAATGGCTATTACATGCATGAGATTTCAAAGAAACTGTAGATATCATGCAATGGTGCATATAAGTGTCTTGAAAAAATGGAATAAACTGATTTACCTAGAACAGCAGTTGAAGGACCAGCGGAACTGCATGAACGAACAACTAATTACATATTTGCAATAATTTATCCGATCATTATAATAAACTGATGGCTCAAACATCCTCAGTTGAACAGTGCCTGCAAAATATTAGTTTATTCTGCTACAGTTATTTTTCCGACTTTAATCTTGTTTTCTATTTGCCAGTTTTAAAAGCAATTCTTTCTTTGAAGCACTGCCAGTGAAGCCAAAAGTCTTGGAGGGGGTCCTGTTTGGCATCTTTCTGCTTGCTGTATGTTCTACTTAAACTAACTATTATCAACATACAGCATGCATTTTCTGATTTCCTTTATGTTGAATTTTTGAAGATTACATTATGATTATAAAATGAAGGAACGTACTAATATCCAAAATGCCTCAAATTTTTGAGTAACTTCTGAGGAGTTTGAAACAAAAGGGCGCATGGGAATACTGCTCAGAGAATATTCTTGTCAAAGCATCATTATCACTAAAACATATGGGAATCAAACTGTACTGATCTTTAGAAATTTTGTAAAACCTTGTTTTAACTGAATAATTCTTTTTGCCTAAGTAATTCTTTCTATCTTTATTCACTTCTAACGTCACCCTGGAGACTGGAAATGCAGCTCTGAAAAAAGAAAGGTGTTTCACTGGCTTTAGTTTTTAGGTTTTAGCACAGAAATAGCAGCACAATAGCTTTGCACTACTCTGCACTCTCAATCTATCTCCAGTGAAGAAGCCATTTTCCCTGATGAGGGCCTCGTCTCCAGTGTTACTGGTATGGCTTTCCATAATTTTGCCAAAATGATACCAACTGACCTGTCACCCACCATTTTGGAGGCAAGACAAGAAGGGTCAAAAGGAATGCATTAGCGGGCTGAATGTTTCTCTAGAGATGGTTTTGCTCAAAATAGTTCCAACCACTTTCACCCGAGACTCTTTTTCAAGCTGCAAAAAGAGATGACTTGTCTTTAGAGGAGCAAACCTCTCGCAGTGAATATAGATGCTTCTGAATCGTTTTGAACGATACTTGCATTCGATTTTATTTCAGGCATCAAATAGGGACAACATGTACGTCATGTTCTAATCACTGCACTTTTCTTCATCCATTAAAATACATTATGTCCTAAATTGTGACGTCTTACTTCAATATGCAGTTTCTTTAATTTTTTATGAAATTCTGATGCCCAGCCAGGTCTTATGATTAAATTGTGACGTCTTACTTCAATATTCAGTTTCTTTAATTTTTATGAAATTCTGATGCCCAGCCAGGTCTTATGACTAAATTGTGACGTCTTACTTCAATATTCAGTTTCTTTAATTTCTATGAAATTCTGAAGTCCAGCCAGGTCTCATGACTTATGTTCAAAGAAAGGAGCACATACTGGAGAAAAACAGATTTACAAAGATTTTATTTAGATGTCTTTTTTTTACTAGAAAGATATTAATGAGTTGTTGTCAATATTTGCATTAAGCACACTTATTTGTAAAATACCGTAAGTTTCCCTTGCAGCTTCAGACACTGACTGTGGGTCTGAGCATGCCCATATGGAAAGAATCTATATGAACATATATGCGCATACATGCCACCTATATGCTGCATGTAGGCAGCACATATGCCGCATATAGGCTAAATTCAGGTACAAATATGTGCTTATATAGGTCTGCTATATTGCTTCTTTATTTCAACATATAGGCCCCATATGTACATATAAGGTATATGTCTCCTATATAGCTCATATACCCAGTGGCAGGTTCTGTTTGTCATACCTATTGTGTTGCTCATATCTCACTTTTGCAACTGTCATACATGATGCCTGGCTTTATTCTCAAGGTAATATCTGCATATTAGTCCAAAGTCCCTTACAGAAATAATAAGAATTTCATGCAATAACTTATTAATCGCATGTGAACACACGAAATTGGCATCACATTTGATCCTAAATACATGTTGACATGTGACAACGGTATGTAATGTGTAAACCAGTCATTATTAACTATGGCAAGTGAGAGGAGACATAAAGCTATGATATCAACACAAATATCTAATGCTATTTGTTACATTATTTTCCTGAAACATTAACAATAACAAGATTCAGCTTCATTGATTCAGCCAGGTCGAGTTTCCATTACGAGTGCCAACCGCCTTTGATCTGACATCAGGACAATCGATATAGATACTATAATTTATGTGCTGATTCAGATAGTTACATTAAACAGTGGTTGCTGTAATTATTTATTGCAATGAAATGTGCCTGACATTCTGGAAATCTGCCTGTGAGATTTTGGTAACGTGTGCGCACTGTGCGCCCAGCAGCCAAATTACCACAGCACAGACAGTAAACCAGATTGGAGCAGGTGAGCTTTCTGCGCATCTTCAGCGGAGACTTTTGCTATGAAATTGTCAGTGCCTCTTGATGAATATGTAACACCTCCCCCTACTACGCCACCCAAATTGCCAAAGTGGCTGCGCACGGTGTTGCACCGCACAAAATTACCACTGCGCCGACTGCACCGGACAAAATTACCACTGCGTGGGCTACGCCACGCTGTGCCACCCTGCGCTGCGCCAAGAAATTGGAGTCCAAAGTCCAAATTTCTGTTGACAGTTTTACAGAACAGACACTTCTCGTTTATCTGAGATGCTTGTATAGCAACTGAAAGTCCCAGACTTTTTCTTACAGGGATGAAATTACAAGGATTCTTAAATTCCCACTTGGAAAGAACCTATATAAACATATAGGTTTTAATCCCTCCCTTGTATCAACCAGCAGTGGTTGGCAGCTCTTTTCAGAAGTAGCGCGCAATTAGCCAATGTGCTACAGGGATGCAAATTGCGAAGGGCCTGCTGGGAAGGGTTATGTAGATTAGAGTTCCCCTAGGCGTGTCCTGGTGGTTAGACGGGCGCTCATAAATAAGATTTTTTGAATACATGAACTTTTGCTATCCTCTGCTCTTGTTCTAAGCTTGTGAAGATTCACCCAGCATATATGTAAAAAGCAATTGCTAATGGCCCCGAGCTGAGCACGCTCTACTGACTTTTCAACAGGGGCCCGCATATGCCAATGAATCTATGAAGTTGAGCGTAGTTCCCTAATTGGACAGCCCAGACTTGGGTGGGATTGGAAATGCCAAATAAAAAAAAAAGCATTTTAATCGGCTGTTTTTATATATTACAGGTATATAATAATATAATATAATAATAATATATATATATATATATTTCATATATTATAGGTACATATATATGTACCTATAATACATGTATGAAAACGGACAATTTTATGTACAAAATGTTACACATATGCGAAACCGATATGGGGCCCTACATTAAAACCTATATGTTCATATACGTTCGTTCCATGTGTGTGTGATTAGTTAAATCTTTCAAAAACTAGATAAATACGGTCGGCGGCAACAGGAGGGTATATCCCTGAAACTATAACACTCTCCTTACAGGTGAAATCATAGTTTGATTGAGTGAAACTATGTGAAACTGAGTGCTGGGGAAAAGGAAAGGACCCAGTACCCAGAAAATAAACAGGGGAACTATTCTTAGCTCCAGAATTGTTTACCACAAATTTTAACCTGTTCTCATAAAAACCATTTGATATATTATATTTTTGTAAAAGTTAAGTTTTGCCTAAAAGTGGTGCTACAGGGATGATCATAATGTCACCAGAACAATAGGATTTCTATTACATAAAAATCGTTCTATTTTTTATGCACCAAGACATTCTCAACAAAGTTGAGCTGATTCCTATTAAAATAGTTGAACTTATCGCATTTGGAAATGTATTTTTACCTTTTGGTGGCACTACAGTAAAAACTGTAGAGACATGAAACTCAGTCAGATTCTTCTTCTATGTACCAGGAATGTTTATAGCACACATGACAGGTTTCCCATTGAAACTATTTGTGCGAATACATTTTTTTTAAATAAAGAATGTGGCCTGAAGGTGGTACTACAAAGATGGTCATAGGGTTAGCAACACCTTTGAGTCATTACATTTGGACATGTCATGTTTGTCCTGGTGGTGGCACTGCAAGAAAGTTCACAGGGACACACAAACTGTAGAGTTAGTCCTCTTTGCACTAAGCACCATTTTGGGATAATAAATACTTTCATATCCAAGCAGAGTCTGCATACATAATAAACAAAATGTGCACGATCACAAGGTTCATTGGTCAAATTCCACTTGAGATTCGGCTGCGCAATGAAAGTGCATGACTGCCAGCATCCGATTGCCTCTCTAGAAAAGCACTCAGAGAGCGCAGAACCTCCGCCGCCAGGGGACAGCAAAGCCAAAAGCACGGCGATTGGAACTCCGGCCCATTGGAAAGACTTGAAATCTTGAACTTTGGAGTATATCTCAGCAGTACTTTGGCCTATATATGCCAAAATTTAATCACCTCTTCCTTGACTTAATACCCACCTACGCTGAAAATTTCATCAAAATCCGGCCAACAAACGGCATCAAAAACATAAACCTCTTCGGCGGAGGTTAATAATGGACATCACACGAGTATATACCATGTCAACCAATGCACTAACTCAGAAAGAAGCAGGGTAAAAAAAGTTGAGGTAAAAGCTCAGGCGTATCCATGGAGATATTTTGTAAATGAAAGAGCAAGGCTTTTCGCATGGGAGTCCTGAAAGTTCTCGAACCTGGGTTCAACAATAGTGGTATAACTTTTTTTCTGACGAGGGCATTAGTTCAATACCCTGCTAGGAGGGATATTCCCAAACTTAATGAAGACCTTCCAATGAAAAAGGAAGTGAATTTGCAGATAATGGAGGAGGAGATGGGTGAGCCTGACAGCTACCATCACCCCTTCACAGTAATTAATAGAGCAGCCAGTTAATATATTCATCGTGGGATTAGGAATGGAAACGGATAATTAAGCTGCTCAAATTTATAAAATTACCTCCAGATTCGCAGTTTATGAGCTACTAAAATTAAAGCAGCCATTACTACAGTCCCTGACAATACTAATAATTATGCTAATGCTTGTAACAGTACAACCTGTAAATGAAATAATGGTTTTTCCACAACTTGCCTAAGTGAAGGTAGATAACGCTTGTTTGTGGGAGTGAGTGGGTAACGGATGAACAAGAATGTGTGGTGCGTACACAAACACACCCACGCGTGAGCCTGTCTGCGTGGGGAGCTTGGAGCTTGGCTTTCTTCGCGATGTCTCATCCTTTGCAAAACACGCTGTTCAAAGAGCTCACAGGCCCAGGAGAGAGGGAGAGAGGAAAAGTGAGGGAGAAAGATGGAGAGAAAGCCTACTCCTTTCCTCTTCCTATTTCCTTCGTGACTTATGTGGGATCCCCTTTTTTGTCGTGCGGATAGTGAAGGCCCACTCCCTGCCTCTCGACTGTGCTCAGAATCCCCCACAATGAAGCGTTGGCTGCCTAAATCACAGCAGGCGAGGAGCTGTTTGCCATGGCTAAGGGAGCTGCACATGCTCAGTGTATGCTGCGGTAATGACCAATGGCCGTCAACCTTCCTCCTCGGAAATAATATAAGTATTAATTGTAATAAATCCTGTGAGGATACACAAACAAATTAATTTCATATAGCAAAATAAACAGTTTGTCACTGATTTCGGAGCTTTATTTAGAAGTTAAGCAAGTGTGCAGGGATATTGGACTGAAGGGGAAAAGGCTCAAAGTTGATGCTATTGTCGCTTCAGCCACAATTGGTTTTAGATTGCCAGTACTCGCCAGCTTTATCAGCAGGAAAATGAAGTCTGGTCACCAAAAACTTAAACAGAGGGAGGTGAGGAAGAAAAATCTAAATGAGAACAGACAAATCCTCATTAATTCCTTTCAAAATAAAGGTGAGCCCTCATTCTGCTGTTCAGCACTGAGTAAACAGATGCAGGTGTATTTAACTGGCTAGCTCAGAAGAATGGTGCTGCAGGCAGGCAAAATGCTAGCCTTTTTCAAAATGTATTTATTTATTGATTTTTTACAAAATATTAGCAAACCAAAATAAACAAGCAAGCAAAGGTAGAGATTTTAAACGTTTCTGAAAGATGAGTGGTCATCTCGCATGTAAAAATGTTAAAATGATGTGTCGATAAATTAGCTTAGATGAAAAAAAAGGTGGTCAATTTCAGAACCTGCTGTAGGCCCCTTATGCGTAAAGGGGCCAAGATACTGCATGTATGAAATACATGCGGTTCTGTCAATTAGCCTAAATTATACAATTATGTATACTCATACATCAGTAGGCCCACTGCAAGCTATTGCAGAACTTGTTTTTTTTTAATTTGGCATCTCCAATCCTGTCCGAATCTGGAATGCCCAATTGGTGAACTATGTACAAGTCTTGCTCGTATGCAACTCCTTGCTGCCAATTCAGGTGGGAGAAGACAGTTCGTGGCTGTCCTCTGAAGCACACGCCTGTCAGCCACTGCTTCTTATACACTCATTGGTTGAGTCTTCGCAAGTTCAGAACGAGGGCGGAGGATACCCAGACATAAACAGGCTTAGAATCTTCCTGACGAGCGCCCGTCTGGCCAACAGGAGGCGCTTCAGCAACGAACAAAGCTGTTTATTTATCTCCCTTTCCCAACAGTCCCTTCCCAAATTGAAACCCTGTAGCGCAATGGCCAATTGTGCACTACTCTGAAAAAGGTACCGACCACTGCCAGTTGTGACGACCGCGGCTCGATCCCGCGACGTGATAGTCACTTCTGCACTGCAACGCAGTGCCTTAACCGAGTGAGCTATCCGACAGCTCTGCAGAACTTTTAAGTATTTGCATGAAACTTCTTGTGTTTCCTCTTAGAGGGCAAACAAAATTGATTTGTATAACCCTACAACCTTTCCTTAGTGCCACTACCATGTCATACTGTACATTTCCAAACCCAAAAACTCAAGCAGTTTTGATGGTGTAATTGCTTGTGGTGAATACAAAAGGGCTGTAACTGATGATGGCTACCCTGTGACCTTTGCTGTGGTGCCACCTCCAGTGTAAGCCTTGAATTTTTGAAAATGCAATGACTCAAAGTTTTGTGGTGATCATGTCAAATCTGCTCTTAACATTGCATGTGCATAGAAAAGGAACTTAATTGATCTTGATGGATAAATTACTTTAACTGTCTGCCACCATTAGGTGCAATTACGTTTCAAAATGTAAGAAGCAAAACTATTTTAATAGGAATCAAATCAACTACGCTGCAGATATATTGGTGTATGAAAGAACTATCGTTCCTCTGGTGACACTACGATCAATCCTGTAGCAGTTCAAAAATACAGTCAAACAGTTGTTATGGGAATGGTTAAATTTGCTGTGAACATTCCTGGAGCTTGGAGTAGCTCCTTTATTTATTTTCTCAACCCTAAACCCATTCCTTATGCACCACCACTAGGCCAAACTTACACTTTTCCAGTGGAAAGAATGCCATATAGTATCAGGAATAATCCCTGCTACCATCCACCAACAGAAGTGATCAAGTTTTATTATGCATGCAGCTGATTTTATTGATCCAGGAACTTCTTAGCACCAAAAATAACCGCACAATATTGCTGTGGGTTGCAAAATTATCCGCAAATCGGAAAAAAAAATGTGGCAGTTCTATTAACTTGTGGTGTCAGTATATTCACTTGAAAAGGTAAAAATTTTAGGTATTGCTTTTTTCCCCTCAAAAAGCATATATACTGCACATACAGAATGTCTATACTGTGAACCCATTCAGTTAACCACTAGCAGTTCACAGTGAACTCAATCTCCAGAATTCTGTGAACAGTGGATCAGGAGCAGGTAGTCAAGGTGAGGTGGTCGAGATAAGAGCAATTTTAAACGAAGTAGCTGGAAAATAGTCTTGCCATGAGAGCACGGCTGCTGTACTGAAATACAATATACTTGAAAACTAAGAGGTTAAGCTGATGGCAGTCCACGAGTTTGAGGACAGAAAAATCTTGCCTCCCATTTGCAAGTATTTTTAATTACAGAATATCAAAAGCTTGCCAAGTGTTTATGTCTCTGTGGCAGACCATAGCGGAAGCAAAGATGTGAACAAAGTGACACATCGAGTCAGTCATAAATACCTGTATGCCATACCTGCATCCCGAAATACATTGTAACATATGTGGTATTCTAGAGGTGTCAAAAACAAACAAACACACATACATACAAACAGTTTAATTTTGGTGTGACGGCATGTTCCTGATTGTCTGTCTTGTTTCTAAGTTTCACAGTTTCGAAAGTTTGTGGTGAAAGAAAAAGAGGCGTTACAAAGTTTAGGAAATTAATCTGTAGTAAGCAAACAGATATGCAGATGCTCTCGTATAGGTTACCAACGGCAACGGGCCCAGCAGCTGAAATGCTAACGCTACATACTCAGCTTTGCTGGTTAAATAGCTGTAGTGAGCTGTCACCACAGAAATACATGCTAATATCCATATGTAGCCTCTTTTACTTTGCTGTATAATAACTATGCGGTTTGGATCTTGGAAACAAGGTGTGTAGACTCTTAAGCAACCACTGACTCATCTGGTAAATATTTATAGATTCATTCAGCAGATGTATTGAGAGCATTTGGAAATATTTTGAGATAAGTATTGTATCAATGTATTACACACTTCATATCAGTATGGGTGTATCCATTGCGAAACAGATGTGAGTTTCCTTCCGGAATATTTATTCACAAAACACTGGAATACCGATTATCCATGCTGTATCACTCACTGATTGACATTCCAGACATACAAGCAAACACAAGGTACAAAATTGAATATTCAAAAATGCTGCCTATAGCAGAAAAGTAAGTCAAAATAGGTTTAAACAAACAGTGCGACCCGCTACTGCAGGTCACCTTGGGGCATATGTACAGGTGGGAGGACTAGACTGTAGTTCAGAGTTGATGACTGTATGACTGAACTGCTCAGGGCGACTGAAGCACATGCAGAAGCAGAGACAAGTGTGACGATATCAGCAAATTCTGTGATTTCCACCACTTTTAGATATTATGATATATTACGCTGTTGATAAACATTTGGCCTTTTCATTTCCAAAAATAGATATGAATTTGAATTTTTGCTATTATTTAAAATTATTCCAACAGTTTATTTAGCCTAAAAGAGTTCACAAAAGTTTGACACCCTTTATGTACCTGAGAATTTCAGTCAGGGCGACTGCTCCACTGCTGTCATTGAGTATAGTCTGTCATGCCAGTGTTGTGTTCACTGCTTGGGAATGCAGCCATGCCATCAATCAATGTTGCTCTACTGAACACGTTTTCACAGTCTAGCGTCATGTCTGAAAACTGTATCAAAACAATTAATTGACGTATTTCAGTTCTCAACCTTGAACAAATGCATTCGCTTACTGGGAGAGCAATTTAAATTGGTTATTTTCTGATAAAGCAAACATTACATTAATGACAATTAGGTCACCAATTAAAACTAATCTTTATGCTACAAGGCACGGGCTACAAGTGATGGCTATCATCTGACCTGAAAAAAAAAATGGCTCAGAGAAAACATTATAAAAAAGAATAAGCAATAGACAACGCAAACAGTAGGGGTTGTAGCTGTGGAATATAATTGTACACAGAATTCCATGTACTATAACTCATTCACACTGCTTCTTAAAACGTGTAATTGGAAATTTTCAGTGAGACCACCTGCCTGCAAAACGTGCAACGTTGAGCAGTTTGAATGGAACGCTGACGACAACACAACGCAATGCTGCCAGTGGACCTTTAACCTCAATTCTGAGCTCATTGGCTAACATGATATCAGACAGTCCAGCGCACTGATGAAATAAAATGAAAACCGCTTGTGTCTTCATTATCTCAGGCTGCAGCTCTGCAGATGGGACAGATTGGCTGCGGGGGATCTCCGAATGTCCAGCTCACGTACCGACTGTTGGTGTCATGTACCACACTGTGTTGTTGTAATGGAGCTGCCCAGAATGGGGTTGTTGATATGTAGCTCACCTCCTTTCTGCGTGCATGCACGTGTGTGTGTGTGTGTGTGTGTGTGTGTGTGGTTGGGTTGGGGTACAGTGGTAGGACAGTGGAGTGGGATCTGGTGGGAAGATGGGAAGGGAAGGGGGCGTGAGTGGGCGGGCAGTAAAAGGAAAACCTGGTGGGTGGTTTATAAAATTATTTCTTTTTTTTTTTTTTTGCATGTGGGGGTGGACAGAATGCACATGCTGGCGTGTGGGCGGATTTTGGCTTTTTGAAGGAGGCCCATTGCCACCTACCAGATTAGAAAACAAGCGGTTTCATCACTCTGGGGACATGCCACTGACTTTTTGTCAGGAGAGACAGTGAGTTAGGGGGTGAGGGAGAGAGAGAGGGAGCCTGTATGCTATCATACTTATTCCTCCGACAGGCAGAGGGTCTGCGCGGCGTCCTGAAACCAGATAAGACATCTCACTATGCCATACTGCATCTCACTGTGCCAAATAGTGCCTCGGGTTTGACTGCTTCTCGCAGTTATGCAGAGAAATATTTAAATTACTGTTCATGTTTATGATTATAAGCATTTTTAAGATAGTTACCATAATAATGCAGTTACTTAGTCTCCCTCGCGTATTCATTTTGTCAGTGCTAAATTCACACAGACAATTTCAGTCTGACCTTATTGGTGTTTTCAAACCTACACTCAGGCGATACATGACAACATACGGATATTACATTTGACTGCGTTTTTCAACATATTTCCCGTCTTTACAAATTTTCATAATGACTCTCCGAAAAAAAAAAAATGATGTGGACATTGTGATATATTGCATTGTGTATGACTTCTGAAAATTCGGTAAAACCTTGCAGATTGTAAACTCGAGTAGAAAATGTCCTTTTTTATTGTATTGAGTCTCTAGCAGTCATAACAGTGTCAATGCTCCATTTGAATGGCAAGCCTTGAACACTCAATACATAATTGCTCGCATTAATTATTCCCGAAACCATGGTTACTACAGCAAGTGGCAACGAGCATTTTTGAAGTCATGAACATTTATATTAACACTGTTAATTCTATGAAAGGTGGACACCATTTCTTAATTAATAAAAGCGCCCCGCTGAGATTTGCGGTAAATAAAATAAAGCTGATCCACCCATGAAATCTGAACAAAATTAAATGAAAGCCATCACAATGAAAATCAGTAGAGAGGGAAAAAGATAAACCGACTGCATGCACACACGTGCAAAACATTATCTCATATACAGTATGATTTTTTTTTTAAGTATCACCCCGTGAATTCCTGATTCGTAAGCGGGCAAGCTTGGATCACTCTTGTCCTTGCAAAATAGCAGATTTCCATTGCAGTATAGAGCTGGGCTTTTCTGAAGCCTTGAACATCGAAGAGGCAATGCATTATTCTTCAGCAGCCACATTGGGCATTGTAATACATGAAGTTGTTCCTATGCTGGTTTTTGTGTTCCTTGGCCTCAGGTTGTTTCATTTTAAACAACAAAGACCATGGCTGAGGGATGCATTTTGATGCAACAATAACACTATATGCTTGCCTTCATATTAAATGTGATTCCCTGATAATGTTGGATCTTAGGATTAAGAAGTTTGCTTCACTTGGTACCAGTTGAAAAGTGAATGATCAATTTTTATGTAGCTTTCCCGAACATTGGCATTATGTACAGACATTAGATGAACTTAATTAAGACTTCCTTACATGTGCATTCATGATGAAGTATTACTTGTTCAAAAATTGATGAAAGAGTTTGCATATCACGTCCACACATACAGGACCTTTGATTCAGGTGGCGGATGGAGAAAAGCTGAGACCATTTGACAGTGTCACACCGCTCCAAAATCATGGTAATGTTTTGGCTTCATTTACACAAATAGAAAATTGCTCTAATTTTTTTTTTTTACTAATGAAATGCGATTGGATGCTCATTTGCAGAGTAAAGCTGTTTGGACAAAAAAATTTTGATTTATCAACATGACGTTTCATGTAATACAGAGGCAATCTGAATCATATTTGAAGAAAGGGTATATTAATTAACATTAGCGAATGTAGTAAGAAGCATGAACTATCAGTTAATTAACAGTACACTAATGGGTCTACTAATCATTTACTAATATTGTTCACTAATAACTAAGTTATTCATTTATATATTATTATCTCCGCCAAGGAGATAATGCGATCGGGTCCGTTATTTTATTTATTTATTTGTCTGTTTGTTTGTCTGTCTGTGGACAAGATTTCTCGGAAACTACTGAATGGATCTTTATGAAATTTTTACCAGAGATAGATCTTGGTCCAGGGACGACTCCATTAAATTTTGGTGATGATCCGGATCCGCATTTGCATTTGTATCAATTTCATCCATTGGCGGAGATCAGAAATCTCGGATTGCTCTTGTTAAATAGTTTGATAGTTTGAGATGTTATTTAAGGAATACTTAAAGGATGTTCTCAACTTCATAATAAAGATGTAAAAGAGCAATGATAAATGGTAAGTTAAGGTTACCTAATAGTTATTTGACTCTATGATGCATTGGTTAACTGTTAATTAATTGGTGTGTCTCCTTGGTGCTTTTCTTGCCATTTTTTTTTTTTTTTTTGCCCTGGTTATGATTCTTGCCTGTTTTGTGGATTTTGTATTTTTGCCTGACATTTTGGTACCTTCACCTGTTTCTCCTTGCTTCATTAGTGTTTTGATCTCTGCCCGTTTTTGACCATTGTTATACTGCCTGAGCCCTTTGGGACTGTGCCTGTTAACAGTTTTTGTGCCCTTTTTGCATTTGCCATTGACTTTTGAATATTTTTGACTGTATTTTCGTGCTGTTGTGTTAAAACTATTCTAAGCTCCCTCAGGTGGCCTTGTCAGTCTGTTCTTGGGTCCTCCGTTACCACCTGGCCTCACCCAGCCCTGACACATATTTGTAAGGGTGAAGCCTCGTCATGGAGTCAAAGAGGATGTCAGTTTACTGAAGGCGCTCAAACTCCTGCCAGCACATGCCACTTTGTCACCCTGTATGGCTGCTTTCAATGACCCTGTGTGATGTCCTCACTGGCTGACAGACAAAGTACTGGTCTGTCTGCCTGAGTGGACGTGCCTAATCATTAGTCAGCTAAATGGCAATGCTCCAAGTTAGATGAACCTTAGTGAAAAGGAATCTAAAATATGAAAGGAAAAAATGAAGGATTAGGATGAAGCACTACCCTCGAGCGTAGCAAGGATTCTGATCGGCATTTGAATAGATTGACTGGACCTGATTCCCCTAGCAAATCTAACTGCTATCCAAGAAAGCAAACTTGGAGGAGGCTGCATTAACAGTTTGAAAAAAAGAAAAAGCAGTTTATCTTCATTCAACAGTTTGTATAATGTCTTGTCCCATCCATTCACCGAAACCTCCTCTCTACATGGACTTTGCCTCACAATTAAATATACTGGTTATACACAAATAAAATTTCTACTGCATTGTGTTTCGTAGCTTTAAATTCTGGCAGTGAATGAGAATAGCCTGGAAAAATGGATTCCAGTAGCACTCCTAGGATCTGGCCCAGCATGATCCTGGATTCTGCATAGCTTGCTTCAGAAGGTTTCCAGCCTCCTTTGGTTCAAGTTTCCGAAGCTGAGGAAGGAGAGGGCTGAAGGAAGGAGAAACATAACAGACCCTTATGACACTATGGTGTTGAAAAATGGTCTTGCTCAGGGTAGTAGTTTTTTCCTAAGAACAAGTGATAATTACCAGGAATTTTTTGAAAATCCACCTCTGCTTGTCCAATGTGGTGCCTGGTTCCTCCAACCACCTGTGGAGAAGATCGGTGGCGATAGTTAACTATTAAATGCCCAGGTCTACAATTTGAGTGCAAACTTGCAAAGATGGGGGAGCCAAGGTTGCTCCACGTGTTTGCATGCATACAGCAAGCACCGCACTGTCAAGGCTGATGACATATAGCGTTCAGCAAGAGTGGCATACAGTTGTGAGAGTGATGACAACTACCCTGAGCTACAGACATTTAAGCACTGAGATGCAAATGCTGATACTGTCTGGTGACAGATTACAGGACCTTATGTGTTCTCACATGCGTTGTTGCTGGGGACGCCACCAACTAAACCATCCACATACAACAACTGTCCCTCGCTCTCAACATAGCTTGAGAACACCCAAAGAACAGAATGTTCTTGCAAGATACAAACGTGCCTGGTTTTCTCTTTTATTGAGGAGAAAGGTCCAAAGCCTGTGAATGTTCTAAGATCATGTTTAAAGGTGACCTAATGTGCTATTTTTTATATTCATCTTTATAAGTTTATATTTTAGTCTTTGACTCCCTTAGAGTACTCCTGATCGCGCAAAATTAAAAAAAAGGTACTTATTTCGCTCATACTGCCATCCTCAAAAAACCCCATTTGTAGTCCATAGTAGTCTCTCCCTGAAACGCCTCATTGGGGTGGCTCTTCTGTTATGGCCCCCACTCCCCGTGTGCCTACTTTCTTCTGACTGGCCCGCTCTGTGGAGGGCGGATCTAGGCAGGACGAAGCAGCAGAACGCAGGTTTCCTGGTCCGGCTCCAGAGGAATCGACGAACATATTCTGCAATCTAACACAGTACATGTATATAGATCTAATGACATAACTTGTTCTAATCAACGCAACGGCGAAAGTGGAGGATGCAGTGCGAAAGTCTAGCAGCTCAAGCACGAATTTGCCATCGGCTACAGTTTGCTATGGCAACAGTTGGTGAGTACAGCGGTTTTTCTACTTCTTAGCTAGTATTTCAGGGAAGCTGGAATCCACCCCATATAGACACATTTGTAGAACGGGTCGACATACCCAAGGGTAGACCAGAGACCATAGAAATCCGGTGGGTCTGAGTTTAGAGGGAAAGATGGACAGTGAGGAGCAGCTAAAAGTGGACCAACAGCTTATGGACTGCCTCAGTGTGTATTACTACCGGTAATACACCAGTGTGTGGACTTGCTGGTTCGTGCGCATAGCTGTGGTGCGTTGTTAGAGTGGAGAAACGAACAACTTCCGCGCTGGTATATGACGGACGGGCGAAAGCTCCAAGCTAAATGGCCTTTTCAGAAATTGCCCGTGGTAATGGTTTACTTATTGCTTCGGTATGACCAACTTTTCCTCGCGGAAAATGGGCACATTATGGATAGTGTGCAAGAGCTAGATAGAGCTCCGGTTATGTCATGAACATAATACAGGTTTTAGAGATCGTAAGTTCCGTCTTCGTGAACCGTTGCTTATGTGGAGCTAGCGAATCGATCACTTTTACAGGAAAGAATTTAACATTCAATCAATGGCAATGCAGAGAAATCATTTGTTATACCCGACACTAGTGATGCGCGGGTCGGCCCGGAACCCGTGGGTCCTGCGGGTTTACTCGCGGGTTGGGTCAATATTTTAATAACATTTAGCGGGTGCGGGCGGGTTGGGCCAAACAGTGGCGACATCTAATTCCCACGAAATTGCGAATAAAAAGTATAATAGGCTATTGGCCACTTGAGGGCTCTAGACATACAGCCTAAATAATATCCTCTTGTCAAATGATGTAACACTACCTTAAGCTGGATAGAATGCCATTTGTACCTCTCCCTCTTCCTACTCTCGATGTACACGCACTCACTGGTGTGTGACTTAATCCTCCATGGTTAGACTAAGGATCTGAAGGTTGAATGATAGTTCATCTTATAAATCGTTCTGCTGTCAGCACCGAAATATTATATAGTATTAGTAATTTTATTGACCTGTGTGTCCAAACAACACATAGAATTTTCGCCACTTTACAGTGAAAGGTATACCACGATTCTTATTCAAAAATAAAATCAACTTGTTGAGGTGCTTCCGTTTATCAGCTATGTGTTCTCTAACAGCAGAGCCTGTGCTGCCATCAGCAGTAAAGACACTTCTTAGATATACATTTCTATAACACCATTCTATACACATATCACCCAAACGAATAGGTAACTTATCATTACTGGAGCATGTATGGTCATAAACTTAGTCTTGCTCTCATTAATTACCATACCATGAGACAAAGGATAATCGTGTAAAACTCCACGGTGGCCAAAGCAGTCCTCTGCGTCCCAGCAACTAGCGCAACAAGCGAGCGAACCTTCAGTTCGGCTTGCCATGTACAGGAAGCGAGCTGTAATCGTTTAAACCCTGGCACTGTTGACGCTATTTTGGTTTTGCATAGTTTGGGAAAAAATATGCCTAGGCCTACGTTATAAGCCGTGTTGAAAACAATATCCTACAAGCTCCCCCAAAACAATCTTGAAATAAACATATGAGGGAAAAAAATTTTCCTCGTAGACAGGATATCGCAACATTGTATGGGAGAGTAGGCGATAGCGCCAGTGCGCCACTGCCATGTTAATTTTGTTCCAATAAAACAGCCTGCTTGCAATATTTTGCCTGATGGCATTTCATTTGGTTGCAAAGATCAGAAATCACGGTAAGGTTCAATTAATAGACAGCGCCTAAACTTTGTGTTAAGAATTCCAGCCAAAAGCCAAATGTATGTTGTGCTCCGCTCAAATCCATAGCGTAACAGAGGAATTGTTTTTTTCCATTGCAAATCATGTCACACAGACCCACTGTATTTTTTTCTCTTGTCTCCTTTTTGTGTCGGGTCGGGTTAGGTTCAGGTTGAAAATAAGTGCGAGTTTTAGCGGGGCAGGCCGAGCGGGTTAGCTGTCACGTCAGGTCGGGTTGGTGCGGGTGTTAAAAAACCTTGACCCGCGCACCACTACCAGACACGTTATAACCTATGTGCTTCCCTATTGCTTTCACTGGTAGTATCAGAGAGCTTGCCCAGACATTGGAAATGTATCAGGCTGACCCTAGTCATGGATGAGAAAAAGCGATCGTTTCATAAGCACCTAAAAAACGCACCCCAAGCTCTGCAAAATATGTGTCTGGTCTAACTGCAGCCCAACTTGGCAGACACATACAGCACCTCTCTGATTAGCTTCAACTGTGGTGGCTACAATCAGGGAACGTTATGATGAAACTGTCACATTGATGCTTACTGAAGTAACGCAAGGTTTATGGATAGTTCGCGACAGCTAGAGAGAGCTCGGTTATGTTATGAACATAATGCAGGTTTGCAGACCGTAAGTTCCGTTAGCGCGGTCAAGTTGCTTATGTGGAGCTTGTGAATTGATCACTTCTACAGGAAAGAATTATCCATTTAATCTCCGCCTCTTTCAGCTTTTAATTAGCCAGAACAATTTCTAAAGGATAATGAAATTATGTCAAGATATTGCAGAAAAATCATTTGTAAACTAGTAGAGCTTCTGCGTTTCGCATTGCTTTCACGGTAGCATCAGAGAGCTTGCTCAGACATTTGTGAAGCATCCGGCTCATCCCGGTCAAGGATGAGTGAAGCGATCACTAACTGTAGTGGCTACAATCGGGCAACGTTATGATGAAACTGCCACATTGATGCTTGCCGAAGTAACACAAGCATATCAATCCGAATTACTGCATTTAAGTTAACAAGGAGCATTTTTAATTAGCACGACATGCAAACTAAAATGCAGTAGCTGGTAACTGAGCGGTCATAACCACAGACACAAATCCTTGCAATACAGGTTTTACAGACAGCAAGTACTGTTACTGTGAACATCCAAATTACAAACAAGTATTAAAAGTTAGCTTCAAATGAGGTTTATGTTCACACAGCTTCTGCAGAATTTCCCCTGATATCAGACTAGCATATTTAGGACACAAACATTAGCAACAGTAACTTGGCTATGTTAGCCGCTGAGCTACAGCCACAATCAACTGGCTATCACGTCAGGTTGGCTTATGCAGTAAAAGCAACTTACAGGTTCTGTGTTTGTGAGTCACCAACAGTCGCGACCAATACAGGCTTTGGGCTCTAATTTCGTAGACCAGGCGCGGTGCAGGCGCAGCGAATGGGGGGTGCGCCGCGCCAACGGGGTGTGCCCAGCCGTATGTTGCAATTTCGTGCCCGGCGTAGCCTGGCGCAAGTACTCCTCTGTCCGGCCTCTGTCCCTCCTTCCAGCGCAAGTTGGCAAAGAAGGCGTGATTGGGTATAACACAGCCGAGTCAAATATTGCTCATTAGGAAGTGAAACGATGGATAGCGTGTTCCTATTGTTACAGCCTGTTGCTGCTTAAAATTTTGGGATTAACATGCATGGACAACAATGCAAGATACGTTCCACATTTATTTTCAATATGTGATCTTAACTCAGTACGAGATCATAGCAATCAGGCAGTATTCCTTTCCCCCACCAAAAACGATAAAACCTAAGTGACAATAATAGTAGTATTAAGCCGTTTGCACACTGGACGCGAAACGAATTTTTCGCTCGACAGATTGCATTGAAAGTAGTGTCTTGTGTCCGAAAGTCTGTCAGGGTTTTAATATATTGATTGATATATGAATTGATTGAAAATGAAATAAAGAATAAAAAGAAACATTTTAACTGTTGTGTTCCAGGGTTCTGGCCTTTGGCCAGAACAGTATTGTTTATGGTTTTAACAGTTTCATGTTCCAAGTTTCATAGTTCATAGTTTCATAGTTCATGTCACAGTTTTTGTAATTCATGTTCCATGTCCATGTTTTTACTTTTCCATGTTTTTGTTTTTGCCAGGTCTGCCATGCCACTCCACCGCTTGTCTGCGTTCCGCCCCGTGCCTTCGTTGTTGCACATTTCTGAGCTCTGGTTGGCTTTGGTATTTCCCCTTCCTTCTGTGCTGTGCTGATTCGGGGCTCTCTAAGCTTAATTGACAATTAACTGTTTTTAAGTTACTAACATTTACTAACACTCACTGGGTTGGTGTAATTCTTAGATAGGCACATTACTAATATTACTAATTTAGACAGGGAGTTTATTGTCATGATTCCTGCTTTGCTATTTCAAGATCTTGCTGTGCTTTTCTGTTCTTAACATTCATGCTTGCTTCCAAACTGCATACTTAATTGGTACTTAAGCTGAGCACGCTCATTCTCTTAATGAGCAGGTCATGTCATCCAATCTCTGTCCATGTCTTGATCTTGCCATGCCTCTTGTTTCTCTCTCTCCAGGTGTTACCCCTCATGTCATGATTTCCAAGCCTTTATCTGGATGCGGTGGAAGTTGGCTGGCAGACAGTGTCTCAAGTTTGTTTCTAGTCGCGTCTCATTGCATGTGCAAGTGTAGCCAAGTTCTTGTTGTCAAGTCCCCTAGCATTTCTAGTCTCGTCCTAGCCTCTTGTTTTGTGTATATATATTTAGTCTTGTTATTTATTTTTTCTTGATCTTCTTGCCTGGAGTTTCCAGTGCCTTTTGTTTTTTGCCATTTTCCATTCTTTGTTGATAGCTCTGTGTAGCATACTTTAGTTTGTTTTTTGCAACCCTTTGGGCCAAGTTTTTCGTTGGCCCTCGTGCCTGTTTTGTTTTGTTTTTCAATAAATCCTGATTCCCCTTCACCTCGCTTCTGGTGTCTACCTGATCCCATATCATTAACAACAGAACATCCAACGAACACTGTGGTTAATTTATTTGCGGGTCATCTTTTTTGGATGTTCTGTCAGTTGGTGATGTATATGTATTCTTATTCTTTATTCCATTATAAATGTGTTTTCATATCAATACTTTTACTTTTTGCTGGCAGCTGGACATGGAGTATTTTGCATTTTGCATCGGACAGTCTTGATCACGCATGCGATAATTTATTCACACTGTCAATGGTCATGGAATTGATTTGCTCTCTGATTGCAAGGACTATTTTATCTCTGCTGTGGAAATCAAGCGTGAATCTGTTCGATCCATCTGGCTAATTTTCAAAAGAAAGACCGAATAAAGACTGTTCTCTATCTTCAAAGGAAGAAAACAGATGAATAAAAAGACCTAGAAAAGTCGATAGTTCTTTGCATTGACTTTGACTGTAATCAGTAGTGCGAAAAATTTGTTTCCCATCCAGTGTGCAAGCGGCTTTACTGAGCATAGAACGCAAGCATTATATACACACTGCCTGATGCTGAGGCAGTTTGTAGTTGGCTGAGAAAGATGTAAAGTCGTTAATTTGCATCATTGATTCAGTTGCGTTGATTAAGTCAGGTCGAGTTTCCATCACGCGTGCCAACCGCCTTTGATCTGACATCAGGACAATCGATATAGATACTATAATTTATGTGCTGATTCAGATAGTTACATTAAACAGTTGTTGCTGTAATTATTTACTGTATTGAAATGTGCTGACATTCTGGAAACCTGCCAGTGAGGTTTCGGTGACGTGTGCGCACTGCTCGCCAGTCAGCCAAATTACCATTGCACAGAAAGTGAACCAGGTTGGAGCTGGCGAGCTTTCTGCGCAACTGCAGCGAAGACTTTTTCAACACAATTGTCACTGTGTCTTGATGAATAAGTGACACCTCCCCCTCCTACGCCGCCACACCCATCTCACTGCACATTCATCTGCGCACGGTGTTGCACCTCATGAAATTAACACTGCGTGTGCTGCGCCAGACGAAATTACCACTGTGTGGGCTGCGCCACGCTTTGTCACCTGGGCTGCGCCAAGAAATTAGAACCATTTATCTTCAGATATTTTACAAAGCCTGCGTTTGAGGCCAGTTGTTAGTGCTAACTATCGCTAGCAATCCTGCTAGCCACCCATAACACGCTAGTTTCACTTAGATTATTTGCTGTTATATGGTTACTTACAGCTTGTGGCTCCAAGCGCTTGATCGATGCAACTGCTTCAGGTTTGAGAAGCAACTGAAATGCTTATCCTGTGTCGATTATCCTTTATTGACAAAGCTGTCTTTGGTGAAATGCTGAGCACAAACAGCTAATGTTCCCCTTGGGAATTTCTTGGAAGAGAAATAGGTGCTTTTCTCCGCATCCAAAAGTAAACGGACAAATAGCTTTGGGAGAGATACTGACAAAATTGCACCTCAAATTAACTGCGGTTCTTCTTTTGTATTTCCAAATACGTAGACGCTACTAAGGCATAGTATGATCTGCCATTGTTAGTGCCTGCTAGAATAGTTTCTAGTGTGGGCAGGTCCAGCGCAGTGGTTGGCTCTGGCTAGGTCTGTACTAATTGGACGGCACAACCTGACGTCAGGTTTTGCTCAGATCTTATGAAGATCTCGGGAGGAGCTGTTCAGAGAGGAAATCACGCTCACAAAATCACGTTCTTGGATTACGGCGACATCCCTGTGTCATATGTTTAGAAACTTTTCAGAGGTTGAGCATGGACAACTAACATTATAACATGATGAATACGTATTAAAAGAAGGATCAG
Organism: Gymnothorax reevesii; assembly: GCA_029721435.1. Classification (NCBI taxonomy): domain Eukaryota; kingdom Metazoa; phylum Chordata; class Actinopteri; order Anguilliformes; family Muraenidae; genus Gymnothorax; species Gymnothorax reevesii. The sequence continues at coordinate 34,197,394 of CM056590.1, forward strand.
CATGTTAGGTCCCCTTTTAATTATGACTTCAGGTGCGGGTAGGCCAGTCATTGTATCAGAATTTAAGCCTCTGGTTCCTCCAGTTACCCAGCCCGCTGAATCTTTGAGGCGCCTACTTTGAAGAGCTTGCGGCTATGGTAGGCTGTGAGGGAGGTTCCTTTCCTGACTTGACAATGGAATAAGGTATGAAATGCAGTGACAATTGCAATCGAGTACATGTCGCCCTTTAGGACATTTTGTTTGCGGTCGATGCCTATTTTTAACAAATTATTAAAGCAGCCGCAACTGAAGAATGTCTCCTTTTTGTGGTGGGAGATAGTGCTGGGGTGCTGGAAATGACAGAACGTTGGAGAGAAGAGTTTTTTTTTTCTTTTCCATAAGCAGGATCGTGGTCGGAGCTTCTGTGCATGTTGAAAAGTAATGTGGTCACGGCTGAGTATAATCTTAAACAATTTAATGCCCAGGCCGTGCCTTTTACCAGAAAAAATTTGATCGAGTAGCCATATTTTTTGGTGAAAAAAAATCAAAAAGACGTGTCGGATGAAAGAAAGTCAGTGGAACTTGGTGTCGCCAGCACAACTCCCACGTGCTGCCTGGAAACCACAGATGAAAGAGAAGAACACTCGTTGCGAGGGAAACAGAAAAGTGAGACAGTGGCAGACGCTGGCTTTTGTTTAGAGGAACACCAATTTTTGTGTCAGCATTTCATTTATTTTTTTCACAAGCCTCGTTCCACAGAGCACACAGGTTGAGCCAGATTAGTCGACAAATGCCACACGCTGAGTTGAAGCGAATGAAGCTCACAGAGGAGATATAGCATTTGTATCTGGTACATAAATACATGGATATCATGACAAAGAAACTCAAGGCAACCTGTTAGTACATCTTTACGGGTCCCAAGGATTACATGTATAAATGGTTGTGCATTGTGGACACTTTTGTGTGTTTTCCATGCCACAATGATGCTTCTCACACCAAAATCATCCAATTTCTCCTATTAAATGTTAATGCAAAGCTATAATACGCTTATTGACCATTTATGAAGGACTGCATAGGGTGCACAATAAGTATCGAGCTGGGCTAAATATTTGACACAACGGTTTGATCTTTCGTTTTATGAACTATGTGAAGTTCAACGCATGCAAAAAAATGCGTTAATTTCACACACAAAAAATCGAACATGTTATGTAAAAGGCACAACCTTTGGTTGTGACGCTGGGTCTTACTGACGCTCCTACATGGTTTGTGTGTCTGTGTTCGTGCGTACATGCGTGCAAACTGAAAGAGTGAAATTAGTGTATGTAATTCATGTAAACATCATTTTGCTTCACTTTTCTGCTTTAGCCCTTAACTGCAGTGGTATCCCGCAGGGCGGGGTTGTAGGCAGGAATGAGAGAGCACAAAATTCTCTATTTCTCACAGGTTCATTGACATTAGCCCATGAGTTGTGTGACTTAGCGGAATGCACTTGGAGCAAGGTGAATGTTTTTACATAGCCGACATCCACAACATGAATTATATTAGCACCATGCTTGGGAGAGCTGAGGGCAGTTCTGGTTGCCAGGCAACAATATTACTCTATGAAAGACACTAAAGAGGGAAGAAACAAAAAAGAAAAAGAAAACATATATTGCATTAAAGTATTATATTTGTCTAAATTAATACTTTAAAATATGCAATTATTTGAATTAATTTGAAGGATACCATGTAACTGTTCGATAACACAAGTCCATTCATCCATTCACACCCACTTCTTCCTCACTAGGGTCGCGGGGGAGCTGGAGCCTCTCCCAACCGACTATGGGCAAAAGGCAATGACCCACCCTGGACAGCTTGTCAATCCATCGCAGGGTGCACACAACATCCACTCTCACACTTGTTACTGCCTTTGAGTCGAGTCGTAACAATTGAGGGCTTCGTCCCTATTGTTACGACTCAGCTCAAAAGCCGTAACATATTTATAACTATGGGCAATTTAGAGTCTCAAATTAGCCTATGTGCATGTGTTTGGCCTGGGAGAGGAAACCGGGGCACCCGGAGGAGACCCATGAGAACACGGGAAGAACATGCAAACACCGTACAGAGAGGCCTCAGGCCAAATATGTTATAATAAAATCGATCTCCTGTGAAGCCCTTTCTCTCTAATGTCATGGCCACGACATCCCATTAGCTTTAGGAGCTGCAGCCCCAGCCAGCGGCCACCAGGAGGACAGGTGCTGTGAGCCAGGTCATGAAATGATTTACAATTTCTTCAATCAACTGACTTGATTGAGCCTATTCGCCCATGTAACATACAGTTGGTACACCACTGAGACCTGAAAGATCACAGTTTGAATTACGTCCATCTCGTCCCATTCTAAATTTTGAGAAATTGACTGAAAGTGTGTTCATCGTCAAATAATAAATTTTTTGTTTATTTTATTGACATAGCGCAGAAGCTGGAGATGGGGGCTGGAACAGGCGGAGATGGAGACGGAAAACATTGGCAGCACCTGCATCTCTGCTCAGTGTATGGGGGTCAAAGAACAAGTGATTTACTGACTTTTGTAGAAAAAAAATATGCAATGACAAGCACAAAATGATAAAAGGTGAGTACATAAAAAGATGCATTAGTGGCACTTAGGTGTACAGACCATCAACATTTCAACAGATGGGGATGACAAGCAAGTCCGATAATATAATATCATGCCTAAATTACTGAACATTGTAACATTAGGGAATGCCAAGCCTATAGTTTTGTCATTATGTTTTTTGTCTGGAAATGAATAAAAAGTTTTTAACAAGAGCTTTCAAGGGACAGGATGCTGTAACGCTAGAAAATATTAGCATGATAATGTAAAAATAAATTCCATTTGAACTCTTTTAACCATGTTTATGTTACCTCCATAGGTATCTTTGGAAATTGGTGAAGTGCTGACTGCAACTTTTGTATCAAGACGGAACATTTTTCTCTCTGATCCTTCATCTTTTAAATATTGAAATGCTTTATTGCAAATGACTGTCCAATACTCACAATTCAGTTCTTCTTTCTCCCGTTCCGAATGCCAAATAAAGCCAATAAATGCAAAACTTTTCTCAGTCTGTGTAAATGCATTGGCTTACAAAGAGGGCGTTAGAAAAGTGAACTTCAAAGCCTAAAGTAATAATCCAAACATTATCTTTTAAATAATTTTCTGTTAAGTCACAATCTTTCGCCGCATAAGGTAGCACAATGATGATTCAGCCTATCGCCCTCTGATGAAAGCCAATGCATTTGCATTATTTACCAGTATAAACAACTGGGTGTCAGTGGCGACACTCTTGGGAAAAATCACAAGCAGCACACTGTTAGTGATGCATTTTCAATCACCCATCATTGGCCTGCCAGAGGGCAAGTGCAGCTAATACAACAGACTGGCTTTTCTGTAGTTTTTTTTTTTTTTTGGTCACCGTTTGCGCTGTGAGTGAACAATGGCCTAACAAACAAATAAAAAGTTGATGATCTCAGTTGGGGAAACTTCAAAAAATCTGCAAATCCACTGAAAAAGAAACAAATTTATTGTTCAGATGAAGGCAAACAGTAAAAAAAAAAGAAGCTGGTGGCTATTTTTAGGCCACTCGTAAACTTAATCTAATTTACTATAATTACGAATGTCCACATTCACATGCACAATGTAGGAAATGCGGCCTTGGAAAAATATTGCAATCACTGTGACTAGTATGAAAATAGCCAGTGTCTGATTCTGCTGCATATTTTATTGTTAACGTTACAAGACCAGCTAGCTGGCTTACTTACTTCAAGTTACAATGAGAATGTGACCTACTCTATCTAGATAATGCTAGTTATTAGCTAGCTAACTTAGCCAGCTTGCCATCGAGCGAACCTGCATTCCAAAGTTTCTTGCAAGGACAAACTTGGTGCAGCTAATCAACTCTTCTACATGACATTAATCACTACCGACTATTGACTGTAAAGATTGACGACCTGCCAGCTCCCCAAATATTACCGAGCCAACACTGAACTGAAAATTACACTCTCATAACTACCTGATTAGCTAGCTAAGATAAAAAGCAACTAGGCAGCTAATGTCACAATGTCACAAGAAAAGTTATAGTTGTCAAACCAGCCAAAGTGAGTTGATATAGTTAATGCAGCAATCTAAGCAAAGTATCTTAGGTCTAAGTTCAGATTTCCTCCACTGTGCATGTGGAAGTTCGTAAGAATAGCACATTGGAGTAAGATTACGACCGGTGTAAAAATTTCCACTGCTAAAAAAGAATGCACCCCTCAGCAGTAAAAAGCCAGAGTTGACGTCTGTGTTACCTTCTGGACAGCACTGAATGAGGTGAAGGGCCAGAGGAGATATATGAAGATTTCTTTTGGACAGGTAAGTATCACTAACATTTATAAATATAATGTTTACTCTAACTAAATTGTTAACCTTTGTTTTGGGTCGAATTGATGATCGCCTGTTTTATTGTCAATAGCTTGGAAAACAACAAATTGGACTAGAGCTCATTTATTCTCTCGGTTTGCAAACTAGCTATGACAAAATGCATTGCCTCTTCTTTCAAGTGCATAATACTCATTTCACATTCGCTGTACTTAAAAGTGCTAAATTATTCGCATTATACTTGAAGGTACAGCCTTAATTCCACTAAAATGCAAATCCCTGGATTCAATTGAAAAAAGTACACATACAAAATAAGTAATGTTTTAGCTCCGCAAATTTAAGAATTTTTTTTAATCCTTTTATAAAGATATAGATGCGGGCATCTGTAAATTCCCAAATTCAATTCCTAAATAATTTTGTAATAGAATTTCCAAATGTCTTGCTTCACTAGAATAATTTTCCACAGTCTCTGTGACACAAATACTGAGTTAAAAAGCCTACATAGGTTCATGCACAACAGGAAAAAAATTGGCAATATTTGTATTCTGCGCAAAGGGGTTAATGTAATATTAACTGTGATGTTTTCAAAACATTCCAGTGAAATTACATTGCCTCTTCTCTTCATAACACTCAGTAGTAGTGTTGTTGGAGTTTTGAAAAGCAGAATTTATGCCCATTCTTGCGTATAGGACTTCAGTCTCTCGACAGTCCAGAGTCTCTGTTTTCGTATTTTGCACTTCATAGTCCATTATATGTTTTCAACAGGAGACAGGTTTGGGCTGTGGGCAGGTTAGTCTGGTACTCACACTCTAGTGCATGACAATGAAGCTACGCTGTTGTCATATGTGCATAGTGTGGCTTGGCATTATTCTGCTGGAAAAAGCTGTCCCTGAAAACACAATGACTAGAAGGCAAAATATGCTGTTCCATAGTGCCCATGTACCTTTCAAATGCGCCTTCACAGATTTGCAAATTGCTCAAGCCGGGAGCGCTAACACAGCCAAGACCATGACAGATGCTGGACCTCAAAACTGTCATTGATAAAAGTTGTTCCTCTTTTGCCCTGAGAACATAAAATTCAGTAACAATTTGAAAGATGAACTGTTTGCACTACTGGACTCATGCAAAGTCGGAAAAAGTCCATTTCAGGCGAGTTTGAGCCCTGAGAAGTCAGCTGTGCTTATGAAAAATTTTGATTTTCAGCTTCCTCTTTGCATAGTTGAGTCTCAACTTGCATTTGATGGTTGGATGATGAATTGTGTTCACTCACACAGATCCTGAGGTTCTCATGAGGTTATGCTCATTACAGTTGCATGTTGGTTCTTCATGTTGTGCTGACTGAGGACTTGAAGGTCATCCAATGTTGGCTTTCAGCCTCATATTCCACAAACAAAGATTGCTCTGGTTTCTCCTGATTCTCTGAATCTTTTCAGTATCGTATGAACTGTTGATGGTGAAATCCCAAAATTCTGTGATTACACATTGAGAAATGTTCATAGATTGTTTGACTATTTGCTCATGCAGCTTTTGACTGAATGACATATGTGAAAACCACCTTACAAGAAAATGACCACACCTTTTGTGACTGCTCATTTCATACTGAATCATTATTGAATCACCTGTTGCCTGTTCACCGGTTGACCTGTGGAATGTTCCAAAGGAGTGTTTTTCTGAAGACTCCACAGCTTCTCCAGTCTTTCCATTTGCCTGTCCCAATTTTTTTTGAGTATTTTGCAGGAAGCAAATTTGGAATTCTTACGAAAGCAAATATTTGCAAAAACAATTAAGTTGATAAAGTAAATCTTTACTTTTTTTGTGCTATTTTCAACATTATGCAGGTACATTAAGGGATAATTTACCAATCAAAATTCTGACACAGTCTCATTTCTTGCAGAATTGAGGTTGCCTTTGAATTGAACATGTCAAGTTTATATAAATTTCCACACTTATATAAATCTGGCATTTTGTTGTGCACTGTTTTACCTTTAAGTGATGGACTTATGTCACATACAAATGACATTTATTTGCAACTCAAAGTATTTGGCATGTATAGTTTTTGGTGAAGTAGTAGACTGTCAGCCTTATTAAAAAGATGGAGAGAATGCATTATTGCAGTGAAAGTGCACACACAAGCCCACATCACACACAAACAGGCATATACACTTTGGCACGCACCCGAGCATACATTCGCACTCGGATAAACACACAATTAGGCGCAAATCACTCGCACTCCTGCAAAGGCTCCCTCACTGACCGCACACATACGCACTCTCTCGCGCACACACTCATACAAATGCACATACATAAAATCACCCGCCCACGCTCCGCCCCCTGAGCACACTCACAGTAGATGAGAGGATCAGAGTAGCTGCCTGTATTGACTGCATTCGAGAGCAGCTTCGCTGAGAGGCAGAGCGTGAGTCGCGGGTGGAGGATGCTGACCCGCTCACTAACGACAGATCCGCCATCCAGCCCCTTACATAACAAAGAGCGCTAGCCAGGCTCAACTCCTACAGCTGTTTCATGCCAGTCACGACGCAAATGTGTGGGCTCTCTATTATCATTAGCGCCGCTGAAATTCCCTGCCCCCTCTACCTGTTTACTCACCCATTATTTGCTACAAGCTGGTGGTGAGCCCGTACTTCAAAAAACAAGCTTGTCAAAATATAGACTGGGAGAAACCTGCCAGTTACCTAGAATGTGGGAGACAGCTGTCTGGGGATAGGCTCCGCTTGCACCCTCCTTTGTGCCACCCCATTGTGCCCCTACATTTTAATGCCTCCCGCGCACTGTACTTAGCTTTTCTGAAGAGCAGACAAAGACTGAAATTGCAGTACCCTGGGATGGGATGAACCCCTCTGCATAAAACACAAGCAAAAATCAGGAATGTTTAGGTGCAAATGGAAAGTTCATGAATAAATATGAAGATGCTACCTACGCCTCTGCTGTGCTCTTTACCTCCCTCCATCTGCCATGTGTGAGGGGAAAAAATACATCCCCCGTTTCTGCAATTTCTCTCGCCTCTTAGCCCCTGTGTCATTCGCTCTAAGTGTGTGCGTGTGCGCGCATATGTGTGAGAGCGAGAGACCCAGAAAGAGGGAGAGAGAGAGAGAAGGAATAGGGCTGTGCATTGTGGTGTGAGAGTTATAGCGCTTGACTCTGCGTACGTATGTAGGAGTGTGTGTGTATGTGCAAGACTGTGCGTGTGTTTGTGTGCGTGTGCGCACTTGTGAATTTCTGTCTGTGTCTGTTTGCAGGAGTTAATTTGGACTGAAGCTGGTCAGAGCTCAACCCTGGTGACATTAGTGGATGCTAGAATTGATATTTTAATTCTCCCGTCATATATGTGCATGAATATATTTGAACATTCAGTAAAAGGGACACTTAAAGAAAAAGGTGTCAGAAATCATGGTCTAAAACAAGCCTATCAGCGGTATTATTTAAAGTTAGCTAGTAAATGCAGTGTTTTCCATTAATTGGCAGATCTGTTTCAGCCTGCAGAATGAAGTCAAAACATATGCCTCATAATAAACAGTAAACATAAAAATTGTAATGTGTGTTGGGAATGGGATGATGAGGTCTTATTATTTATTGCACAAAGTTGATAAATCTATGGGTATATTCAGTAATATTTATCCTATTTAAAACTGTTGAATAATGCATAGTCTCTACGGAACTTGTTGCTTCAATTACTTTAGCAATTTGAAAAAGTTGTTTTTGCAGTATTATTTTTTTTCCTTGATATATCAACATCAAGTTGAATAATATCTCAGAATCTGACTGAATTGGGCACATTTTTGGCAGGACCACAGCTAAGCGGAGTCCTGCTCTGTAAATGCAAAAGTCTGTTTATAATTAATATAAACGTAAGGCACACGCGTGATGTCCCAGCCCCCCCGATGGCAAATTATTAGAAATACAAGTCTGTCGACTTGAGTAAGTGGGGCTCTTTTCATGTTTACAATACGCCCCACAGATGAGAGCATCCAAGTGCTTGACCACTATAACTTACTGCCGTCATGTGTTTTAATGATGCTCAATCAGCAAGAATACCATATTCACCGCTCCTAGTGTTAAGCAACATCTCCAACTCCTCTGCAGAATCTGATCATAAACCTGAAGACCTCAAGCTGCTAGGCCGCATGCATTGCCTTTCCGTAACCGACTCATTGTGTTAGTTGACGTTGGCAAATAAACACAAATTCAGCAATTGTTATTCTAGCCAGAAACGATGAATTGACCGTGTCAAAAAAAAAAAAAAACAAATAGAATGGTTGTCATTATTATGGTTGGCATTTATATATAGGGAAGCATAGTGTATAGTCATTTTCAATGAGCATCGCTTTAGGTTGATAACTATCTTTGTATTTCCGAGAGGCAAAGTTTATGGATAAAATAACATGGTCGACAAAAATAGCATTACATTGAGTATTATTTAGGCTACCTTCAACGGTGGTGTGTGTCTTCCATTTTCCAATACTTTCATGTTATTTTTGGATGCAGTGCTTGCCGGATATATCATGATAAAATGTGGCCCGACTCGGTTGGCTTCCCTCACTGGAGTCGAGCTTCAGGCCAAAGGCAAACTTTTAGGTTTATGTTTACAGTTGAAATTAACACAGGACAGTGCAAAACGATTGCTTTCCCATAATAAATATACTTATATCTGTCTAGTTGTACCATTTTACTGCTCTGTCATCTTAGATTACCTTAGATGGCCGCCAAGCCCACAGCGTTAAAGTGACAGTCACCCATAGCCATTTTAAATGACGTATTTCTCAGAATCAACACTTAATCATGTTTAAAACACACCAGAATGAAGAAAAATATTCAAGGGATTTAAATCACTAAGTTTTTAAGTTTTTTTTTTTTTTGGATGATTTTATTTCACGACGCCAGAGTGCAAACCATTTTGCTTCGCTAAAAACCTCAAAGTTAGCCTATGACTGAAAATACAACTCTCGTGAGCCCGTACGGTGGTACTATGTATAACTAGATATATCAGAGGGTTCAAAAACTCGTAACTCGTAAACTCCTAGTAAGTTCAAAAACTCGTAACTCGTAAACTCCTAGTAAGTACGAGTTGGATGTCGATATGAACAGTTGCAAGTTGGGAATTGGTACTTCATGTAAATACTGTATGACGTAATCGCGGTAGAAATCTGCTACATTTAAGGGAGACTGGGGTCCGATGAGCAATAGGGACCAATGAGCCATATCACGATTTTGCAATCAGTCAATGCCAAAGGTGTTTAAAAATGGCAAAATAGTGATATGACTCATTTATTCCCATGACACATCAGTCAATGGTCAAATATTTTGCCCATTTTAAGCAGCTCGGTCATCGATTCATCGCAAAATAGCGATATGGCTCATTGGTCCCCATGGCTCAACAGACCCCAGTCTCTCCTATATGCATTTTTTTGTCTGTGTGGATGATCTAAAGTAGAGCTGATATTGGCAGGCTACACAAGAAACTCCTGCAAAGCATTTGGTGTAATACCTGAGCTCTCTTTTGCCATAGCTTGCAGTGACCCGCAAATGGATTAGCCACAGCTTGTCCTGTAAATGAGCTCATTCTCAAACTAGCCACCCCACCTAGGAGCCACATTGTGAAGCTCAGTTCTGTGGCTGTTAATTGCTAACGAAGGACGCCACGTTTGTATCCATTATCTTACTATGGCTGTGCTGCGCTCTTGCCAGTTTGCGCTAGCTACTCTCGCAATGCAAAGAATGACTGGAGTAAATAAAGATTTAAAGATATAAATGCTGCTCTCGAGGTTTGTTGGTATTTATTCAAGAGCTTTATAGGAGTAATTTTACGAAGGTATGATTTTTGCTTCGAAGGTAGGACCTTTGTCGCCATTGAGGGACAGGTAGGCAATTCTACACCTCTTTCCCCTCTGTCTTGCGTTTGGCTTGCAAATAGCTGCTGAGGGAATCTGACAGCCCTTTGCAGTGATGTTTTTTTTTGGTGGTTTTTAGGCTTTTCAGAGCAAATGAGTTGGTAAGCTGAAATACATAGGCTCCTTACAATTCATAGGTAGGAGAGAATGACAGGCGGTGAATCGCTAATAAACTATTTTTGGGGGGATAAGACTCATATCCCTATGGAAGCAATTACATGAATCCTACTGCACAACTTCCAAAGAGTCTGCAGTACCCTGGTTGTTTGTAAGTCATTTCAATCATGCATATTGTTGGTGGTGATGTCCTTATTTCATTCAAATTCTGATGTCTTCGCATCTTTAGCTGTATAAAATATCACCTGACTCTCTATCAGCCAAAACCTACAGGTTTCTAATTCAACTCATCATTAACTGTGTCTATCAGTCATTCTTCGGTGGCAATGTGGACTATCCATCAGCCAGTCAGCAATGCTAACCTTCATCAGCCTGAGCTTGTATCTGGGTCTTTGTCTGCACATCAGCAATACTGGCTTCTTGCTAGCTTGTATCTGGCCCCTAGCATCTGGCCCTTCTTCAGCCAGTTAGTAAAGCTGCCTCTTCATGAGCCTGCCAGTGGCTCTTCATGAAGACATTAATGTATGCCTTATTTTGTTGCGAGCAAGCACCCAGCCCCTTGTATGTGGCCCATCATCAGTCAGTTAGTAATGCTGGCCCCTTGTCAGCCCACAGCTCAATATTTGGTTCTTAATCAGGACATTAGCAATACTGACCTCATCTTGCTAGATGGTATCTGGTCCTCAGTAGCTGTCTTTTTATAACCCAATTAGAAACACTGGCCTGTCATCAGCCTGCTAGTTAACATCTGACCCTTTGTCAGCACATTGACAATACTTGCATCATCTTAGCCAGTCTTCGGCTTTTCATCAGCAAGTATTAATGCTGGCCCTTATCAACCCGCCAGATATACTGGAAATCCAGTCAAGCAATACTGGTGACAATTCATTCTCAGTTTGTTAACATTTGTCAATTTAATGAATTGTGTGTCATCTACAATAAAACCTTAAGCTAATTCATAGCTTTGGGGGTGAAGATGCTGTCCGATCATGGCATCCTTCCCACAATTGGCTATCAGGCCCTAATGCAGTGTGCCAAAGTCCAATTTATGTTTGGTAATTAAGGATTGAAATTGTGAACTAGTTTCATAGTTTCATTAATTGTAAAGACTACCTCATTCATCACTCCTCATACGCTTATGCCTCCGACTCTTCAGTGGGGTCAAATTACAAACCAGTACTTATTCACAAACCCCAATCAGCTGTTACAACTGTCATATCGCCAGCCTGATGCCAATTTGTTTCTTCAACCATCACCTTCCCCGTCACCACAAGCTTTAAGTCTTCATTTGATGACAGACGGGGATTTACGATGTTACCCGATTATCAGCCTACTCCACGTTTGGTCATGTAAGTATTGAAATTGTAAACAATCTAGCTAACTAAGGTGACCTATTGCCAAATCTAGCTTGACTAGGTAATTGATTTTACTTCCCAACGTCAGCTTTTCAGTTAACATTACACTGTGCTCAGTGGTGAGCATTATACCATCGGTTTTTGTTGGATTTTCAATATCAATTCAAATTATATTCTATTGTTCCAGGTTCAGATAGGTTCAGATACCTTCAGAATCTATGACTTGGGAGGATGCGGGTAATTTTACAGTCGAGAACTCTGGTGCTAAAAGTTCTTCAGTCAAAAAATGTCTATTTGGAGAAAAAGTATCTGAATATATCATGGATTTTTAAAAAATCTGCCATTTGGAGAACTAGTGCTGAAATTACTTAAGTCAGAAAATGTCCATTCTGAAAAAATTGAGAAAATCGATTAATGCTTAGTTCCTACTGTCGTGCGCTTTGTTTCGAACGCCATGATTGGCCATTCGTAGCTGATCGTGGACCTTCTCCAAAGCTGCTTTCACACCAGATGCGAAACAAATTTTTCGCACCACGGATTACATTCAAAGTCAATGCAAAGACGCGAATACACGCAAAATGCAAAATGTTTTGCGTCCAGTGTGAAAATTTCAGGTTTGGATACGAGGTGATGCGATGATCATGATTGACAATTACTCGTATCAATCGTGGGAAAGTTTGGAACCGTCCAAAACTTTTCTATGATCAACACGATTGCCACGACTGACCTCAAGATTTGATAAGATCTGATAGGATCACCACGATTACTCCACGATTAAGACCACAATTTCAATCATGCCGCAAATCATGATAGTGGGAACCCCACGGAACGCAATGAGAGATATTAACAAAGTTAGCTATCGCTAATAACACTAATCTACTCAAATCACAACCCCCATTTACTTTTACCAGACCCCCCCCCCAACGATCCCCATTTAACCTCTGTGTGTGAGGGCCGGCATCGCATAAAAAGTACAGTCATAGTCCTAAGGCTCAGGCACAATTTTAAGGAGCTTTAATTCTTACTCAGTGCATTCCACATGGATGCAGATACCGTAAATTTAAGGCTAACAATCCATATTTTACTACATCCATTTGGATTAAGCAATCTATAGTGCTTTCAACATTTCAATACAGACCTCACTGTGAGTATTGCACCTCAGCAACATTATCTTTGAGTCCATCTGCTTGATTTACAGAAAAAGTTTTTGTATTAGCTCAAATAGGAATAAATTGCTTGTGTTTTTATTCAACCACCTGTCTTAGACTCCTTTAAACATAAAAAAGTACTGTATCTCTGGAAAAATCTTAGGCTTCCATGATTTTTAAGCATAAATTACATGTTTAGTTTTGGTTTCTCTTGTATTGTGTTTTGAAGAGAATACCCTAGTTGAGATTTTGAAAAAAAAAAAAAAAATTAAAAGAAATGAAATGTTTCAAAATTTTTGTATTTTGCAAGAACAAGTAACAGATATTGTCGTCTTCATATTGCCTTGATCTCAGGATCATTAAGGCTGTCTGGATTTTACCAGGCGAGACATTACTGAGGGAGACTGCCAGCCTACAGAGGAAGTGTGGCAATTTCTCTAATATTTTTAGAACAGCCAACCAAACAAATTTCTCATAAAACTATAATACTGTGAAAGCGTACCATGTTTTCACCTAAGATTTGTGCCCAGTACTTACAGAAAATGAAATAGAAAAATCTCAGCGCACTCTGATTGCTGCTCAAACCTCACAGTCTGACACCCACTGTGCATGACTTACAAAATACTTTGAGTCTTTCACTTTCAAATCCGTGCATTCATGGTTTTAGTAATGATGTAAATATCATAGTAAATATCTTTATTGCGAAAGAAAAGTTTTACTTGAATTGCAGATTTAAATTCAAACAGTTCACAAAAATAATGACATATAAGCAACTAAATAACTGTGGTGATCAAATATCACTCTACCTCTACCGAAAAACAACATCAAGCAATGCTACTGATCCATTAAATCGCTAAACCAACCCTTAAACATGCTTTATAAATGAATTTTAAAATGCCCAAAAACTGAAAATGCCTGACTAAAACCTTCTGATATTGATAGTAAATGGGATGTTAGGAGTGCACGATTGAAATGGCCAAAACACTGGGCAGGAACAACTGCTTTGGTGCCCAGGGCAGGAGTGGGGGAACATGGATAAGGTTGCAGAGTCTTTCCCAGGGCATGCTGTGTGGCGTTTCCTCAGCTTTAGCGAGCCAGAGGAAGAGAGGAATGCAGAAACATACTCTAAAGGTACTTGGGGGTTCATGTATATTTTCAGTTAAGCTGAGGGAAGTTTGATGGGAAACAGGTGTGGGTGGGGGATTCTATCCCCACGTCCTTCGCACACACATTTAGGCAGATTGTTTCTTTGACTTAACAGTTTCTGCAAATGAACTACAGTCACACGGGGAACGGCTTGTTTACTTTGCCCAAATGTTAGTTTTCATTCAGTTTCCTAGAAGTTTTTTTTCTCGTGTTTTGGCTGTTGACACAACTATGAAACACCTACGAGCGCCAGGAAGATGGTGGCAAACTCAAATCCTGCCACTAGCCTGTTAGAGCAGAAATTAAACACGTCAGTCTTTCACCAAGAGAGTATAGGTATTTGTTTGAGACACACTATATTGGTTTTCATACCAACAATTCAGGGAAACCTGGTGCTCAGGGTTACTTTGCTTTACTTCCAATATACATGAGAATCAAGCAAGACCATAGTGAAATCAATGGCTCTGATATTTAAAGTTTCACTTCTGTGAAATTACGTTACAGCTGTGGGAGATGCATTCAGGATGTGCAGGCGGAATTTAGATGAATAGATAAGAAAAAGATACTGATGTGTTCCACTTCAGAAAGAAGTGAGGTATGTCTTTTGGTACATGTAGTGTGCTATGATAATGAAGAATGAATGCTGCTCTATTTTCTCTCGCTTTTATATGAGAGGATGAAAAATTACCCTTTATTTCCACAGGAAATGTTACGCTTAAAAGTTTCCTGTCACAAAGCCTGCTCCTGGGTATTGTTACTTCCTTCAGGTATCCTCGTGTCACTAGGAAAACAAATGGAATTTATATAACCTCATTCAAACTCAAAATCATCGAATTTTCCTTGAAACTGCATTAATTAGCAACTTGACTTGCCTAAAGAAATCTAGGCAGTATGCATGTATAAGACAACGAAGTTCAAAACAATGATTCACTTAACTCCTGAATTGCCCGCATAATTTTTTTCTTGATGATTAGCCATCGTGATATTTTTTTTCCAAAATACATTCACATCTTCTGACAGGCATGCAAGTGCCACAAATTACAGCAATCTAACTGCATTGGTAGTTTAGGATGACATGGGTGATTGCAGTAAACATTGGGTAATAAGTCAATGGGAATCCTGAATTTAGGTTGCATTTCCAGTCTGACGTTTATATATTTGACAAGCCACTGATGTGGTAAAGTATGTCCGTGCCAAAACACTGCTGCACATGAATCGCAAAAATGAATGATAGGACTGCAATTAAGATCAGTGCACTAGTCTTAGGCTGCAATCCGGGGGTGGAGCTGGGGGGTGTTTGTATTGGAATAAGAGATGACTGAGACAGACGTGCTCCAGTAGGGGACAGATGCCCTGTTTTTGTTTAGAATCAAGCAGAACCCCAAATGACAGCATTCAAATCTGGAATGCGCTCGGATACGCATCTATGATCTGTTTCGGCTTGAGCAGCACACGCGTGCTTTCTACATGAAGCAAGAGACGGGGAGAACACAAGCTATTCATCCTCCCCCTTTTAGCATTTCCCCTGCGTGATAAATGAACATGGAGAATAGATGCTGCTGCCTTGTCCTTCATTCCTCTGAAGTTACGAGGCATCATAGGGACACGAGTTTATCAAAGAGGTGAAACCATGGCTCTGCTATACCTTATTCTCTTCACCTTTTATTCACCCCTTGTATCAGTGTATGGAAGAATAGGCAAATACAACTTACACTCTCAGAAACAAAAAAAAAAAAAAAAACTAGTTCTTTGGGCTTGTCTCCTTAGGGAGACCTTATTTGTCTCAATAAGGAATCCTCTATGGCAGGTGTGAGACCTGTGAAAGCACTCAGATTTGTGCCATTTTCAGTTCCCTAATGAGGGCACGGGGGAGGGGGGGGGGGTGTTAACTTTCTTTCCTGATTTCTCTATAATATATTAAATGATTAAAATCAAGATCTGAATTTTCGAAACATTATCTGGGCAATCAGAAATTATAACCACTTTCAGTGTCATTTATGCGGTTTATATCCTTTTATCGTTGCACTTCTCCCCATATTCCTTAAAAGGAACCAGCTGAAAATCATTCATATTTAGAAAATTAGCAAGTATATATGCACACTAAAATATTAATCTCATCAGATTTCAGTGGCAACTGATTTCAGTAAGTATTTTCAAACGTCTCAAACATCAGACCCTGTATTAGAACTACAAACTGCAGCACATTATTAAACTTCATAGGTTGACGGGATGTTATTATGCTAAGGATGTGAACACCTTAATCAAGACAGTGCTATCACAAAAATATCCCCCTAAATGAACTGAATAATAATGCATCTGTTTTATATTGTGCTTTTCTGGGCACTCAAAGACACTTTACAATGGATACATTATTCAATCACTCACACATTCACGCTGTGATGGTGGTAAACTACGTTTTTGTAGCCACAGCTGCCCTGGGGCAGGCTGACAGAAGCGTGGCTACCAGTATGCGCCTACGGCCCCTCCGACCACCACCAAACATTTGCACACAGCCATACAGTGTTCCTATATTGCATCTTTTGTGGGGGAAAACCAGAGTAAACCCACACAAACAAGGGGAGAACATGCAAACTCCACACAGAGAGGCCCCAGGTCAGATTCAAACTTACAACCTTCTTGCTATGAGGCAGTAGTGCTAACCACTGTGCCACCATGCCGCCCAACTTGGCCATCATTTAGTCATAGCATTCTGGAATGCAAGTCCCTAAACCCTTTGTTGCATAGTGGTTACTAAAGTAACCAAACTCACCTACCACCATTGATAGGCAAAGAGGAAAAGAGTCATGCAACAAAGAGTTAATCAACCTAATTATTAAGGTGGTTTTCAAATATCGCTGAATAATTTAATTCATGTAATTTAGCCTTAGTCTTTGTATTTGGAGCTGAGATTCCGGGCTAGTGTTTTTTCCAAAATGAGCTCTGTTTGCCAATAGCAAGACTCCGCATGATGTGCTCACCTGTGCAGCCTGATATTTATGTCCCTTTCCTCTCAAGTGAGGTAGTGTCTCGAAAAAATATGAGGCCCTGTGACCCCACACTCCCTCTCTATCTCTGGTCACATTCTGTGGAGAATATTTGTCGGGGCTAAAGGGGCAATATGGCAATTTATTCCGATGAGAAAAGGGATTTACAACTGAGGGTAGGTTAAAAAAACATAAAAGTTTCAAACAATCAAACTCATACAAGGTATGGGAATCCTCACTGAGAGGCCATACCTCTGTTGCTCATCTTTGAAATATGCCAAACAGGCAGGGGCTGTTCGGTTGGAATTACTGGGAGGCGATGATGCGGACAGAGATATCAGTTGAGACACGAGTCTGGAAGTCTGAGTCTTCCTGAAGCACGTCATTTATTCCTGAATGATTTGCATGCTGTGAATTCTTCAACTGTGCCGGTAGGTTTGTGTGGGAACTGACCACACCTGGTCATGAGGTGAATCATCACAAAAGGTAACAAGCTTATTTTCATCAGTGAAATCACACTATATTAGTAGACAACACACAGAATTCCAGAGCCGTCACCTTCTTCTCTGTCCTCTTTCTGGAATTGGTTATCTTGGTTCTCGATTTACAATCGCTTTTCTAATTTGAACGCACTCTTTTAAATACACTGATTCATAGATTACCCACTTTGGACGAAGTTCTGTATATCCATAAGAAATTGTAGAGCACACGCTGCAAGTTGCCTACAATGTGGTCCATGGTTAGGTGTGGTCTATGATGGTGTTTTTACTTCTTAAAATGTTCTTGGGGGATTTTGGTTGATCTCAGTGAAGGTCAATTTTTGAAAATGCCATTTTTCAATGGAAACTCCTTCAAAGACAAAATATAGGGTTGGTTTACAGAAAGGCAGAGGAAAAAAGTGCCTGTATGATTTTCGCCATCACACTCGGAATTTCCATTGACAGTTTCAATCGGTTTGTTTAAGGTCAGTTTTAATGATATTGTTGCTACTGTTCTGGACAGTTCGGTCTAACCACATGAGAGAGTTCATCTGAGCAGGCTTTGATTCTCGAATGACTCTGCCTGTAATGGGATAGCCCTTCTTCCCACTCTTCCAGTAAAGTCAAGCAAGCTCTTGATGTCATGGCTCAGGAAATTCATTTGACCTTCATTTAGTGGTTGCCTCAAAAACAACGAAGGGGTCTATTTTGAATTTAGAGTCAGCGCTCTTAAATATAAATAAAACAAAGTAAGAACATCTATAAAAACAAAGAAGTTTTGTTCATATTTTATTTTATTTTTAAATGTCCAAAGTATAGAGGTCGATAGTGACATTTGCTCTGCAGTTACAGTTGAATTGAAAAGAATCGTCTTATTGGAAGTGGCAGATCTCACAAGAAAAAATCATTAATGAACTACCCTTTTTTTTGGAAACACAGGCTGTATGAAAAGAGCAGAATAATAGCATCTAATGTCATCCTTAATATTGCTACATTCATTTACAGCCCATTACTACTGAGATTAAAAGACACTTTAGCAGGAGGTCATGATTTGCCTGTAGCTTATCTGTGACTATCTAGGGGAGAGGAGATGCTGAAAACTGCGCTTATTGCTCAGATAACTGCTATAAAAAGGGATTGCAGATTGTCAACTGGGTCACATAGCCTTTCAAAACGTGGCTCATTCTCACCATGTAGTTTTAACTGGGATCTCCCAGCACCTGTGGTTCCAGCACGTTCTGCAAAGCGCTGATTAGGTAACGTGCCATAGCACCATGTTAATGTCGCGTTTTAAGGGAGATGAGATAAATAGAAACTGAAGCGCAGCTTTGCTGCTGAGAACAATTTACAAAATGTGTCAGGATCATGAATTTTGTGACCTTGTTTGTGATTCCCTGCCGGTATTGTTTCGGAAATGAAAAATTTAGCGCGGTGTTGAATGTTTCTGGCCCAGATCCTGGACGGTAAATACAATTTTCATATTTAATGTATCCCTGGGTGCGTAGGTGAAAACTGTCTATGCGGATTCGCAGCGGTATGTGTGTGCATGCTGCCTGCATGTGTGTGCGTGTAAGCGTGCATATTTCGCTCTTTAATGGGGGCTGAGTAGGCCGGTATGCATTCCTTTCCGTATTAATCAGATGTAGTGGGTGGTTAATGCCTTGTTTGCATTGTGAGGCTCAACCTAGAGGGAGAGCTTTTATCGCTGGCTGCCTTTGAAATGAATGACTAATTTTTGATTTTTTTTCACTCTCTCTCCTCATGGTCTACTTCATCTTTGATTTTCTGAAAAAGGTTTTGAAAATGGATAGAAAGGTCAGCTTTGGCGAAGAGCCCTCCTACCTGCAATTGAGGATGATGGACCCTCATTTAGGTGGAGACCTTGAGGATTTAATAGAGTGACACCTCCTGCTCCTGAGTGAGGATCGCTCCCATTCTTCCCTGCAGGGAGCTCAGGGAGAGAGCCACAGCCAGTGAAAGCCTCATTCTCATGACATGAGTCAGAGAGCCAGTGAATACGATGCCATAAGTGCACATGCATACACACACATACGCGTACACGCACAGAGACACACGTGCACACATACACACAGACACACATACACACACACACACACACACACAAACACACATGCACACAATGCGGACACACAAACATACGCACGCATACACACAAATACACAAACACGCACGCACACACCTGCACGTGCAGTCACACTTGCATGGACACGTGCACACACATACACTCACAAACATGCACACACGCAGACCTGCATACGCACACAGACACACACACGTGCACACACACATGCGAGCATACGCACATACATACGCAATGTGTTTACCATTACTGAATAAGAACTGAATAAAAACAGATTCATTGAACCTCCCAAGCTATCCACTGCTGCAGCTACAGGAGGCATATTTCCTTTGTTTTTGTCTAAACTACTTGATTTATTTGGGTTGCAGCATTCATATACAGTACACACAGACACATACCTGATACACATTTAGTAATTGTTTATCCATCCCTAAGGTGAACACAATGAATCATAAGGTAATAATTATATTGATAAACAGTATGTAATTATGCCAGTTTCTGATACATATATGGAATATAAAGTACAGTTTGCAAATATTTGAGAAGTGGCTCCAATTCCTGCACGGTTCACACGATAGGCACATGTGAACATGTGAAAACCTGCAAATTACTGTTGACGGTCTCTACCTCAACCCCACTGTCTTTCAGCCGTTCACATTTCAGGGAGAATTCTTTGTGCCCATTGAGTAGAATCTCTGGGCAGCCAGGGTGAAATGAAAACATGAGGGTGAATACAGTACGGAACAGGTCAGATTTAGCAAATTCCTGGATGACACATCTCCTCAGAAGACTCAAACAGGCTCCTGCTCGCTCGTTCCAAGTTAAAAAAAAAAAAAAAGC
The DNA here is from genome assembly GCA_029721435.1 of Gymnothorax reevesii. Taxonomy (NCBI): domain Eukaryota; kingdom Metazoa; phylum Chordata; class Actinopteri; order Anguilliformes; family Muraenidae; genus Gymnothorax; species Gymnothorax reevesii. Next base: position 34,217,843 of record CM056590.1, read on the forward strand.
ATGAACAAAACACACAACTATGGGATTTGCGGGGAAAATGCAGCAATCTGACATGTTCCCACTGTTTGGAACCAGATTAGTCTGTTTCTCTCCAATATTAGTCATATTTCAAATAGTCTCCCTTCTCACGTGTGAATAAATTCTAGTTAGGTCAGTTCCGACGCCTGAAGAATAGCACAGTAAGTACAATGTGCATGAAAATGATCATGCACACCACTGAGTAATATTTTTCAATTAAACGTTTATTGAGCAATTTTAATACTGCAATTTTCATGTGTAGTAGTTCACAGATAGTCATAGTAAAATAGTCCCCCATTTATTTCTGTAGCTGGTTTGGAGTGGCTTGACCACGTGACCAAGACAGTATGTTCCTGTTTCCGTGAAAACAGAGAGGATGATGAAATGCTGCAGTGGATTTCAAGTTTATTTGTGAAAAGTTGGCTCTACAGTAATGAAATTCTAGCATAATAAGCGTTTAGCGAACATGCAAATATCAAACATGCATCATACATAACCATCAGGCTCATCCTTGATTGATCACAACATACTGGCGCGGATTTTGGAACACAGCCAAGTGCAGGTCAGAGCCAAATTATGCCGAAGTTTGCCTTTATTTACAAAAAGAAATTGAGCAAAAAGTGTTTTGAGACCTGATGGACTGCGGTCAGGCAAATGCAGCTGGGAATTAGAGAGCTAGTTGCAGAACAGTTAGTTCTGGGGTCAGTGAATGGGTAGGTAAGTCATCAACAATGTTGGGATGAGGCAATTTTTAACAGTCATGGTAAAATTAAAAAATATTTTTCAACTGGATGTAAAGCTGAATGCTTGATACTGCTTGATACAGTAGATACTGCCCTCAGACCAAGCATTGGTAACAAAGTTAAATAAAAGAAAGAAGCTGAAGTAAAATAAACAGCACAATCAATGAAAGCTTTAAATAGTGACAGATTTCTGCAGTAAAAGAAGGGTGTCTTGCTTTTGCATTGTGGGTAACATTCACCGCAGTAATGAAAACAGTATTGATTTGCGCGCAGTAACAAAGTAAACATAGGGAAATAGAAAAGCATCAACTTGCTGATTTTCATGTGACAGAGTCTGTATTCTGTGTTCTCTGAAGATATAAACAGCTATTAGTATTGTCATTGCAGTACCCCAACCGGACTCATCTGGATAAGTCATGACTTAATAGTGCATCATTCCTGTTGCAATCATTATTTTTCTCCATTTAAAGCAGTCATTAAGACACACGGGGAAGATTATTTATTTATTTATTTATTTAAAATCAGCAAATAATTGATTATCCTTTTGGGGTAAACCTTATCATTTGCTCATTTGTAATCAAGACGACTGTTGGCTTAATACAGCATATTCATTCACTGTGTTAATTTACTCATGTTTGCTGCTGATGTCACACAGCTGGACTTGTGATTGATTGAAATGAGAAGACCATGTTCGTTTGGCCGGACTCATGATTTTGCACATACCCAAAAACACATCCTTTTGAAGTTGAAGGTAGAAGAAATTTGAAAACTTAAGGCATTTAAAGAATGTAGAGTATATGAATCCAAACTACCTAGGATGGGCTCAAATAAATTACAAGTTTTTTATTTAACCCTTATTTATCCAGGGAAGTCCCGTTGAGATGGGGAGGGAGAGGGCAATTTGCATAGCCAATTAGATCAGGGGATGATTTGGTGGCAGGGTAGGGACTTTGGCCATGACACCAGGGAACCCCCTACTCTTATCAAAGTGTGTCATAGGATCTTTAATGACCACAGTGAGTCTGGGCCTCGGCTTAATGTCTCATCCAAAAGCCGGAGTCTTCTTCAGTACAGTGTCCCCATCACCCCCGTCACTGGGATTATTCCCCCCTACACCTTGTCCAGCAGCAACTTAGTCTCCCATCTAGGTACTAACCAAGCCTACACCTGCTTAGCTTCAGGAGATCTAATAGTGGTATAGTTGCTGGCAAGTTTTCTTTGTCATCTTAGCTTAAAGCTAAACAAAATATATATATTTTGTTTTGTTTTTAAGGACATGGCTTGCAGAGCCTCACCCGAATTCCTCTCAACCAGACCCCCCCCCGCCCAAAAGAAAATTGCAAAGAGGAAAGAAGTATGTGGTAATTGCGTGGGAGGTCCTATAATTGCAGGTAAGGTGGAATATCACCACAGCTATATGCTTTCCGTGGGCGATGAATATTAGGGCTTTGTCCAAAAGTGCTTTCCGGTAATTATGGCGAGATAAATACTGCACGTTTGTTGACTTGTATTATATGTTAAATCATTAGAAGCAGCAGCGGCAAAGCAACTGAAGTACTGAATGTTATTTTTTCAAAAAATGATGAATAGGTATATATATATGTAGAATGAATATATATATTATGTATAATAATATTATATATTATTATAATAGTTTATATATTTTATATTTTTTGCATATTTTTTTCACTGCCTTGTTTCTAAGATTGTTTTGAATTTTCAATTCATCATTTCTCCACAACGTGAAAATGTGACTGATCATTTTTCCATTGTGGTCTTCATAGTTTTTAATTGAACAGGTATCAGATGAGGGGGATTTCCATCTCGGTTGCAATATCTGTTGTTTCCCTTCCAAGTCATTAGCACAGACGTGTATAAGAACTCCGATCATAGTGTTATCATCTATTTGCTGAAAATGATACAATGACCTCATAGAAGGTGTTAGTGATAAATCTCCATACTCCCATGCCTTTGCTGACTGTAATACCGAGTGGAAAAAAGTAATGTATTTTCAGTGTGCGTCAACTCACTCATTGATTGTGCGCATGTGCTTTTTTAGTCATTAAGCATTCTAATAATCCCCTTATATTTTGCAGGTGATTATTCATTGCTCTCTAACTTGGAATGTGCTTTGAGTGTAAAGTGCGTTATAGTACAACAGTAAAGTGCGACAGTATTATTACCAGTATCATCATTTTTAAGGGTGTTGTGCTGAATATACTGTAAATATTAATCAATGATGCAGCACATTTAGTTTTTGGATAATGTCCCTTTATTATACGGCGAATAACTTACTGAAATGGAAAGGTATATAGTGCTGTAATAATAAAAGAAGGGACCTAGATTTCTCTATCGGAGTGCTCGATGTGTTGGCTGTGGCCAGAACAAGAGAACGGCTTGGCAAGATGCCACTGCTGATCAATATAAGGGTTGGGACTGATGATAAACTGAGCTATGGATCAAACTCATACCTCTAGTTAGCATGCAGCTCAGCTCACAGCTCTGGTTCTGTACAAAATGGCCAGAAGCATATTTTATGAGGGAAATTTTATCTTCACGACACTCACAACTACTCTTGTTGTTCTGATTCATGCAGTTTTACATTATTCTCAACTTATGTTTTAGTGATATTCCAGCCAGAATAAAAAGTGACCACAGTAGTATTATTGGACCAATATCTCTGCTTCATCTCATTTTAGCTATTACTTCAGATCCATGAAATCTGGTGGCCTTTGACAAAGCTACTATTTAATAACCAAAATCAATTGAGAGGGAGTGCTCTTATATTGCGTATAATTATTGCTTTGGTGACAATTGATTGTGATTTCATCATTTATTTAGCTTCACTAAAAATATAGTCCCTCCAGAACATATGGTTATTGCCAATGTTTGTGTATCTGCAAAGCGGCTCTCTAAACAACACATATTCTCAGATTCCGATGCTGGCAGAAATGAGCTAAGTTCATTGGTAATAGCATTCTATAATAAACTGCTTCAACACATTATCTTGTTCTGTGCTACTGTGATTTTTTTTTTTTTTTAAGAAGCAGTTTGACGGGAATCATTATTACTGCCAGAATTATCAATAATACAGCCTCTTAGGTAGTCTTACAGTATTGCCGTAGATACAAAGATCAGAACAAAGTGATATCTTTGTTTGGAAGTGATTGGATGGATGCTACACAAGCTAGTGGTACCGGAACAGTCGCTTCAGGAGCACAGTGGCGAAACCCTGTTTTTTGTTGATGATTTCTCATACTCGCTTTGGTGCAGAATGCTAAAACAATTTACTTGTTCACTCCATTTTTCTTTTGCTCTTTCACACTCACACATTAAAGTAAGCACAAGCATGTATGCTGACTTAGAGATGAGAGATATCACACCTTATAGAAATAAAAAAAAACAAAATTATGTTATCTGTTACAAGCAGCAGTGAAAGAACCCGGTGCAGATCCACTGGAAAGCCCTCAGGTAGTTCTAATCGCGATTACCCGCTGCAATTGACGCAAGCTGAAGCATAAGAACATAAAAGGTTCATGCAGAAAAGTGGTCGAGCGTAGTCCGAGGCAGGTGAATGGAGAACAGGATCTAAGGGGAATAAGATGCAGTAGCTGGAGACAGGGCTGAACTCAGTGCCAGGAATGCAGTCAAAGGGTACAAGGGATGCTAGATAGTGGTCACTCGCAATATCGAATGCTTGGAGGGAACGGCACATATAAACTACGGTGAAGATCATACTAAAGGTAGAACAGGCTCAGGAAACGATGAAGAGAAACAATCAAACACAGACTAGGAACTGAAATAATGAGCCAAAAATGATCAACAATAGGGAACATGTGGGTGTGAGAGCAGGGAAGGATAGCATGAGACAGTAATTGAGTAATGAAACTAATAAGGCAGGAACAAGAGGTAAAACCAGACAGCTGGATTGTAAGAAGAAACAGTAAAGACTCAGGATGTGACATAACACTTAAAATAATATTTTCAACAACCCCATTTTAAAACAGAGGAATCTGTCCTTTAAACCCCTAAACCCGAACGCCCCCGGTACTGGGGGTGGTCCTTACGCATGATACATATAGAATGTTTCCTTTTCGCAACATCTTTATGCAGCTTATCCATTTTATGCAAAGAAACTCAGCAAGAAGCTCTTGTTAATCATTTTTACCTCAACCAAATACAATTCAAGCACTAAGCAAGTAAATAGCGATGTAACAAAACATAGGAAAAAATTATATCAGCGCTGAGTCGCTGGCATTTCTACTGAATCTGTGCTATGCTTACAAACAATACCTCAAATGAAAGAGGAAAGTTCACAGAATCCAATGACATAAGCCTTGTCATTTAAACCAACACCACACTCAAGGAACAGCAGTCATACACTTTACAGTCTACAGAGATGAGCAAAAAAATTTTCTTACCTTTGATATTTTGTAATAAAAACTGTTTGAGGGTAAATCTGTGCTCGCTACTGAATGTGTCTGTGTTATAACGAAACTAGATCTTCCAGTTTCCAAGCATGTTTTTTTTCCGGGACATTGCTTCAAAGATCTTAGCATTCAGCTTGCTTGCAATGTATTTTCCTCTCTGTGATTGGGCTGTGATGCTGTCAGTAAGATTGTGCTGGTAGCCATTTGATTCCATGAGTTCTGACATTTCCAACGAGCTCTAAACCACCTTAATCACGCAACCCTAGCATGAGGAAGAGCCTTGCGTTCCCAGTTTGTTAAACTGAGTACATGGGCCATTCCCATGTACTTGAATAGCGCGACAATATAAATGCATAACTAGTTTGTTTGTGGTATTTTCCAAATAATTTTCTGCTAAATATTCAACAATCACTTTCAAATTCATTTTCTGACATAATCTTTGTGCCTTTCTGCACGAATACTGAGAGTACAACAGTACAGCACGTTTCTTGAACAATTCTTTATAATGGCAATTTGACTAGTAACTTTCAGTCAGTTGATCTAGCCTTGTGGTTAAGAGGCAGTGCTACAGTCTTGACTGCCAGGGCTCTAAACTCTGCCTTGGCATGTATTTATTGGGCAATAATTGCATTTTCTTTCAATCATTTCAATTGCTGCGGTTTTTGTTCTTTTTACTTTTCTTTAATTTTTTTTACGTTCCCTTTGTATTTATAGTTTTATTTATTTGCTTTTTTGAGTATATCTGCTCCAGTGGAGTCAAACTTCATTATCCCCCGCCGCGCGATTAGTGCGAAGTGGGGATATAGCATTGGGCTCTGTCCGTTCGTAGGTATGTACGTAGATCCGTCAGTACATCCGTACAGACACATAACATTGAGGCGGCGGGGGATATTGCCATGTTAGTGGCAAACACTTGTCTTTGTATGTATTATCTTTGAATGGGAAATTGTATAGGCTACAAAACTGGCAGAAATAATCATCAAATTTTTTTTTTTAAATTCTAAAAAATTAAAAACTGGCTGTATTTGGATGGCATGTATGCCTGTAGTGACATATAAGTGAAATTAAATGAATTTTACTGTTTGGTATCTGAGAAATATGAAACGGAACACAGTGTCAGCTTGGCGAGGCCACCTAGACATTCCCAAACTAAAACCTCTCTAATTTTGCTCTGATTTACTTGGTTAGAAAAAACTTGGCCACAAATAATGATGAGATTTTGTACTGTATTTTTTTAGGGGTTTCAGACTGCAACTGAATAATTTTATGACAGATAAAAGCAAAACTTTGTTTGTTGCAAAAATAATGTTTCATTTATGCCGAGTTTCATCTTCATTCACTCTGACTCAGTGACATATACACTGATTTTTGCACAACAAAAATCCCCAAGATGTTACCTTTATTATGATCCTAAGATTATTCAAATCGACCAATCCGTTGTAGAGATATAGTCATTTCATTTTGGGCATGTCATTTTCAAGCCAGAGTCTCAGGGCTTGAGGGGTTAATTAATAAAGTACCTTCATTACCATTTAGCTTCAGTGAACATTGAATAGATCTTCAAATAATCCCATGCTCATGTTTTAAATATTTTCAGTTCATTTTAAATTGTCCGTTGAAGCTGGCAACTAAAATACTCTGGGTTTGCAACAAAATGATGTGCCAGGCAGGTGTAGCTCCCCATTACTCAAGGAAATAAAAATCCAGTGTTTTCTTGGGGAAAAAAAAAATTTTTGACAAGCCTGCTTATCGATAATTACAGCTGCCTTGGTTTTGAGAGAAGGCCACAGATGGATATTTGTTGAGTCGCATTTAGTGGGGCCTTAAGTGGCATGAAATGTTAATATTTCATGAACACCAATCTGCAAAGTGATCTCGCCATGGAATTACAAGGAAACGGCATCATCAGATGGCTTTGCAATCAAATGCAAGGCATACGGAATTTGTAATATAAATGCGTTAATTCAAATTCTAAGGTAAAACGGCCAATAAAATGCAGTTAAATTATGACAGATTATCAACCAAACGAAGAAAAGCCAGATTCACTGAATACAGTAGTGGGTAATTACTCTTTACAGATTCACCACAGGTGCATAAGATGTAGTTATTGCCGTGAATCATTAGTACGAGCACAACTTGGGGAATGTCCAGCTAATTACTCATAAGTGTGAATCAAAGTAATTTTTTAAATTAAATGAAGCCAGGTGTCAGTCAAAGCAAGCTAATTGGAAACACACAATGTTAGGTGGAATTTGTGAGTAGCTGTTAGCTTGTTCACTTCCCTCTGTTCGGAGCACTAATTGGAGGTTTTTTTACTCTTGTTTGGCCCCATCCATTCTGTTCCCTTAACCATGGTTGCTTTGACCTACATCTTTTCAACGGCTTGTACATAGTAAAAAAGGAATGATTCAGTCTCAGACTTTGATGTGGAACTCAGTGGAACCAAGGGGCACGGGGGGAGGCAACATGAAACACCTTGTCCCTTCTCTTTTAGTCAGACTTAGCCTTATCATTATGTTGAACTTCTGCGGAGGCGTAAAGCCAAACACACCGTGTTAGATGACCACAGGGATTCAAACATTCGTCTCCGGAGTCCCACACCCACACATGGCTACGAGTTTGAGTCCCGTCCGGTTCAGGTGGAACAACTGGAGCCTGAGACCGGATCAAATTCAGCAGAAATGCTCTTTTGCGACACCAGAAGGTGCTGAATTTACGTGGCTTGATGTCACTGACTTGCAAATTGACTCACGAAATAAAAACATTCAGCAGTATGAATGCACTGAGTGAATGATGTAAGGGACTCGAGACGTGTATCGTTGTCAACTTCATTCCATCGTTACTCCGCATTACACGCCTTAGCAAATTCATTTATACGTTTAATGAGAAAGCAAGCAAATTTCCCCTTGTTATCTGCAAGAGACACTGAGTATCTACCTGGTATCAAGCCCAATCAGACAGATTTAAGCACCTTTTCAAACATTTGATGAACTGAATATATCACCACTCTCTTGTTTCAACTCTTTACCTCCGTGAAACTATACTCTGGTATAAGACAAAGTCTCTTATGAGCAGTGTCTTCATCATTTGCTGAGTACATTGAGTGTTGATTTTCCACAATGACAGGTCAGCTAACATTATGTACCCTGAGCAACATTCACATCTTTGTATGATTATTGCATGACAAAATGGAATTAATTGAATGGAATGGCTGACTGAAAGGTTAAAAAACCCCTTCTTGCAACTGCAAGAGTTGCAAGAGTTTCTTGCAACTGCAAAGCAGTGCAAAGAGGCATGAATGGAATTTATTTTAAATGGGCTGTAACATCCGTAATATCGGTGTGTGACCCTTTTTATACAGCTGACTGCATAATACATTCTCATTACGACTCATCGTGTAATGATGGGGTGGGGTTTGTTTTATTTTGTGGAATATATATATCGACGATTGGTCAGGTAGCGTCACTGTTTGACGCGTTGAGATGACACTGGACTCGACAACAAGATCACACACCCATGCTAATGCCTCTTCATTCTTTGAGTGGCCTAAAGACAACTAACATGGGATAAGGACCATTTTCACTTGGGTTATTGAAGGAAGCTTCATGACCAGCAACTGGATTGATGCTCTATACTGCTGACTGAACACATAGCCACATTACCGTTACTATCGTTTGCAGCTACTCTGCAGTCACTGCCCTCAAAACCCACAATATGTTTGGCTATTCCACACTAGGTTTATGCACACACACACACACACACACACACCTCTAACAAAAAAAAAAAAAAGTTTGCATGTAAGCAGGTATCGGCAAATTCGGGAAAAAAAAATGTAATGGATCCAAACATGCATGCGGAGTGCTCATACACATAATGTATGTTAATTATGCCATAGAGGACATCAGTGGGTGCCACACGGCACAGCGATGTGATGGCATGGTTTATTGCACTCAGTGTGACTGACCTTGCTCATATTTTTTATCCCCTACAAGTTAAGCACAAAACCAAACCAGGCACAAATGTCCCTCAGTTTCTCCATATTTTAACCCTTTGATGTATGAGACCTTTCCCCTTGGTCAATACCAATGATTTTTGATATTTCTACTTGTTCATAGACCAAAAGACCAAATCTCATTGATTTTTTTCATGGATTGCCAAAGCTTGGGGTAATTTTTTTTTGTACCTCACATATGAGTTTTTTGTAAAGCATTCAGGTGCCTGAACCTCACACGTGTGAGGTTGCCATATAACTGCCTACTGTTCAATAAGTCATGAATCTAAAACATGTTTGATGTCTTCTATATGTTCTATATGATCTTATATTACAGTATAACATACTACTTTGGGTAAGACTTTCCTACTCTTGCTTCTTTGGGGTGGTCAAAAGTTTAGAAAAGCACACTCACCTCTTTCTCATGGGCACAGCCATCTTGAAAATTTGAAGAGCGCCAGTAGAGACATCTGTTGACTGATACAGAAGCTATAATAGCTCACAAAGGTAACATGAATGCATTTCCAGGGGTAGATGCCTTGTGGAGGGGGGGACTAAAAAACTTCATTTATGTGAAGCATATGCATCAAAGGGTTAAAGGGCATTTACCATTGTTTTTGTTTACTGGCCAATCAGCGAGCCCCTCCTGAGCAAACGAACCGAAATAGAAGGCTTATTTACATTTGTAAACAAAATATTGGTTAATATGAATGAAATTGGTCATGTGACAATGCAAGATGTCAACAAACGCAAGTGATTTATTTGTAAACATTGGACGTTCAACGCCCCGTCTGAGAATCGACTTTAGATGCCCTTTAAAGTTTGAGAACATGAGATCATCAGGTTGTATAATGGCAAAAATCTGTTCTCTCAGTCTTTCATGTGGGACAGGACATCTCTGCAAATCCCAGGTCCCTAGTGTCACCATGTCATTATATCCCCCTGTGCTCTGTGAATAGTATTTGAAGTTACCTGACATACCTGACAAAAGTATCATCTCTCTTGAGTAACGAAAGAGAATAATTTGACATTCTTTGATATCTGCAGACATAACCATGAAGCCTAGAGAAATGCAGGACTCGAGCTTTTACTCAGACTTTTGTGGTCTCTCCCTCTCGACCTGAGGAACAGCTACAAAGACTAGCGCCATCTTGGCTGTATAAAGATATAGCCGTTGCTCCAGGTGTGTTTGGCAATGCCTTTGCTACCTCAACGCTGCAATCATTTGTGTATTCTTCGCCTGCTGGCCTTGAGGCACAGGCCAGAGAGCCTTTTATCACTTCCGTTCTTCTGTCTCATGGAAGATGGGAGCGCCAGAGGTGCAAATCGCCTTCCCCGCCACCTCTTCCCCTTACATCTTTGAATCCTGAATCCGTTTCGAATCCCTCAGCTCCCTCAGTTCCGCTGCCCCATTGACCTGCACTTCGACTGCCTCCCCATCAGCTCCACTGCCCTCTCCAACCAGCACGGTGGTAATGGGGAATTCTATCTTTCCACACTTGACTGCTGCCAGTGGTTGTTAGGATTTTACCGTGTGCTGTCTCCCTGAGGCAAGGCAAGAGACGAGTAGTCATCAAAAGCACTCTGCAAAAAAATGTAATCTTGCATGGTAGCACAAGTGACACCAGGTTGAGGGAATATGAGGTTTAAAAGAAAGATGTTATTTCATTTTATGACGATATAAAATCTACTTGCAAGCTTGTGATGGCAGGATTGCTTACATTGTGGCAGCGAGAAATACAGTCGGCTGAAAGCCCTGGATGTCTGGTTGAGAAAACAGTGTGCTGAAATAAACCTTGACTTTATAAATACAGTGATTGGGACTCTTACTGGTGAAGTCCTGTTTTTCTTTTATAGGAGAGATGACCTTCAACTAAGTGATTATGGAACCTGCATATTCCGAGGCACTGTAATATGTGACTGTGTGTAAGATGTGCAAGCACTAGCTGCCTTTCCAGTCCAATGCCTTCTGGGAACCAAGCTCATTATATATCATTTCTACCTTTTTTGAGATCATTGAGAGCCATTGAGATCATAATTACTGATGCAAGGGTCCAACATATCCATGAAGTATCAAACACTTATAATTGAATATCTTTCAAGCCTGTTGATTATATGAACCAGTCTGATAAGAGTTTAATTTTAAACAAGTGTCTGTTAAGTGTCTGTTCAACTAAACTTGCTTAATTTAAAGGGGACCTATTATGCTGATCCTTCTTTTAATATATATTAGTAATGTTATAATGTTGGATGTCCATACTCAACCTCTGAAAAGTTTCTGAACATAAGATACAGGGGTTTTGCCGTAATCCAAGAACGTGATTTCGTGAATGTGATTTCCTCTCTGAACAGCTCCTCCCGAGATCTCCACGAGATCAGGGCAAAACCTGACAAAAGGTTGTGCCGTCCAATTAAAACAGACCTAGCCAGAGCCAATCACGGTGCTGGACCTGCCCACACCGGAAACTATTCTAGCAGGCACAAACAACCACGGATCATACTATGCCTTAGTAGTATCTACACTTTTGGAAATACAAAAGAAGAACTGCAGGTCATTTGAGGTGCAAAAGCTGCTTATCCGTTTACTTTTAGACGAGAAGAAAAGCACCTATTTCTCTTCCAAAAGACAATGCCACCAGAAATCAGTTTTTGTTTGCAGGCAGCAAACAGCCACGGCCAAAGGGAACGTTAGCTGTTTGTGCTCAGTATGTCACCAAAGACAGCTTTGTCAATAAAGGATAATTCGACACAGGATAAGCGTTTCAGCTGCTTCTCAAACCTGAAGGAGTTACATCGATCAAGCGCTTGGAGCCATAAGCTGTAAGTAACGATATAACAGCAAATAGTGTAAGTGAAGCCAACGTGTTACGACTGGCTACAACTGGCCTCAAATGCAGGCTTTGTAAAATATCTGAAGATAAAGCCTGGATCGGTTATTATTGCTAAGGTTTGTGTCCTAAATATGCCAGAGTAATATCAGGGGAAATTCAACAGAAGGTGTGCGAACATCAACCTCATTTGAAGCTAACTTTTTATACTTGTTTGTAATTTGGATTCTTGGTACAACTATCCAGGTAATGGAACTTGCTGTCTGTAAAACCAGTATTGCAAGGGTATGTCTCTGTGGTTGTTATGAATGCACGGTTATCAGCTACTGCATGTTAGTTTGCGTGCTGTGCTCATTAAAAATTCTCCTGGTTAACTCATATGCAGTAATTCTGATTGGTATGCTTGAGTTACTTCGGTAAGCATCAATGTGGCAGTTTCATCATAACGTAGCCTGATTGTACAGTTGAAGCTAATCGGAGAGGTGCTGTATATGTCTGCAAAGTTGGGCTGAAAAGGCTGCAGTTAGACCAGACGTAGGTTTTGGAGCTTGGGATACGTGTTTGGGTTTGTTTATGGCTGCTTGTGATCGCTTCACTTATCCATGACCGAGGTCAGCTGGATACTTCACCAATATCTGGGCCAGCCCTCTGATTCTACTGTGAAAGCAATCGCGAAACGCACAAGCTGTAACATGTCTGGTATAACTAGCCTAAAATTCATCCATATCAAGATTTGGTAACTCCCAACAGTCACTTGCTTGTATATCTGGCCTCAGTCGGTAGACTAGCATTTCGTTGAATGCGCAAGCTTACTTGAAGCATAACTGTGGTATTTTATTATTTTTAGTTTAAAATAACCGCATCTCTAGAGTTCTGAGGATACGAGTGGACAAAGCAGACTTGGATTATACTGGACGATGCGTGGGACGATGGTTTGAAAGTTTGTCAACGGGCGTTTTGTGGAGTTTTCCCATTGCTACTGGGTGACCCCATTTGCTTTCAGCAAAAAAGAAGTTTGGATCATTTTTCAAAACTTTCCAGTGGCCATAAAGTTGCACCAGGTGAAGAACAACTTTGTCCATTCAAGACATCTAATGGTGAGTGATTGATATACAAATTATAGTTTTTGGGTGGAGTATCACTTTAATTTAATCTAGCTCAGGGATCGTCAACCCTGGTCCTGGAGAGCCGCAGTGTCTGCAGGATTTTGACGTTGCTCAGCACTTAATTGATGAATGAAACTGATGATTAGACCCTTAACTCATCTCACCAGGTGTCTTCGGTTTAAATAGGGTTGAGCAAACCAAACTCGGCACATCCTGTGCTATTAGCAATACTCCTGCACTAAGGGAATAATGAGCCAATCAATCAATTACCAGGAATTCCCCACAAGACTCCTAGAGCCAATTAAACAGACATGCAAGTTATGACAGAAGTCTATGTAGAAACCAAGATTTGTCAATGTAGTTGGACATTTAGCATAGTTGTAATCCAGACAAAGTAGAGGTTCAAAGTAAAGATAAAAGTGTATAGGGCAGGGGTAGCAAGCCCTGGTCCTGGAGAGCCACAGGTTGTTCTGAGTAAGGTTTAAATAAGGTGGAGAAAACCGTGGACACCAGATGAGATGAGTTAAGCATGTAATGAACTGTTTTCATTCATTTTCAATTAAGTGCAGAGTAACGTCAAAAACCAGCAAACACTGCGGCTCTCCAGGACCAGGGTTGACAACCACTGATCTAGCTGATGCAATCATGCCCTTTGAGCTATAGCTAATGCCAATTACAGTGAAATACATTACGTAATTTGAGTATTATTATATCCCCAAATGCCGAATGGCGTTCCGGGGATATTATGTTTTTGGTCCAACAGCCGCTGCCGCCGCCGCACTACGTGTTAACGTGATAATTTCAGCAATATTTCAATTAGAAATTTCAAGTTTTGCTCATAAGTAAGTATCCTAAGGAGGAAGAACTGATTCGATTTTGAACCATTTATAATTTCTAGATTGGCCACCAGGGGCCAAAAACTGAAAAAAATCACTGTTCCGCGATAACTTCAGTAATATTTCAATTACAAATTTCAAGTTTTGCACATAAGTAAGTATCATAAAGAGGAAGAACTGATTCGATTTTGGACAATTTACAATTTCTAGATTGGCCACCAGGGGCCAAAAACGGAAAAAAATCACTTTTTTTTAATCATATCTCTGCAAATATTTGTCCGATTGACCTCAAATCAAGTGCAAATGAAAGGTCATGACCTGAGGATGTGTCCCACAATGACATTATACCTGTTTGGTTCAAAATTTTGACACAAGGTGGAGCTTTGTCACATAAAATTCACCATTTTTGCTATATCTTTGGTACTATTTCTCCAATTGACATGAAACTATGTGCAACTGCAAGGTCATGACCTCACAACGTGTCACATGATGACATCATACCTGTATGGTTCAATATTTTGCCACCAGGTCGCGCTTTGTGATGGAAAATAACCATTTTGGCCATATCTTCAGAACCATTTGTCCGATTGACCTGAAATTAAGTTCAAATGCAAGTCTATTCAAGGTCTATTCAAGGATTGGGAAATGGGAGGATTGGCGGCGTTCAGGGATATACCCCCAGCCGTCGCCTCTGACAGCATAAGCCTAGTTTAATTTAGCTTTTATTAAACCGAGGAATCCCACTGAAATAAACAAAATGCAGATATGGCCAGAGATTATCCTGTTCAAAACCTAAGAACCACTCCAAAAGTAAACGCAAGGAAGCCACAATCCAATTTTTAAGCTCACATCAAATAACATTCACGAACGCCATTGCTGGCCAGCTAACTCATATTTGATTGGTGGTTCTCGCCAAAAGGTCGCCCAATCAGCCAAGAGCAGAAAACATGCATTTTCATACATTCACTTCATTAGTGACATAAGGGCTAAACGCTGGCTATATGACTGAGGCCAGACCGATCAGTCAGTAACCACTGGGAGTGACCAGCACTTGATAAGTATGGATTCCAGGCTTGGCATAACAAACGATTTATCTACATTTCCGTGGTATATTTTCTTCCCCTTATAATACACACCTAAGCAGTCCATAAATTGTTTGTCCACTTTTTGCTGCTCCTCAGTGTCTATGTTTCCCTCTAAACTCAGACCCACCAGATTTCTACGGTCTCTGGTCTACACTTGGGTATGTTGACCCTTTCTACAAATGTGTCTGTATGGGGTGGATTTTACCTTTCCCTCAATCCTAGCTATAGAGACACCGGTGTACTCACCATAGTAGCCGTAGGTAGAGAGCAAATTCGAGCTTGAGCTGCCAGACTTTCGCACTGCCTACTCCACTTTCACCGCTGTGTTTATTAGAACAACTTAATTTCATTGGATCTATACACATGTACTGCATTTGATTGCGGAATTTCCACACCGATTCCTTAGCTCAGATGGCAGACACATCTCACGTTTCACACTAGGGAGGCGAACCCGGAAAACTGCGTTCTGCCGAGTCCCGCCCAGCTCCGCCCTCCACAGAGCTGGCCAATCAGCACACGGGGAGGGGGGGGTGCCATAGCGGAAGAGCCATCTGAACGAGGCGTTTCAGGCAGAGACTACAATGGACTACAAATGGGGTTTTTTGAGGATGGCAGTATGAGCTAAATAAGGACCCTTTTTTGGACTTTGAACAATCAGGAATACTATAGGGGAGGCCAAGATCAAAATATAAACTTGGAAATCTAGCATAATGGGTCCCCTTTAACAAAATCCTGGCTGGCATACAGCTAAATTAGATGTTTGACCAGGGACAGATTGAATATGTGTTTGATAGAGTTGCTCCAGGAGCAGGGTTGGAAAACACTGTACCCATACTGAGAGTCACTGGCTGCGGTGGAGGTATGGCAGCGGTGTATAAAAATAATTTAAAATGTAACCAGATCACACTTCATGATATCATGCAATTTTGAGGTTCTCATGTCCGCAGTTCATTCTCATAAGCCAACTCTGTCAAGAGTGTATTAGTCTATTGTCCTCCTAAATTGACTAATGGCTTCATGTCTGAATTTTCAGTATGATTGTGCTCTGTTGTATTGGTGTATGACAGGATCATTATTGCAGGTGATTTGAATTTCGGTATTTATGTCCCCTCAGATGTTTTGACCACAAAGATTTTGAACCTTGCAGAGTCCGTCAATCTTGTTCCGCAGGCGTTCAGCCCAAAGAACAATCACGGTCACAACCTATGTTTATTTTTCAAAACTGGCCATAACATTTTTATGCGAGAAGACATTTTTTATTCTGATCATTTTAGTGTGATCCTCCAGTCGTGCTAAAAAAACTTCCATATTCTATATTCACAACAAGCTCCTAAGATTCCTTCTATTTTTTTCCCCCAACATAAGTAAATACACCTCTCTTGGCCAGGGCTGCAACAAAATTTCTCGGATAAAGGTCCGTTTTCGATAAGTGCAGCAGCACGTTTTTAAATTAGAACAACATCTACTTGACATAAATCGTATTTGTGTAATCATAACTTCTGCAGCTTGAAGAATGAATGCAGAGAGACATAATGGAAGCAGAAGGCCAGCAACTAACATGAACCATTACATTCAGATGAACAGCTTATTACATTAAATAAAATTAATTACAACTCCAACTCAGAAAAAAATTAGGATGGTTTGGAAAATGTGCATTAAAACCATTAAAAGCAGTGATTTCTAAATTTCGTTTGACTTGCATTTCATTGCACACAGTACGAAGACAAGATATTTCTAGGCTCAGGTATGAAAGATGTTTAGCTTGCATTTTCCTGGTCAACATCTAAGCCTTAAACACGAGTTAAACAGCTAGTACACACATAACCAAACAGCGATGACGAGTGCAATTTACAAATGACTGTTAAGCTGTCAACATCTGACTTCCTCCTTCCTCATGGACCCTCATTCTATTGAAAGAACCAGACCTGTAGCCTTCATAACCAGTTAAACTTTTAACATTCATGTTCTGAGTGTCTATTTTGAAGCCTAGACCACTGTTGAGATGTTGCGAACAGGACAAAAAAAAAAGTGTAAATTTCACTTTCGACCAATGCATGTGCCTTGTCAAACTTGGTAAAAGGAATGATGTGATGATGATGTCCAAGCATATAGTGAAGAGTTACTGAAAACTGCTCTACGGCTAGGTATGTGTGACTCATCCTTGTAGGGCATTCTAAGTTGTTTATATCAATAATCACTTTGAGTGGATTACTCCTATAGGTGAAGGGGTATTTTTTCCGGCCTACTTCATTTCATTTGTAATTATACATCCATTCCTGCCATTCTTGCCAGTAACATATTCAAAAAAAAAAAAAAAAACTGAGGACGGGGCAGTTGTAATTTGGTACAAAAGCAGCATTCAGGAAAGGTCTAATCCGTCAGAAGAAATGATGGGCTGAGTATTGTCAACTTCACCTACAAATGCATGAGAAAAACACTGAAAGGTTTATAAGGGATTTGGATATTTAACATCACTAAGAAATTAAAGGAATCCAGAATGAATTTCTGTGTCTAAAGAGCAAGGATTCAAGCCCAAGTTGAATACTTGTAATCCCAGCATTATAAGAACCATCGTTTGTTTATAACTTTTATAACCACGTGGGCTCAGGATTATTTTGTAAAGTATGGCGGCATAGTAACATACGCAAATTTCAAGGTAATGTGCTCCTATGTGAAGGAAAAATTAATGCTTAAAAGTACTTTGTACATTGTGATTTTGAAGCAACATACGTGGTCAAGAAGACTTTTTTTCCAGAGATGCCCACGCATATTTCAGCTAGACAATGGAAAATGGCATTCTGTATTCATAAAAAAGGCATGGCTGCATAATAAGAGGATGCAGGTGCTGAACTGGCCTGCTTTTAATTCCGACTAATTTTCAATAGAGAGCGTTTGACGTATTTTGAAATGGAAAATGTGATAACAAAGACCATGCACTGTTGCACACCTTAAGAATTGTTTGAAGGAAGAATGGGACAAAATTACATCTGAGACATTTAATCACCAGATGTATTCAGTTCTCAAAGGTTAATTAAGTGTTTTGAAAAGGAATTGCAAAATTACAGACAGGTAAATGCATTAGTGTCTGAAATATGACGCAAGAACCAAAATTGAAATATGTCTATTTTGAAAAATCAAAGCATCAACGAATGTGTTGTCCAGTCCTTTTTAATGTTATTGCTGTCCAAAAAAAAAAAAAAACAGTTCTCAGTTCTAATTTTAACGTACCGTCCCAACTGTTTCTGCTTTGTGGTTGGAATAACAATACAATGCCAATGTTTATTTTTTTAAAAATTATTTTTCAATGTAGTGTGGTATTTTTACTTAGTAGCATAAATGCTTTTCTGAAAAAACCAAAATATTCTGGCTATGGTAACTCGCCAGAGATGAATTTTTATGGTTTTATTAGGCTGTAATGGTCTACAAAGATGGATGAAAAATAATCTAAAATTTTCAGCATTGGATCTGAGATGGAAGACACTGGCTGTGCATTTGGGGCCACCGGGAATGTTTTGGCCTCCTGGAGATTGCTGGGACTGGGGGACTGGGGGACTGGAGGACTGGGGTGTGGGGCAGGAGGAGGTTGGCAGGGGGTATTTAATCCCCATTGGAACGTTGCTTTTGTGCCCAAAGGGTGAGGCATGTCACCTCATTTGCCCCGAGGAAAGAATGGAGAGAGAATGTTAGGGCTGTGCGGCTAATGTTCTCAGAGCCTTGAGTCGGTCCCTCTCTCTCTCCCTCTACCTCTTTTGCCAGCCCTCTACATCTTTGTCTCTTTCCCCTTTCCTGCACCCCATTCTACTCCTCTTTCCTCCTCTCTGTATCAATCTCTCTATCCACAGTAGCAGGGTGCTACAGGAGCTGTCATGTGTTTGAATGAATCAAGATAGAAAGGGAAACAGAAAGGGGAGCATATTATTAATTAATTTATTAATTTTTAAATTATTTCTCATTAAATTTGATCACTGCTTTGCTAATTTTAAGCATTTGTGATATTGATTTGAATCACTATAAATGTATAAGTGCTCACTATGAATGGCTTTCCATGCGGACTACTGTTTCCCATAGGTGTGTTTTTGAAGATGGGCACATTTCACAGACTTTACCATCCAAGTGATCCCATATGAACTCAGTGGGGCTTAAATCATGTTTTTGAGATGCCCACTCGGTACTTTGTAGTTTCCTTTCCTGAAAGTACAGAGCTCCTGCAGAGCTTAGGTATATCTTTTGAAACATTGGACCCATATTTGATTATCTAAATGCAACAAGACATGCAAGTGCTAACACTTCTGCAAATCAAAACTGGGCGTGTTTAAACCCATTCTGTAATTTTATGACCCTTTTTTTGTTGCGAGTGAGGTTTGCAGGTCCTTAGATGAGCTTCTGGTTTATTTATTTATTTATTTATTCTTTATTGGTGGCTTTCCAAATTAGTCGTCAATACAAAATTGGGGACATTTTTGTGGATTGGCCACTTTATGATTCACTACAATTCAAAGGTTTCACTATTTGTGAATATTATCTCAATTGGCTCAGTTGGGATATGCAATAAGACAACAGGCCAAAGCACCAATGCAAGTCCACCTCCTTATTACTTAAAAGAAACAAAATTATGATTTTGAAGTGGTCCTAACTTTTAACTTACTGTATGAAGATCTGGCACCATTTAGTGTCAGTGGTGACTGCTTCGCAGAAAACAGGGGTAATGTAAAACATCCTTTTAAAGGAATGAAAAGTCTTAATCGGTTTTCAGTCATTTTCGTTAATGAATGTGTTGGTGCAGCCAATTCTCTTTGTTTAGAAGAGCGAGGAAATAAAGTGCTTCCTTTAGACATAAAATTGTGAGCATTTAAATTTCAATCGTAATTTCATTTTTCATTTAAACAATCATGAAGGTTTGATTGCCTGCTTTGCAGGATGTGCCAAATGTTAATGCGGAAGATCCAGAGTAGTTTATCTATTTGCCTAAACCATAGCCTACTTATGCGTGGGTCTGAAACTTTTTTAAAAGTAGGGTTTCAAAGTACCCATAAAATTGGTCCGTTACGGCAATTTCATGATAGGTTGAAGGTATTCACTCATATAACGAGAGAAAAAAGTTTAATGCAACTTGATATTCGAATTTACTATTCCATTGCCTTTATATTAAATTAGGAAAAGTAATTATTAGTTTCACTACCAATGGATGGTTTTTAGCATTGTAAAAGGTGTTCATCTTTAGTGAGGAAATCTATTGAAAACGGGTCAATACTCATCCATGTCAAAGGGCGTTCCATGTCCCATCTTCAGCTGCTCAGCAGCAGCCTCTGATGAATTTGACTAATAAGCGTGAATAGTGGAAATCAGATGTGGCCCAAACTTTTTCATAGCTCTGTATTTGCAAATGCTCACATACAAACATGAGCAGATAAGAATGCACATAAAGACACAAACTTGCAAAATACAGTCACAAATACACACCATGACCCTAATGCGAATGGGCATATACAGGTATATATACTTGCATGTGCAGACATGTGTACTTATGCATGCGTACTGGGCATATCCACTTAAAAGTAAGCATCCTAAACAATCAAGTTTAACTGTGAGAGCACATAAACACGAGCGAGAAATTAAAGGAAAAATCAACATAAAATGTTTAAGTTAGGTAGTGGGCTAGCACGAGCCTCAAGAACTGCTTCCGAAAGCCTTGGCATAGATTGCACATGTCTTAGCATCTCTGCGGGAGGCAGAGAACACCATTCTTCTGAATAATAGTCCCTCACTTCCTTTTTTAATGATGGTGATGGAGACTGCAGTCTGACACATCAGTTAAAACTCTCCTACAGGAGGTAATATTTTGTGAGACATGGTAACTGTGAGGGCCATATTGCATGACTCACTGCATTTTCATATTCATTAAGCCCTGTGGATGGATTCATTGTCATCCCTGAAGATATGACTTTCATCAGAATAGAACTGTTTTATCAAAAGATAAAGGAAAGGTCACTCAGGAAAACTTGAATATTGTTTGTGGTGAGCTTTTGCTCTGAGTGGATGAGTGGACCCAAACAAAGAGAAGAAAATTCCTCCCACAGCGTAACAGACCAATCTGATCACCTCATTGTAGGGGCCAATTGTTTGGGCTTGTTCCTTTTCTTAACGTACTCCGTGCTTGCACTCATCCACATATCAAGCGTACGGTGATGGAAGACTCATCAGACCGTGTCACTTTGGAAAAGGGCCTACAGTTATTGCACTGAAAAACTCCCAAACATATATGTATCATATTTTTAATAAAATATTTTCTTTTTGTCGTCTGAATCTACAACGGAGATTTGCGGAGAGCACAATAATTAATAGAACAGTCACAAATTGTGTTGTTTTAATTCTGTTGGTTGAATCAATCACCGGCTTTGAATTTAATTGAACATGCATTTTACCCTCTCAAAAGGAGGCTAATGGCAAAAGGTTCCCGTAACAAGCAGGAAATGAAGCAGGTGTTGAGCACAGGCCTGGTAGAGTATCAGCAGTAGAGAAGCACAGATGTGTTTCATGTATTTGCATCTCAGACTCCAAGTAGTCATTGCATGCAAAAGATATGAGACCAAATATTGACAATGATTATTCTGCATAATTTTAAACAGTCCTATATTTTTGATGCAAACAAAAATGGGGGGACTATGTACCAAATGTATCTTCATTTTAAAGAAGTTACTCTGACATGAATGAAAACAAACTCGAATTAAAGCTGACAGTCTGCCCTTCAACCTTGTTAGTGCTTTATTCTTCGTGCAAGAAAACATCACTAAAATAAAAAAAATTAAAAAAATGAGTCTCTGTCATATAAGATAGGGAGCTCACTATACATAAAAAAAGAGCATAAAGGAATGTTCTAATGGCTAATTGAACCATGCAGCTTTCATAAAACAATTACCATACATTATGTTTATCCACTCATTTGTTCAACTTTTTATTTTCATTTCTTTCCTAATCTACATTGCACAAAAATTGCAGAACTTTTTGTGGCTTCTCATTATGATAAATCCATTGAATCTGGGGAATCTATTAATGCACAAAAAGCATCATTATGAGCATCACTGAGATGCAACAGTACATTTCTATAAGTTAACTGTTATGTGGAAAACTATGGCCCCGTGAAGAAAAGGATGTATTCTTTTTTAAAAAAAAAGTTATTAGTGAGTTTTTATAGAGTATTATTATTCTAAAGATTTACTCAGGGCTACATTCCCTCAAAGGACGGAGAAAACTGCCTTATATTTCTTTGTAGCACGGCTGGAGGAGCACTGGTGTGCTGAATGCCATCCACACTTGTACAGACTCTGAAGGTCTCTTCAGCTGCAAGCTTTTGTGTTGAATAGAATGAGAAAGAAAACCTTGATTTTTCTCTCACTCTCTCCCTCTCTCTGGCACCTCCCCATCTAATTCAAGGCTGTCGCTCCATCTATCCATCTTGTTTGAAAAGGAATTAGCCTCCAAGGCCCTGGTATTGTTTCCCACGCTGCGCAGCAAAGGGTTAATAATGCGTGGGCCCAGTTTCGATCAGTCAGGTAAGATGAGTTTCTGTTAACGTGACTGCATACCTTTGAGCCGTGTTGGGACACACAAAGATCAGTGGAATTCTCCGCATTCCCAGCATAGTCGACGAGGCAGTGCTTTTTGGAAAAAGCAAACACTGGTGACCCCTGTCGCCCCGACATCCAACCAAATTTCTGCATTTGTCTTTCGGTCAAAGGTCAGGGCATTCAGGACAAACCCCCCCCCACCTCTTAAATCTATTTCCAGATTTCTCTCAGGCCTGTGCTTATAATGTTATCTGCCTTTGTGTATGCATGTGCAAGAGTGCATAAATGACTATATATTATCAAAATGTGAGATTTTTGTTCGTACACTTATGGGTGTATTTAAAAAATGTTTGCAGCATGTATAATCAAGGGACCATACATTTTTGGACATAGCTGATTCTGCATTGTAATCACTGTATCAATTTCTGAAAGATCCATTAACTTCTTTAATGGCCCTTTACCTCCAAAAAAAAAATACGTCTGATTTTTCCCTCAAGAGAACATGCATATGCATGTGTTACAGCAACCACACAACGTACACTCACGTTTAATTTTGATCTTAATCTGAAATTAGCCCTAGTGGTAATTCCTATGTCATAAGCTTGATCATGATATATATAAAACCACTCATTCACACTAATCACTAATAAACAACTGCAAATTTAACATTTAAAAATATGTGAAAATGTGAATATTATGGCCTCATCTAGTGAAAGAAAACAAGAGAATCTTCATTTTGTTGACAAACCCCAATTCCAATTAAGTTGGGACATTGTGCAATACATGAATAAAAACAGAATACAATGATTTGCAAATCCTTTTCGACCTATATTCAATTGAGTACACTACAAAGACAAGATATTTAATGCTCAAACTGATAAACTTTATTGTTTTTTTTTTTTTGGGAAATATTCGCTCATTTTGAATTTGATGCCTGCAACACGTTCCAAAAAAGCTGGGACAGGGGCAATAAAAGACTGGGAAAGTTGAGGAATACTCAAAAAACACCTGTGTGGAACATTTCACAGGTTTATTGGAAACAGGTGAGTGTCATGATTAGGTATAAAAGGAGCATCCCTGAACGCATCAGTCATTCAGAAGCAAGGACGGGGCGAGGTTCACCAGTTTGTGAACAACTGCGTGAGCAAATAGTCCATTTAAGAACAAACTTTTTCAACGTGCAATTGCAAGGAATTTAGGGATTTCATTATCTGCAGTTCATAATATCATCAAAAGATTCAGAGAATCTGGAGAAGTCTGTACAAGTAAATTACAAGGCCGAAAACCAACATTGAATGACTGTGACCGTCGGTCCCTCAGGCGGGACTGAACTGACGCAAAGTGGAAAAGTGTTCTGTAGTCTGACGAGTCGACATTTCGACCCGTCGACAATGTTTTCGGAAATCATGGACGATGTGTCCTCCATGGGCAAGAGTAAAATGACCATCCAGATTATTACCAGTGCAAAGTTCAAAAGCCAGCATCTGCGATGGCATGAGGATGTGTTAATGCCCATGGCATGGGTAACTTGCACATCTGTGAAGGCACCATTAATGCTTACAGGTACATACAGGTTTTGGAACAACATATGCTGCCATCCAAGCAACATCTGTTTCAGGGATGTCCCTGCTTATTTCAGCTAGACAATGCCAAGCCACATTCTGTACGTGTTACAACAGCGTCGCTTTGTAGTTAAAGAGTGCAGGTAATAGACTGGCCTGCCTTCAGTCCAGACTTGTCTCCTATTGAAAATGTGTGGCGCATTATGAAGCACAAAATATGACAACGGAGACCCCAGACTGTTGAGCAACTGAAGTCGTACATCAAGCAAGAATGGAAAAGAGTTCCACCTGCAAAACTTCAACAAGTGGTGCCAGGCACAACAAACCCCGCCCCTCGCACATACTTCCACCTACTTGTACGGAATTCGATAGGCATCTATTCTGTGTCAGTGGCAAGCCCTATACCAAATTTGGGGTGAATCTGGCCATTAGTTTTGCCGCTAGAGTGTTAATAACTAAACACAGAAACAAACTAACAGATGCACAAACACAGAAACAAACCGAACTGAAAACAGTACTCCTTCCCTCACCCTACAGGTGGGGCGGGGTAATTAGCGTCCACAGTTGCCCAACACTTTTTGAGTGTTTTTAAAAGGAAAGGTGATGAAATACAGTTGTAAATTTGCCCCAGTCCCAGCGTTTTTGGAACGTGTTGCAGGCATCAAATTCAAGACGAGTGAATATTTCCCAAAAAAAAAAAAAACAAAGTTTATCAG
Organism: Gymnothorax reevesii; assembly: GCA_029721435.1. Lineage (NCBI taxonomy): Eukaryota > Metazoa > Chordata > Actinopteri > Anguilliformes > Muraenidae > Gymnothorax > Gymnothorax reevesii. The sequence continues at coordinate 34,242,723 of CM056590.1, forward strand.
TTTGAACTCTAAATATCTTGTCTTTGTAGTGTTCTTAATTGAATATAGGCCAAGAAGGATGTGCAAATCATTGTATTCTGTTTTTATTCGCGTTTTACACAATTTCCCAAATTCATTGGAATTGGGGTTTGTACATGTCACAATGGAGCATAGATACAGGAGCTCTCCATCTTTATCTATTTATGTTGATTGCAAGAATCGGAGAGCTCAGAGACAGGATTGCAATGGATGAAGGACCATAGTGGAGAATCAAAATAAAGAGGAAGAGATTTCTCTACCGGTTGAATGAGCCACCACAGAGTCCTCCTGTGGATCTAAATGTACAGCCAGAGCAGAAACATGCATTCCCCTCTTCCTGCAATGCAAAATGAATCAATACAATAATTGAATCATCATTCATGTCTTCATTTGGGTTATTTAGTTCTTAAGACTGCTCTGTGGGCCCAGAGTACACTGGGAAACACTTAATGTGGGAAGTATGGAGGGACAGACCAGGGGCTGGGGTTAAGGATTCTCTCCGCCCGTCTAAACAATGGCCCTTTAGAATGTGAGGCCGTCAGCTAGGTGACCCTTAGCAAATAAGTATCATGTTCTTGCATTCCACCAATAATTGGCACTGCGAGATGGAATGTACAAAAGGTACACAGGAAATGCAACTTCTAAAGAAGAAAAAAAAAAGCTTCTTGTCTGGACTAGGCTCTACTTCATTAAAAACATGAAAGATAGTAGACCCTTCATGAAACATTTGATTTTAGAATTAGTTTATTTGTCAGGGATAAGCCCAATCTGACATGTATACAATACTGAACCAATACCTGATTCAGCATACTTTTATACTGAAATCTCATTTTAGTAGCAACCTTCACACGCAAAGAATGATATACAGGTTTTCATTGTTTAATTATTTAACCATCAAAGAAGTTCAGAGATATCCAAGCGTAAGATGATGCCTACAGTCGTCCAGCTCACAGGTCTACTAAGACCTGGACTGTATTCCTCACATCATTCAATTATTACCTGCACCTGTTTCTCATTTCCACTGTGTTGTAGCAGTGTGTTATTTAAGACTGAACATCACACTTAGTCATTGCGAAGTCTCGTAACTGCATACCTGTGTTATGCATCTAGTCTTGTATCGACGTAATTCCTGCGTTTTGCATGTATGTATATTTTGTAACTCTAACTTAGTGCTGTTCATTGTTTTTACCAGCACTTTATATTAAGGAACCTCACTTCCTGTTTGTTTTTTATTTGTAATACATTGTTACTGCAGTCCATGCTCAGTGTTTGTGTTAATAATAGTGTTTACATTAATGAATCTCGATTCCTGTTTGTTTTGTATTGCTTTGTGGGTGCCTTCTGCTGAGCAGTAGGAATAATAAACTACCAAGTCCATCCCTCCACCTTAATACTGTCCTCAAATTCCTGTCCTCAGTGCATCTGAACTGTGTACAAAGCACAATTCTTGCACCAAGACTCCTTTTTATTTGACAAAATTTCCGGTCAGTATCACAGTACACAGTTGTGTTCTCTCAGTGCTGGTCAACTGGTACGCTAAATCCAAGACCTTGCTAAGAGCACATCCTGATACAGTCCTGATTCGCAGCAAGTGAAACAATGCTATAGCAGAGTTTTGCTAATGAGTGGAGCATCAATCTCCATTTAAGGTCAAATGCTTACCTGGGGCAGTGGTGTAGCCACAGCAAAAAATAAGGTGGGAAAAGATATCCCTTTAAACTTATTAAAAGTCCTAACATCTTCTCAGTCCTTTTCCTTTATTTACACATTTTCCAGCAATGAGAATAATTCAAAAGCAATTAAAGACACAGCCTCTTTCCTAATGCAATTCCAGGGCAACTAAATAATAGGCTAAAATAACTACGCTTAAGTGGACCTATACTTTCCGAAAGGTAAACTGCTCTGGAACAACCGGCACATCAGATGATCTAACTGCACTATATGATTGTTCAACCAAAGACAAAGATATGAAATGTCTTTACACAGTTTTGAATAATGTTCATTTAAATGCACGAAATGGCACATCCAATTGAATGGTAGTCATCTTATCTTACTGAGGAGAACAAGGAACACCTGATAGTGACACTTTTTTTTTTTTTTTTGGAGTGAATTTATTGTTAAGGAAAATGATTGACAAAAACTCTGGACTAATAATTGGTGTAAAGGGATGTTCTGTGCCTACCGTATTTTCATCTCTAGCTGTGCCACTGACCTGTCAGACTGCGGAAGTGGGTGTTCATGCACTATTAACCTGACATAATCATGTCACTGGATTTTGTCTTTAAAGAACATCTTATAATGGCTTACACTGCAAATATTTGAATTATCTGTTCCATTTCATCGGAAGTTTAAAGGGGACCTTGCAGGAGCTAATTAAATTAAAATAAAAAACAGATGCCGTGCTCCATGAAGACTTATCAACTTGCTAATTGAATTGAAATTAATTTGCTAAGTTAGTTGAAAGCAAATGGAATTGACAATGAGTGAGGTTCTTATTTACTTCAGGGTCTGAATAAATTCTGTGTTTTCATGCATGAGATCGGATCAGTTGCTCAACACCCCCCCCCCCCCCTGCCCCACCAGTAGCAAAACCACAATTCCCTGCTGTCCCCTTTTCCAACTCTGTAACTCCTGCTGTGCTTAAAGACCTTATCACATACTCAAACAGATGCCTTCTGGCAACTAAAAGACACTAAAAGATGGAGAAAACAAATCAACAGAACACAGAAGCACAGGTCAGTTAAGACAGTATATGAGAATTACTGCAGGCAGTAAAAATACATTATTTTAAGCTTAGAAAATTATTCCCCGTTTCAGACACACACACACACACACACACACACACACACAGACATACTGGGACACGTTACCTTTCTTGTGCAACCTGCAGAAATAGTGAAACACTCTCATAAATTAGACAGAGGGTGATGCATTCCCACTGTCTCAGCCCATTAAATCCTTGGAGACACAAGGGAATCAATCCAAAAGGGACCAACAACAGAGCTCGCCTTTCTCCTGAGACCCCCACCAATCTACCTCTCTGAGTAGGGTGAGGGGGCTTGAGGCTTCCTGTCTGCATTACCTGCTTGGTATTTGTGCATTTGAATGAAGACATCCCATTGCTCTGGTGTATAGTAGGCAGGGGAGAGGTATATGGGATGAGTGGGGCTGAGGGATTGATGGGAAATCCGCTCAGGAATTTCACCCAGCCAGAACCTTTCCTTGCCTTAGAGATACTCCATCAAGAATAACGGAGATGGATGGAGAGGAAGAGATTAGGTGGTGGTGGAGAGGAAGAGATTAGGTGGTGGTGGAGAGGAAGAGATTAGATGGCGGTGGAGAGGAAGAGATTAGGTGGTGGTGGAGGGGAAGAGATTAGGTGGTGGTGGAGAGGAAGAGATTAGGTGGTGGTGGAGGGGAAGACATTAGGTGATGGTGGAGGGGAAGAGATTAGGTGGTGGTGGAGAAGAAGAGATTAGGTGGTGGTGGAAAGGAAGAGATTAGGTGGTGGTGGAGAGGAAGAGATTAGGTGGTGGTGGAGGGGAAGACATTAGGTGATGGTGGAGGGGAAGAGATTAGGTGGTGGTGGAGAGGAAGAGATTAGGTGGTGGTGGAGAGGAAGAGATTAGGTGGTGGTGGAGAGGAAGAGATTAGGTGGTGGTGGAGGGGAAGAGATTAGGTGATGGTGGAGGGGAATAGATTAGGTGGTGGTGGAGAGGAAGAGATTAGGTGGCAGTGGAGAGGAAGAGATTAGGTGGTGGTGGAGGGGAAGAGATTAGGTGGCGGTGGAGAGGAAGAGATTAGGTGGTGGTGGAGAGGAAGAGATTAGGTGGTGGTGGAGAGGAAGAGATTAGGAGGTGGTAGAGAGGAAGAGATTTTGTGGCAGTGGAGAGGAAAGAGATTAGGTGGTGGTAGAGAGGAAGAGATTTGGTGTTGGTGGAGAGGAAGAGATTAGGTGGTGGTGGAGAGGAAGAGATTAGGTGGTGGTAGAGAGGAAGAGATTAGGTGGTGGTTGAGAGGAAGTGATTAGGTGGTGGTGGAGAGGAAGAGATTAGGTGGTGGTGGAGAGGAAGAGATTCGGTGGTGGTGGAGAGGAAGAGATTCGGTGGCAGTGGAGAGGAAGAGATTTGGTGGTGGTGGAGAGGAAGAGATTAGGTGGTGGAGGAGAGGAAGAGATTAGGTGGTGGTGGAGAGGAAGAGATTCAGTGGCAGTGGAGAGGAAAGAGATTAGGTGGTGGTAGAGAGGAAGAGATTAGGTGGTGGTGCAGAGGAAGAGATTAGGTGGAGGTGGAGAGGAAGAGATTTGGTGGTGGTGGAGAGGAAGAGATTCGGTGGTGGTGGAGAGGAAGAGATTCGGTGGCAGTGGAGAGGAAGAGATTTGGTGGTGGTGGAGAGGAAGAGATTAGGTGGTGGAGGAGAGGAAGAGATTAGGTGGTGGTGGAGAGGAAGAGATTCAGTGGCAGTGGAGAGGAAAGAGATTAGGTGGTGGTAGAGAGGAAGAGATTAGGTGGTGGTGCAGAGGAAGAGATTAGGTGGAGGTGGAGAGGAAGAGATTTGGTGGTGGTGGAGAGGAAGAGATTTGGTGGTGGTAGAGAGGAAGAGATTAGGTGGTGGTAGAGAGGAAGAGATTAGGTGGTGGTGGAGATGTCAGGCGTCCCTCACAGTGCTACAGAAATCAAAGAAATTATTTGACACTAATTGATAAAGCATAATTCATAGCTGGATGACAGCGCAGTTGTGCTACTGAAGAAATATTATTCCAGGCACATTTTTCTTACTCTTTACCACCACTAGAATTTTGCTCACACAATGTGCTCGGACAACTTAAGGAAATTTTGAAGTTCATGTCTTCACCTTGCATTTGGCACATCTACACTGCAATCAAAAATATCTACCAATTTTTTGTTTTATAATTTCTTCTGTTTTTGGAAATTTGTGACACAAGTGTCTTAAACTAATTTTAATATTAGACAAAGATAAACAGAGTTAACATAAAACCCAGTTTTTAAATAATGATTTCCGTCAATGAAAGAAAAATAAATCTATCCAACCTCACCTGGCCTTATTCAAAAAAATTAATTGCCCTCGTAGATACTAAATCAACCAATTAAACAAATTTAATTGATAACTGGTTTCAATTTCACTAGATACGCCAAGGCATGATTACTGCCCGTCCTGTTGAATCTAATCATCTCAAGAAGCTGTACGGCTTTTTGTTTTTTCATCATTTAAGTCATAAAAAGAATTTTCCTGGCACGACTATAATTTTATTTCTCAGTATTCAAATAAAGGATTTATATTATCATGTCACCAATTTGATGAGAATCCGCGCTTTCCGGAGGAAATTTATCTTTTAAACACACGTGGGCGTAAAAACAACCGGGCTGAAGACCATGACCCATATCATGTGGCAACATCATAGATCACGTGGGGGCTTCCCCCAAGTTGCTGTACATTCTAGGACGAAATTCAAACCGGACAGAGGGAATGTCCGATTGAGTCAACAGAAAATTTTGATAAAGATACCAAAGCGTAGCATGTGGTAGGCAATACTAAAGATTTGCATGTATTTATTTTAAACCAACACACACCTCTCTCTGCTGCAGCAAATCTATCAGTTCAGCAATGATTTAAGGCTATCATTTCAAGATTGTGTAGATCAAGTATGCCGAATGAGGAGAAATAGGTCTGGTCATAGGTTAGCTTCAAACTTCATGCATGCACACACGCTTCCTCCTGCTGTTTATCTTTACAATATAAACAGAGGGAGACAATATTTTTCATGGAACTCCCTCCAGCTAAATATGTTATTGTGACTAATAAGGGCTGTAATTTTGCAGCATGTTACAAAAATAACTGAAAATTATAATGCCTGTATTTCAGGAAGAACTAAATTACGTCACTTTTGTGAAATGGGAAAGGCCATCCAGCTTGAAATAGAACCTGTCTGGCATTTTGAAGTTAGCAAAAAACAGCACATGATGCCACAATCAAAAGAAATTCAAGAAAGTCATTGACATCTATCTGTCTGGAGAGGGTTACAAAGCCATTTACGTGTACACTCTGGGATATGCAAATCACAGTGAGACCAACTATCTACAACCTGAGAAAATTTGAGACAGTGGTGAACCTACCCAGTTGTGGCGGGCCTACAAATTTTCCTCCAAGTGAGCATTCACGACTCATTCGGGGGGGGGGTCACTAAAGAGCCCAGATTAATATCTAAAGACCAGCAGTTCTCACTTGCCTCATGATTCCACAATGGCATCTATGTAGACCTGTAAGGAGGAATCCACTGCTGGCCAATAAGGACACAAATATTTATATGCCCAAAAACATCTTGATAACCTGCAAATGTTTTAGGATAATATTTTATGGACTGATGAGTCAAAAGTGAAACTTTTTGGAAGATGTGGGTCCCATTATATCTGTCATAAAGCTAACACAGCATTCCCTCAATAAGAACATTGTATCAACAGTCAAACACATTGGTGGTAGTGAGAAGGTCTGGGGCTGCTTCAAGACCTGGGTGGCTTGCAGTAATCGATGGATCCATGAATTCTGCAAGGAGAATGTCCTGCCAACAATTTGTGATCTAACTGACTGACTGTTCAGTGCAGTTAGGTTACGTTGCAAGACAATGTTCTTTAGCACACAAGCTAATCTACCTCTGATTGGCTCAAAAGAAACAAAATGAAGACTCTGTAGAGGCTAGTATAAGTCCTGACTTGAATCCCGATGAGATGCCGTGGCATTACCTTAAACAGGCAACACGTGCTCAAAAACCATCAAATGTGGCCGAATGAAAGCAACTCAACAAAGAAGGCCAAAATTCCTATTCAGCACTGTACAAATCCCGATTCCAATGAAGTTGGGAAATTGCATAAAATGTGAATTAAAACAGAATGCAATGATTTTCAAATCTCATAAACCCACATTTTATTCACAAAAGAACACAGACAACATATCACATGATGAAAGTGAGACATTTTACCATTTCATGAAAAATATTAGCTCATTTTGAATATGATAGCAGAATCAGTGATTTGAATCTGATCCACTGATGAGGAATCGTTCAGCATTGTCGTAAATGCTCTTTTTAGAGAGCAAAAAGTCGGCCACAGTGTTGGACATGCTACTGTCTGTCAAAGTCTGACTTGGTTTGACTGGTTGCTTTGGCAGAGGTCATGTGAATTGGGGTTGTGGCAGTATCCAAAAGCTATTAAAAATGGTGATGAAAATCTCACCAGCTTTTAAAGAGTGAAGAGTTTTCCCAAGTTGCCAAGAAAACGGATTGATTTTTTTTTTCCACTGACAAATTGCTGGATGACAATACAGACCTGAATCACTCTATGTAAAAATATTGATTGATTGATCAATCAGGCAATCAATTGAAATGATCAGTGTCCAAGAATAATTGCTGGAGCAGTCACTGCTGTTGGCGAGTGCGGGGATCAGACCACTAGATGCACTTTATGCCTTCCGCCACCGATCTGTAAATAATTACGGGTGTCTTGCTGTACTCTGTTGTGTCTCACCCTTACATGAACACCTCTGAGAACAGACCAGACAGACCAGCCATTCCCAGACTGATAGAACTGGAAAGAGCCCAACAGAACGCTTGCCCTCTTGTTCATCTTTGAAAGAGACAGCACAAAATTTATGAGCTCTGAGGGGAAAAGAAGATAATGTAGGATGTGAATCAACATGTTCTGTTTACACTAAATAATGATTCGGAGTACTGTGAGGTTTTCCTCTCGGCATACCTGTTATGTGCTGAACTGGAGGTTCTGCAGGAAAAGAATTAGTAGATGAAATGCAGCTGGTAAGAGTGACTGCATTTTTTGAGTGAAAGGACAGTGACTCGGCTTGAACAATCCTTCCATCAAAAAACCTAGACAGATAAACTATCCCCACTAGTTCAGAAGGTTACGTGTTAAATGGGGTAATAAGGTGCGGCTGGGTAACAAGGGACAATTTTCTCAGAAAGTTTTCAAATGCGAATTCAAGTTTTGTTTCGACACTCTCTGTGATGATACATTAATTTTATGATATCTTGGTAGGTATGTGGAAATTGGAAGGTGAGTTGGATATGAAAGGTGAGTTGGATATGATTCTATTTTTCCTTTATGATTGACAGCAATAAACAGCTATATATTAAATTTTTGAAAAATTTTTGACTTGTAAAACTTCATTTAAGGCTAAGCCAAAGTGTTAACAAGCTGAATAAGAATTTCCTTGGCAAGAGAAGACCACCAGGTATGTGTCCTTTGGAACGTGTTATAAAATTATTATTCATGGTTCAAATACCTTTTGTCTTATATTTTCAGGTAAAATTTGACTGAAATCAGGGGTAACAAGTATAAACCAAAGTTAGGCACAAGGACTTGAGAAAAATTATATTTTGAAGGCTGTGGAAGTGGTAGATAGAGGTTTGACCCATAGAATAGCAGAGGAGATGTTTAACATACCAAGGGCAGTGATACGGAGACATAAGAAAGACCTTAATGTTGGGAATCCTGGCAGACCAGCGGCCATAGGTGCCAGAGTTCACGAAATGTCAGTGAAACGCCTTGTTACTTGTGGTGAATGAGGTTATCCAATAGATTGCATTGGTCTATGTCTGAGGACAAATGAAATGGGTGTTCCTCATAGGGTGAGCTCTGAGGACAGGTCCTGAGGACAGTTGAGGACAAATGAGTGGGTGTCCCCCCATGCATGGGGCTATAAGGGACACTGACTAACAAATACAAATGAAGTCACATGACCCCAAATGCTCAATATGTCCTGTAATCATATACAGTAAATCCTGGGTACTAAGTCACAATGTGACACATACCTGGCCTGGAAATCTATTATGCTTTTGGAGGAGTCAAACAAAATATCTCAAAAGTGTCCCTTATTATGCCATTTTATGGTACATATTTATTTAGTACTGTTATAGGCAGTCAGATCCTCAGTAAGTATGTTGTTTGGTGTTTTGGATTGTTTTCTACAAAGACAATGACAAAGATAAGAAAGAGATTGTTGGAAACAATTGGCGCGCTATCATACGCGACTGTACGGCTTCAGAACTGACCACAGTTGGAGGATCATATTAGAAAAAATATATATAATAACAACCAAGTTTCAGCACAGTTTTATTAATCTTATTCAGCAGTAGATGGGTGATTCCAAATTTGGGGTGCACTACTAATGCTACTTAGCATGTAATTTGAAAGAGAAAAGAAAGAATTCCAATGCTAAAGATTTCAATGCAACAACCTGTATTGAATCTCTGGATAAATGAGAATAAAATATTAATTAACACTGATGCTACCTGAGGCCAGCGAGGTCTGTAGTTTTTGGATGACTCTCTGGATTGTCTTATAATTTCTCAATTTTCTGATCGGCAATCATCAATGTGTTTTAGGAAGAATTTTGGTTGGCCAGCCACTCCCAGGAAGATTGGCCACTATTCCAGGTTTTCCCGATTTAGAGACTGCAATGGCTCGAACTGCTGTTGGCTGGAGTCCCAGTGCCTTACAGATATTTCAACCCTTTCCTGACTCATATTTTTCAAAAATATTCTTTTTAATTTCTTCCAGAATTTATTTTACTCTCAACATGGTATGGGGCCTGTTGAAACCTTTCAACCTATAATCACAATGCTGTATAGCTTCACTTTAAGTGATGTTTATGCTCGATAGTGCTGGCAGAGCTGTATATGCCTTGCCTCATTTCTCCCAATTATCAATTACATTTTGATTAAGGTGGTGTTGGATAATTTTTTTTCTTCCAATTAATGAAATGATAATTTGAAAACGGTCTTGTATCAACTCAGATTGTCATACACTGTATAATATTATAACACACAGCTGACCGACTCCAATTCATGGCTAACAGGCAGTAAAACTACCAGTTTATTTTCACTCTGATGCGCTGCTTTAATAAACTTCATATTATTGATATACTGTATTTTTTGAGATTGGGAAAAATCTTCTCTCACTTCAGTAGAATACAGAAAATAGTGAAAGGTACTGGGAACAGATACAAGGGGAAACACACATTTGAATTATGATTCATTCTCATAGTCCAGGCATACAACCCGGTTCCAAAAAAGTTGGGATACTGTGTAAAATGCAAATAAAAATAGCATGCAATGATTTACAAATAATTTTAACTCTATGTTTCATTGAAAATAGTACTAAGACAACTTATCAGATGTTGAAACTGAGAAATATTATTTTTTTAAAAAATCTCATTTATAATTTGATGCTAGCAGCTCATTTCAAAAAAAGTTTAGAGGGGGCAATAAAAAACAGAAAAATTGTATGATGCTAAAAAAGAAAAAAAAAACACTTGCTCGAACATCTCACACCTAGTTAGATTAATGAACTGCAGGTCAGTAACATGATTGAGTTTAAAAAAATTAAAAACAGCATCGGAGAGAGACTGGTTCTTTCAGAAGGGAAGATGGTGAAGGCTTCATCACTCTGTGACTGAATAACAATTTATCAATAATGTTTCAAAATGTGATATTGCAATGAATTTGGGGATATCATCATCTAATGAAATATAATAACATTAAAAGATTCAGAGACTCCCAAGAAATCTCTGATCCCAAGGAACAAGGCCAAAAACCAATATTGAATGGCTGTGATCTTCAGGCCCTCAGGGGGCACTGCATTAAAAACACTCAGGATTCTATGGTGGAAATCACTGCATAGGCTCAGGAACAATTCTGAAAACCATTTCCAGTGAACCATAGATCATCACAGTTCACAGTTCATAGCTCAATCCACTATTGCAAGCTAAAACTACCATGAAAAGATAAAACCATATACAAAGTATAAAGAAGATCCGGTGGCACTGTTGCCTTCTCTGTTCATAGTGGTCGGTTCAATAGTATGGGGGTGCTTTAATGCATATGGCATGGGAAACTTGCACATCTATAAAGATACCATTAATGCTGAACCGTTAATGCTTTACGATATGTAAATATACAGGTGCTGGAGTAACATGTACTGTCACTTAAACGTCTTTTTCAGGGAAGGCCTTATACCAAACACAACACTCTGCTCACATTACAACAACATGGCTCCATAGTTTAAGAGTGAGGGTGCTAAACAGGCCTGCCTGCACTTCAGACCTGTCACCAACTGAAAATATTTGGTGAGTTTTCTAACCCCTTTGCGTATACTATATAAATGCAGATGTCCGTAAATTCTGAAATTTAAGTCCGAAATAAATCCGTAATTGAATTTTCAAACCGGCTCATGCATATTGGAAAAAAATGGGCATTATTTGTATTTTGCACAAAGAGGTTAAACAAAAAATATGACAAAGGGGGCCACAAAGAATTGAGTGGCTGAAATTCTACATCGAACAAGAATTGGAAAGCAATGTTGCCTTAAGGACTATATCCGTTAGTCTCCTCTGTTCCCAAGCACTTTTTAATTAAATATGGAGTTTTAATTATTTGCAAATCATTGCATTCTGTTTTCATTTACATTTTACAAAGCATCCAAACTTTCTTTGAGAAACAGGGTGGTAATGCAGTTTTGCATTAAATTGTGCTTATTGAATAATAATACAAAATGCCACAGTATTTGTAACTTCTTGTTCACACAGATTTAACACTGATTTGCAGAGTCATTGTGGATGATGTTTTGTGTGAAATGTGTTTGAATTCTGGTCCAGTGAGTCAGAGACTCTGAATAAAAATTAGTCTAAAGGAGCATAAAGTCCCTGAAAGTTGTCATAGAAACAGTCTGAACAAATCTGTTGCAAAAATATCAAAAAAGTAGCCTGGAAAATTAACCATTTCATCTCACATACTGCCAATGCTCAATATCCAAGGGTGTTAAAAGTAAGATCTCACACTTGGCATAAATATTTAACTGTACATGCAAATTCTTTGATCACATGTATATCTCTACATTTATTAAATTAAACCAGCTGGTATTCTAGCAGGGGCCAAATCTCTTTTCTTCTTTTGCCATTGTTTCAAAGTGAGGCAAATATTTCAATCCTTTTATCAGAACAACTTCAGCACTAATTCTTTTTCTCATCTTATACATTCACCATCTTTATACGGTTCATGATCTCAGTATCGTACGGATTAAAGATCATTACACAATTATTTCACTATTATCGGTCTCTGTCTGAACTTTCTTTCTGAGCAGAAAAAGGAATTGCGAACTTAAATGGTTTAGAGAATCACAAAGCACTTTACAGAGAAGAGGAGTGCCCCACTCCACCAAGCTCCAGCTGATGATTTGCGGCAGCCATTTTCTCACTAAAAGAAAATCACACATCAACATGGATGGAAAGGACGGTGTTAAGCCACTGGTAAATTGAATGGCTTGTTTGGTTAGCTAAAGCGAGACCATTGGGAATCTTGCTGATGTCTATCTTCCAGAGAAGCTCTGAGTTTTTTTAAGGGGGAGCAATAGTCTGGTTCTGTCATTTATTAGAGCTGTTGTGTAAGTGATTATGCTTTATGTGTGGGCGAGTTGGTGCAAGAGCACGGCAGTTCCAGAATGACAGAAGACGGGGGTGATTAAATTTTTCTTTTCTTTTATCATGATGACCACCACAAAGCTTTTTGTGACAACCTGCAATTTGGGGAAGCTTTCACTTATGAAGGCTTGTCTATGCAGGACCTGCTCAGTGAACGAAGAGGATAGTGTTTTTAATCAAACCACCCCGTACAATACAAATGACATTTAAAAAAAAAAAGAAAAAAAAAAAAGAAAAACATGCAATTTGAAAATGATTCCCTGTAGCACTGGAATGCCCAGCAAAATGTTGTTATTCACAGGAACTGTTCATATTCAAAAATCTTTTGGTTATGCTTCATTTTAACTAATATCAGTATATGTCATGTCTCAAAGGGGCTCTTCACAATACTCACTGGACACCTTGGTAACTACATCCCCCAATAAATGGCAAATAAAAAGGGTCGGCGATGTAATCACTGCTAACAAATAGCATTTGTGTTTTTACAAATTTTTTTTTTTTAAATAACTTCATAACTTCAAATTCTGTTTGCATTTGAATTGAATTTTGGCAATATTTGGAGATATTTTCCAAATGAATATTTTATTAAGTACGATAGCCACTTTTGAAAAAACCAAATGCAACAAAAATATTGTAGATACTCATCAGAATATGCAGAGGCATGTTTGATGTAGGGTTGTGCAGTGGGTAGTGCTGCCGTCTCACCGCAAGAAGGTGAAGTGGTCAGAGCTAGCCTCGAAGCTTTCTGTGCGGAGTTTGCACATTCCCCCCATGTCGGTGTGGGCTTACTCCGGGAACTCTGGTTTCTTCCCACAGCCCAAAAACATTCATATTAGATTATTTAATGACTATAAATTGCCCATAGGTATGAGTGGCATGTGTGCCCAGCGATGGATTGTCAAGTTGTCCAGGGTGTGTTCCCGCTTTTTGCCCATAGTCAGCTGAGATAGGTTCCAGCTCTCCAGCAATCTTAATTGGAAAGCAACAGTTTAAATAATAGATGGATGTTACATAGAATTATTTGTAGCTGATATCGTTTCAAAGCATTATGTGTACCGTGAATATTTGCTGCCACCTTTAGGTGTAAATCCGGGAGAAGTAAAGACGTGCCTTCTGAACATTTTTGCACAATTTGATAATATTAGAAAAAAATAGTTGGCGCTCACTGGAGGGTTGATTGATAAAAAATCAATCAAGTGATAAAAAATATGCTGCTTATTGATAACGTAGAAGTCATTCGTCAATATAGTTCACAGTTAATGTAGAAAGCACATCAGCGGGTGACATTATTAGGCAAAAATAACATGGAAGTAAAAGCAAAACTATGTATTTAATTTTAACAGTCTTAACGCTTTTTATTTGAGGAAGGCTGAAGCTGCGGTTGGCCGAAATAGATTTTATTCATTAAGATGATGGTTGGCTCTAGCTTTATTTCTGTCTGCTTTAATTGTCTGAGGAATTTCCTGATTCTGTCCATCGTTAGAGTGTTAGACTGGGGCTAACTCAGCCAAAGAGAATCATTTTAATATGTAATTCCTGAGTTGAATGTCTTTGGGCTGTGAGAGAAAGCCGGAGTACTAAAAGGAAATCAAGAAGAATATGAAAACTGCTCACAAAGTGGATCTTGGCTGGACATGAACGAAAAATCACCTTCTTCTGAGGCAGCAGTGTTAACTAACCACTGCGTCGCATGATTACATCCTCTCGGTTTCTGCATTTCTGATCCAGCATGCAAATGCACATTTATGTAAATGTATGAAAAGGTGTTGCCAAGGACAGAATCTCTATCAGTGTGTCACTGCTTTGACCTTAATCACCACCCCCTCCCCTTCATAGATATTCAAAAAAATTCATAAATATATGCATGAAATTTTAATGTCCTCTTCAAATGTGGGGAGACCGACAGGTTAAGAATACAGAGCTGTAAGTTGAGTCATAAAATTTCCATATACCTTCTTTGTGGTCCGCAGGTTACACCAATTGCATGTATTGCGTACCTCAGTGTTTCAATTTATTCGATGCAAATTTAGATTTAATTTCTTCCGTTTGTTTTGTACAGTATCCCATCTGATCACACAAGCAGCTCTGTTAAAGAAAACATATTAGTTACTTATCATAGATCATGTTTATAGTGTGGAAGAATGTTGGAGGACCCATGCTAGGGAATCCGTATTCCGGTCAAAGACTGACTGACTCTGACCGAGGCTACCACCAGTGCACATCAAATTTGTGTGAAACGGCCCATATGATTTTTCCTCCTCAGACTTCAGTGAAAAAATACAACTAGAATTGGATGCAAAGATTTTGGATATATAAGGATTATTATACACACAACCTTACTGTAAAATCATATCATTGGTAACACTCCTCAGTCAGCGCTTGAGCTTAAACCTAAAGCATAGCTATGAATGATAAGCACAGATCAATTGATACCAGAGGTCTGTTGCATGAAGACTTGTTTAACATACTCAGGCTGTGGACTAACTCTGAGCTTCACTGAACTAAACAAATCCAATCAGTATTAAGTAGGTACTCGACGCTGGTTACCCAGACGTCATGGAGAGCCAGGCTTACGCACTGAGGTTAGGATTACTAATAAGGCACCTAAAAGCGTGCCGTATGCAGCTATCAGCAAATCAAAATGGCTTGAGCGAGAGATGCTCATTTCATGGCAGAAGAGCTGCAAATTATTATGGAGAAAAAATAAACTCATAAGAAAAAAGCTTGTCACATTCACTTAGTGCTTCAAAAAATGAATTAGTTTATTTGATAAAAAAACTATTAATTTATTTATTCATTTATTCATCATCACCAGCTACAATTTTACATACTAAGCTTACATTTTTTTCCTTTTTATATTCATTTTTAGGAGTTATAGGAGGATGAATGGAGAGCCCAATGAACATAATATAAATCCTGTCACATGCAATATTGCATAAAGTACAAATCACTGATGTAATCATGGAGATAATAGCCACTTAAGTTATTATAAGTCATATCATCACTCACTGTTTCCCTGTGCTTAAACTGACTGTATGGCATGCATTTTTATTCTGACAGACCATTGACATTTCATGTTGACACCCTTCAGCTGTACCATACGTAACCACGAGAGGGCGACGCAGTACATTGCCTGCACTGATCTATCGAAATATAGAGACATTTCCTGTTTCTTAATGTCTCATTTCCTACTTAATAAAGCAGACCCCAGGGGTGTTCTGGCCTTCTCTCTTCGCTGCATTAATGCCATAAGAACACAGACAGTAAAATAAATGTTAAATAATTTTATCTATAGGTGCAGTCAGTTTATTTACTTTTAACCGAATTAAACAATAGAGTTGTTCAGGTCTGTGCCACGCACGAATATACGCACGCACGCGCACACACATGCGTCCAATCACATGTGTTGACATGTTTACCAGTGTATGCAGCAGAATCCAGTGAATCCAGCGTATGCAGCCGAAGTTTTTAAGTGCAATTAACAGTTTTTTTTTTCTTTAAATACAATCTGATGCAATAAAAATCAGAAATAATTTAAAAACAAAGAGCAATTAAAAAAAAGATGACACTTAAAACTTGAAATTTAGTTATTCTAGTTGAAAGCTCACACTGATCAGCACCATACGCTATGCCATGTTCCAAGCTCACTGCAAAACATTAGGAAAAACACTGTACTGCAGACATGAGCGCCACCCTTCTGTTGTGGCCGCAGCTTTCCTGAAGATGGAGCCGCACTGCTGGTATCAGTCAGCTGACATCACCTCAGTGCGAGAGGCCAGTTTCCCCAAAAGTGACCAGTTTTCAGATGTTGCCTCGGCTCCAGAGTTTCAGGTTTCACCACACGAACCAGTCAACAACGGCTCAGCTCTTATCTCTGAATCCTCCAGCTGGATTCTGTTTTACCTCAAAAATTGGACAGAATGTGTAACCATTTCGGGGGCTCTACAGAACGGTTTCTGTGCTGTGACAAATCATTCCATGTGTTTCAGCTGCAGATGAAATGTTTACTATGTACCTCTATACCAGGATTCATATTATAAGTCCGATAAACTCTTTTCCTGCCATTTAAGTGTAGGTATATGCTTCCCTGAGCTGGCCTTGCTGAATACAAGAGTTTGCTCATGATCGTTTTAAATAAATCACTTGTAAATTTGGTATTGGTGATTACACTTAAATATGCCCCTCAGTATTAACTGTATGTTGTAAACATAAATACAAAAGTAAATATTTTAGTTGGGTTGTTCCACATATTATGTAATGAGAGGTTTGTATTTAATAACATATAGGAATTCTAGAATAATTACCAGTTTTCATGGATTCAATATCACTCAGCATTCAAATATTTGCTTTGGGAAAGCAGCTTGGAGACTCATCACCTAAAGGTTGAATAACAGGCTGTAAAGTATACCGTTTACCCAGCTGATACATTTGTCTATTTTTTTCCTCTTCTCCAGATCCACATCTAAACATGGTTGAGATGTTTGGTCCAGAGTGGTAATCATGAGTGATGTCCTGGCAGACTGTGTATCTCATTACATTGGAGACTGGGCTGAGATATGATGCATAAAAATGAACTCTGTAATTTGCTGAGAACTCTAAAAAGGGCCATATCTCTATCTGGCTGCTTCAACAAGGCAAAATGTATAAGCAGAACATCTGAGATTGGATTTTTCTGAGTTCGTGTTGGGAACCTCTGTACACGCACTTGTTTCACAAACCGTATGTGCTTCCGCAAGATTAGTAATAAGGTGGGAGTGTGTGAAACTGAATATAATTTATTACCTTTTTCAAGTATGTGATAACTTATTTGTCAGGATCTCTTTAAATGTGTTGTAAGTGCAAAAAATTTATTTTACAAACTTCTCCAAAGTCCAAAAACTGCATTTGCTAAATGCAAATCTGTGGGACATTAGGCCTATTTTAATTCCCAAATGTGTCATGCTGAATTACAGATAGAATGATACAGTAGACCTAGGTATTAATACTGCAACAAAAACATGTTACCCTGTTGTTTTATATTTCACTTAATGTAAGTGTGATGTAGCTTCAATGAAGTGCTACAACCAGCAAAGATAGAATATGCATGTGATATTGTCCTGCAATGTGGAAAAAAAAGCTTTTTCTAACTTTAACCCCCCTGCATAGAATACAAATATTGCCCATTTTTCCTGCTTCGCATGAGCCTATTAGGCTTTAAAACAATGTATTTGTGTCACAGAGACTGTGGAAAATTAGTCCAGTGAAGCAAGGCTTTTGGAAATTGAATTACAGAATTATTTAGGAATTACATTTTGGAATTTATGGACACCTGCGTCTACATCTGCACATATAGGGGTTAAACTCCAATGTAGAAATTCAAGCAAAAATTCTACTTTAAAGGCTGAATAACTTTCAGACATTTTACCTTTGGGGTATTTCTCGGATTTCCTGCCTTGCAAATGTACAGTGTCAAGTATAAGGTTAAGATTATAAATCCAGCACAGTTTATTTTGAAATATAATCTTACGAATGTTTTGGCACTTCAGTAATGACAGCTTTATGGTGCAATTTTTTTTTTAAAGTGTGTGGATGAATTAAAAGTCTGGGTCTATCTATTTTGTGCTACAGGGCTCTCTTTGTATAAACCAGACTTCTTCCTCACTGGTAGGAAATTTTATTTCCAGAAATATGTGCCTCAGTGTGAGTGTGCGTGTTTGTCTGTGTTTGCGTCTGCTTGTGTCTGAATCATAGACTGGGCCTTCATATGGGGGAGGATGACTACAAAATCTCATCACTGTATCCTTCAGAGGATCTTCAGGCATGTACAGTTTTCCTGGAGGTTTTGTGCCAATGTTTAAAAGGATAGAAGGTGAAATCCAGCCATTCACTTGAGCAGCATACTTCAGATAGAGCTTCTGAAGGTTTCTGTCCATTTTACATTCCATTCATTATGGTAAAAAAAAGAAGAAAGAAAGAAACATTGCAATCTAATTTGATAGTTTTGCATTGTATTGAGCTTGACACTAATTTGTCTCAGCAGTAGACTCAGGTGATTCTAAAAGCCTTGGGACTTTGGCTGATGATATAGGGCCATGACAGGATCAAGACAAGCTATGGAATCTACGGATTAGCAGGCAGAAATTGTCCATTTTTGCTCTTTTATACATTAAGTAAGAGTTTGTTTTGCCACATGGAATACTGTTTTCTGGAATTGTAGACTATATTTCTCAACACAGAGCACAAAGTTTTTGATTTGTGTTTTTTTTTTTTTGTGCACAGCATGCAATGAGAGCAGACTTCAAAAAAACCTCCACCTTCTCGGTTGTTATCCCACGAGGATGAGGCTTTTTAGGACGCTGTAACCAGTTTCATGTGGTTTTCCTCCATTCCTCTCCCACAAGTTTAAATTGAATTGGTGAGAAATAAAGAGAAATTCCTGTGGCTGAAATCTGTTAGCCCATAATTCCGTTTTTTTTTTTTTTTCCAAACCGTTACGTGTTTGTGTTCCCCATACACTTGAGGAGAAAAATCTGAGAAAATTCTCCTTAGTATGTAATTCTGTGCGGGCTGCGTAACATTTGGTAACATATGAAAATTCCTTCAGTGAAGCTTAGCTTTTAGTCAAATCTCACATAGAAAACTTCAATATTTAAAGCTTGTGAATAATTTCTGAAGTAATTGCAAAGCATTTTTGTGAGAAGATTATAATCATCATTGGCGAGAAACTGCGACTTTGGTAAAGCTATGTTTGGTAATTTCCGTATTGTTGGTCATACCACAGCATCTCATTTGGATCCAACTCAGAATTTTGACGAGTCCACTCCAAAACCTTCATTTTATCTTTTTAGCGCCATTCAGAGGTAGACTTGCTTGTGTGCTTTGGATAATTGTCTCGCGGAATACCCAACCTCACTTGAGCTTTAGGTCAGAAACGCCTTCAGGATTTTCTCTTAGAGCGCAGAATTTTTACTTCCATCAATGATGGCTAGTCTCCCAGGTTCTGAGACAGCAAAGCAACCTCCAGTCATCACACTACCACCACAGTGTTTGACTGTTGGTATGACTCTCTTATTGTAGAAAGCTGTATTAGGTTTACACCCTGGTGTATCAAGGACCCATGTTTTCCGAAAAGGTCCTCTTTTGACCTATCAGTCCACAGAATATTATCCCAAAAGTCTTGTGGGCCAACAAAAAAAAAAAAAAAACGTTTTTGCCATATCTTTGGAACTATTTGTCCAATTGACATGAAACTATGTGCAACTTCAAGGTCGCGACCTCACAACGTGTCACATGATGACATCATACCTGTATGGTTCAATAGTTTGCCACCAGGTGGCACTTTGTGATGAAAAATTACCATTTAGGCCATATCTTCAGAACCATTTGTCCGAGTGACCTGAAATTAAGTTCAAATGAAAGTATATTCAATGTCTATTCAAGGATTGGGGAATTGGAGGATTAAGGGCGTTCGGGGATATACCCCAAGCTGTCGCCTCCGACGGCATAAGCCTAGTTTTTACATTGAAAAAGGTTGGTAATAATGATGCTTGGGCTTGTCTGCTGAACCCATTATCAAGTAAATTTACTGAATTGGTTGATTTTATAATTAAGGAGAAAATGTCTTTTCCACATAGGATAAGGTAGAGTTGGATATATTTTTTCTTGAATAAATGACATCATCACTTAAAAACTGCATGTTGCATTTAGAGCAGTTTGTTGTTTCATTTATGTTAGTTCAGTTGTACCGTTTAACTTCGTTCTATTAACCATCTCAATTCATCTAAACACTTAGGGTAAATAAAAACCGTGAATCTTTTCATAAAAAGCTGTCCTGCCAGTTTTTACTTACTCTGGTCCGTCACACTATGGGCATGAACACACTGCTCATGATAGCATCACCTGTTACATGTTAACCTGTGTACCTCTGGAATGTTCCAAACAGGTGTTTTGAAACATTCCTCAACCTTCCAAGGGTTACACTGCTGTTTTTCCAACTCCTATGAAATCTTATGCCGGCATCAAAATTGGAATTTAGCATTTATTTACAAAGATCAAATCAGTTGACAGGGTTTTTTTATTTTCAATGAATTATTGATGAGAATATATTGTACTGGAGAATTTTCTAATTTCTGCTTTCTGCATTTGTTAGCTCATTACACAGTGTCCCAACCTTTTGAAACTGGGTTTGTACAAATGGAAAACCAACAGGGTCTCAGCCCCCTTCGATGACCTCAAAAAAGCAGCTGGCCAGTTATCAGCAGGGAAATCTACACGTTAGGCAGTGAAGGAATTTACAATAGACCGTATCACACTAGAGCAATCAATCACAGGAATTGGTCAAGGAGAATGGCCAAATGAAGTTAACTAAAGACAGGTTAGTGAGGCAGACCACGCCTAAAAAGTTACTTCATTCATCCATGTCTTAACCAACCAGCCTGTTTACCTGTATAATGCCTTCATTCTACAGTACAATCCTCATTGTTCGACATCCTTCCCTCCCATTCCCCTCCAGTCATCTCACCCTGGAACCCCAGGAGAGTTGATGCAGCCTGTGTGACTGCAAGAAGAAACGCTACCTCCACTCAGAGTCTCACCGGCTGAGGTTCCCCGTTATCCTGCACCGGTCTCCATCTACTGGATCCTTCATCAGCACAAATTCCCATGCTTATCCAATTCAAGAAATATCGTTGACTACTGTTATGTCAACTGTTATCTACTGACTACTGTATGACTACTGTTATCTAGTGGCCTATATTCACATTACACCTCCATTCCAAAAGGGAAAAATTTTGACTCATAAAGGCAAAATTTTTCTTTTCAATACAAAATGGTTAAGTGAACACTTGTCTATATATACATATCATACAATATTCAAACACATGATATATACATTCAAACACGGGATAAGCAATCAGCAATTACATTGTCTGTACCCTTCACATGCTTAATTTCCAAGTCAAACTCCTGTAAAATCAAACTCCAATTCAACAATCTCCGATTCTTGTTTTTCATCTTACTCAAAAACATTAACGGATTGTGGTCAGTGTACACAATCATTGGCTTTTGTCCTGAACACACATAAACCTCAAAGTGTTGTAAAGAAAGGACCAGAGCCAACAGCTCCTTCTCTATTGTGGAATAGTTCCTTTGGTGGCGATTGAACTTCCTGGAGAAGTATGCCACGGGATGCTCAATGTCATCAGAGTCACTTCTCTGTTGGAGCACAGATCCACAAGCTTGGTCGCTAGCATCGACCGCGATGGAGAACGGTTTGTTGAAGTCAGGAGATTTGAGCACGGGGAAGTGACACAGCAGAGACTTCAGGCGATCGAAGGCTCTCTGGCATGCATCATCCCAAGTGAACTTTACACCTTTCTTCAGTTGGTTAGTTAGACTGAGAGCAATCTCAGCAAAGTTCTTGCAGAACTTGCGGTAGTACCCGATCATTCCAAGGAAGCGGCGCAAAGCTTTTTTGTTGTCAGGAACGGGAAAGTCCATGATGGCTTGGACTTTAGCATTTATGGGTGCCACCTTACCCTGGCCTATGACGTAGCCAAGATAGGTGACAGTAGCACAACCAAAGTCACTCTTGTTCAGGTTAACAGTCAGGTTAGCCTGTGTCAGGCGCTGGAACAACGTCTCTACATCTTTTAGATGTTCTTCCCAGGAGTCACTCCATGTGATCAGGTCATCGATGTACGCACCCGTGTGTGGCAATCCGGCGATTGTAGACTGTATCATCCTTTGGAACGTGGCTGGGGCATTTTTCATGCCAAAGGGTAGGACTTCATACTGGTACAATCCAGATGGTGTGGCAAAAGCAGAGATGCTCTTGGCCCTCTCAGTTAAAGGCACACACCAATAACCCTTCAATAAATCAATCTTGGTCAGAAACTTTGCTTGCCCTATACTATCAATACAATCATCAATCCTAGGTATTGGAAACACATCAGTTCCAGTTATAGCATTGACTTTGCGATAATCTGTACAGAATCTAGTACTTCCATCAGGTTTTGGAACTAGCACACAGGGTGAACTCCAATCGGAGTTGGAGGGTCTGATAATATCATGTTTTAACATGTACTCAACCTCTTTCTCAGCAATCTTTCTCTTTTCAGGATTCATCCGGTATGGATGCTGTTTTATTGGTTTGGCATCACCAACATCTACATCATGAGAGGCTATAGTAACTCTCTTTGGAACATCAGGAAACAAATCCTCATTTTTCTTGATCAACCTTTCAAACTGATCTCTCTGTGAGGGTTCTAAGTGCTGGAGTTTTACATCAAGATTTTGCAACACTTCAGTGTTTGACAATTTACATGAAAGAACTTCAGCTTTAATTCTTGGTTCATCATCTTGAAACTCCCCCTCATCTTCACACGTTTCGACCATTGGAGAATCTGAAGTGACAGCTGCAACCCTAGCATTTCTGTCATGATAAGGCTTTAGCATGTTAATATGACACAATTGTTTTGGTTTTCTCCTATCTGGAGTCTTCACAATGTAATTGAGATCATTGAGTTTTGTCAGAATTTCATATGGACCATGAAATCTAGCCTGCAATGGATTGGACTGCAAGGGAAACAACACAAGGACCTTGTCTCCTGGTTTAAACTCACGGCTTCTAGCCTTATGATCATACCAAGTTTTCATTTTTCCCTGACTTGATTTCAAGTTCTCTTTGGCAAGGTCACAAGCTGCACGCAATCTTTCCTTAAACTTGCTAACATAGTCTAACAGACTGATTTGCGGCTCTTCCTCTTGCCATTGTTCACTCAATAATAGCAAAGGTCCTCTCACTTCATGACCAAACACTAGCTCAAATGGACTGAATCCAGTAGACTCCTGCACTGCTTCTCTAGCTGCAAACAACAGCAAATGAACCCCTTCATCCCAGTCTTTCTCATGGTCATAACAATAAGTCCTCATCATTGTCTTGAGAGTGGAATGAAACCGCTCTAAGGCACCCTGACTTTCTGGATGATAGGCACTAGAAAGAATCTGTTTTGCACCTAGTTCATACACAACCTGCTGAAACAATCCTGAAGTGAAATTGCTACCTTGGTCTGACTGAATTTCCCTGGGAAGACCAAACAACGTGAAGAACTTTATCAAAGCCTTCGAGATTGCAGTTGCCTTGATGTTACGTAGAGGTATGGCTTCGGGGAATCTGGTAGATGCACACATGATTGTCAACAAATACTGATTTCCAGATCTAGTCTTGGGTAATGGACCAACGCAATCAACAATGACCCTAGAGAATGGCTCCCCAAATGCTGGGATAGGCTGCAATGGAGCTACAGGTGAGTCTAACTGGTGTTTTCCAACTACCTGACAAGTGTGACAGGTTTTGCAAAAGTTGGAAACGTCTTTCCGAAGCCCAGGCCAAAAGAAGTGTTTCATGATCTTATCAACAGTCTTGTTAACACCAAGATGACCTCCTAAAGGTAAACTATGAGCCATTGTTAAGATCTCATTCCTATAGACCTTCGGAACAACAATTTGCCTGACCACTGCCCAATCTGCATTGGCAGGGATATCAGGAGGGCGCCACTTCCGCATCAACACACCATCCTTGAGATAATACCCAACTGGAACTGCATCTATTTCCTTTTCAGGAAGGGCTCTCCTCTTTAGTACACAAATTTCAGGATCATTAGTTTGCTCCTCAATCAACCGCTTTCTGGACAGAGACAAGTCTCCAGACACATCAGAATCACCAGACCCATCCGGCTGGCTGAATAGAGAACTGATAAAAGTATCTGATAAGTCCTCAAACGGAGAAACCATAGTAGGCCAATCAGAGTCATGAGGCGAACCACCTGAGTCCTGACTATTCAATGTACTGGACGGCACCACAACATCATCTTCTTTAGCCTTCTTGGCCATAGCACGAGTGACTGCGCAAGAAGGATACAGAGATGGATCCTCATCCCCATTTTCAGTGCTCGGCTGTGAAGTAAGATGTACAGGGGGAACTACTTTGCCCCCAGCCAGGTCATTGCCTAGCAACAGAGAAACACCCTTTATAGGTAGACTTGACATAAGTCCCACCTTTACCTGTCCTGTAACTAAATCTGACTTCAAGAATATAGAGCGCAGGGGTACAGATACAGTCCTCCCTTCAATACCTTGTACAAGTATGAAATCCCCTGAAGCGGTCTCATCACGTAACTCCAAGGAGTCCATCAACAAAAGTGACTGAGAAGCTCCGGTATCCCTTAGGATATATATGGGGACAGGAGTAGTATGCTCATTCAGAGCCACAAATCCCTCTGACACAAATGGAAGAAATTCCTCCCTCACAAAGTCAGCTGTATTAGGCTTTTTAGCCCCACAAGAAGCAGGCAATTTAGCAGATTGGTTATCTACTACAGGGGTTTCTAACCTTGTTTTCACAAAGGCATTTGGTTTGGTATCCTTTTCTTTTTCTTTCTTAGCTTTAAGGAACCAACAGTTAGTTGTAACATGACCAGATTTCTTGCAATATCTGCAAACTAGACCACTTCTGTCACTGTCAGCTTTCACACTTTGATCAGACCTGTTCCTGGATTTCTGAGCACCATCACCAGATTTGTCTTTGTCTTTGGGTGAGGAATCTTGGGTATCACCATAACCCTTTTTCTGAAATTGGGACCATTTATTGTTACTGCTAGACTGAAATTTGGACTTATGTGTGAGAACATATTCATCTGCAAATTTGGCAGCTGATTGCAAGTTCAGTGCTTGCTTCTCATTAAGGTAGGTCTTAACATCATCCTTAACACAGTTCTTGAATTCTTCAACTAACACCATCTCTTTTAGTGAGTTGAAATCATCCTTGACCTCCATAGAAGTACACCAGCGCTCAAAGCAAACCTGCTTCTCATTAGCAAATTCAACATAAGTCTGATTTTCAGATTTCTTCAGACCTCTGAATTTCTGTCGGTAAGCCTCTGGAACCAACTCATAAGCTCTCAAAATAACCTTTTTGACAACCTCATAATCAGAGGAATCATCTGCAGACAAAGCCGAATAGGCTTGTTGAGCTTTACCCTTGAGGACAGTTTGCAACATCAGAGGCCAGTGTTCCTTTGGCCACTGGCAACTCTTTGCTACCTTTTCAAAACACTGGAAATAGTTGTCAACATCCTTTTCTGAAAATGGAGGCACCAGTTTTACCTCCTGACTGGCACAAAATTTATTTTTAGTTTCAATTTTAATTTTTAGTTGCTCCATTTGGAGTCTTTCTTCTCTATCGAATTTCTCTAATTCAAAATCTCTCTGTCTCTGTCTCTCTCTTTCTGCTCTTTCCTCTTTCTCTCTCTCAAATTCTCTTTGTTTTTCTTCTCTTGCTAATTTTTCTAACTAAAACTGCCTTTGTTTTTCTTTTTCTTCCCTCTCAAATTCTCTTTGTTTCTCTTTTTCCTCCCTTTCTTTTTCTCTTTCTTCCCTTTCTTTCTCTTTTTCCTCCCTTTCTTTTTCTCTTTCCTCCCTTTCAATCTCTAGCATTTTTAATTTAAGTTCCATTTCTATATTTGGATTTTCCACTGGAAACTGTTCCAGATCTCCTGGTGCAAACACATTTTCATCAATGTAATATTCAACTATCTCTCTAGCCAGTCTTGCTTTTCGCATGGCTGGTTTTACCTCTGTCAGCTCCAACTGTCTGCAAATTTCTAGCAGTTCTGTCTTTTTAAAAGACTTCAAAACCCCTACGGTTGGTGATGCCAAGAAATCATCCATTGCTGTTGTCAATATATATATAGGAAAATTCACAAAAACAATTTCACAATTTGGAATGTTAGATTTTCAATAAATTACTCACACAATGGTCTATCCCGGACCTTGAGCCCCCAATTTGTAATGGCCCCAATTTGTTATTACATTTATAACACAACAGCAACAGCAAGGGATGACAAACACAGTTTTAACAACTAAAACACATTTAATTTTTAACAAAGACAAAGACTAATAACAACCTACAACTAAAGACCAAGATTGATAAATAAGAAAAAAACAGAAATAATTACAGTCCCTTTTTAGTGGGGTGGCTTGGTGATGTCCTGGATGAAGAAAATGCTCAAACACAGGCAAAGAAATCCACAAAAGAAACGTCACAGGTCTTGAACAGAATGGCAGGTCTGGTCATCTTCTTGCAATTTCTCCTACTACTTTACTGTCTCAATTCTTTTCCTTATATACTCTCTTTCAGACCCCACCCACATTTAGACCTCTTTTTTTTAACTTTCTGAGACTTGCCCCAGACATGTTCAGGACATGTCTAAACATGACTCCAGGCTGAGCTTAACAAAAAAAGGTAAATACTGCCATCTAGTGGCCTATATTCACATTACACTACTATTTCAGGCGTGGCCCGGAATTCTTTAATGATGGGATATTGCAGACACACAGAAGCACATTAGACTTTGGACGACACCACGGAGGCTGAATTTTCCAGTCACATCCATAGACTCGCTGACCTTGAATGGACATTTTCAGACTCATGTCCTTGCTTGGGCTCAACTTGTCCCATTACCCTGCCCAATTTTCCCCTACCCCAACCTCATTGGAAGTTGTGCCATCGGACCAATCATTTTTAATATGTCACGCCGCAAAAACAAAATTAGTCAACCAGTTTAACTAATTTTTCAGTGAAGTTTTCCCTTGAATAGATTCAAAGTTAGAAAAAGATTTTTTTTTTTTTATCCCATATTGAATGACAGTTTCATAAACATATTTTTTATTTGCTGGTTGCAGCGCTTCACTGAAGCTACATCAGACTTACATGGAGAAAGATATTCAAACCTAGGATGCTACATTTTTATTGCAACATCAAGTGGAAAATATCTAAATATAGTACATCATTGTGTACACATTTCTTGTAATTCAGCAGGACATATTTGGGATCGTTGGAAACTTTGGGATGTCGACGAGCCTGAAGCCCAACAGGTTTGAATGCAACAGCTCATACAAGGGCATGCAGGTTTTGGGGGGTTAAATAAAATGTTAAAATTCGTATTGACACCCAACAGCTTTAAGTATTTCACTCTTATTTTTTAATGAATAAACATTTGTTTTGCTGTTAAACCATGAAATGAAAAAAGAGGTTCATTTATTCTCAACATTTTGTCTGAAGTACAGTACACAAATACAAAGCTTTAGCAGTTGCGAAATCACTGTGCTGGTACGCCTTGATGAAGAGCTGGCTTGTATTAGAATCGTCACTTATGAATTCCCTATCTTTTGAGGTTGCTGACTAATGTGAATATTTCACTTAAAACAAAGTGTTGTGTGATTTATAGATACAAAGGCAGTGAGATATATGCAAAGAGAGCACAAGGTTTATAATTGGCCAGCTAAGGACTTGCAGTCAGAAGGAATGGGTCTCTTTATCATTTTGGAAAAAAGTTAGGAGCATGGGAGTCTTAAACAGTAACGATACCTGTCTAAGACTTAGCGCCTGTGTTTACACAACCTTTGACAACTCCAAGGTGAAAAGAAATGGTGTAGACACCTTATTTATCTTTATGAAAAAGGCCATGATTTAAAAGGCTCCAGTTGCTGAAATGAATAGTGATGATGTCATCAAATGTCTTTCCCAGTCGATCACTTCTAGAAAATGTTTTTATGCTTCTCTGAGGTCAAACAGCATTCCGCTTCCCACATTTTTATAGCCACAACATGGCGTGGAAAGTCTGAGAACCCCCCAAATACTGGAATTTGTGGCTTTTAAACCATCGCAGTGTGAAATATAAATCAAATATGCTTGCACCTTTGTGATGCATGAGGTCAAAGGGGAAACACAGATCTGGAAAGTGGTTTTACACAACGATTGCAATTTCACATATCTGTTCTCTAACAAAATACACACACAGAGCAAATTTCCACTCATAAAGCAAACACTTCACTAGGAACTATCAGTCGTGGATGAACACCAAAGAAAGGAAATCAGGGCTCAGGCTTTTTATCGAAGAAATTTAGCTTAGCTACCTCGCTCACACATAACATCCTAGTTAAGATTTTTACATACAACCTTTGAGGTTTGAGCTACAAATACAATTCCACAGGCATTGCATTTCTATGCTCTGTCATTATATTTGGTGCATGGAGGACTTAATAGATGCAACAATAGGGACAACATAAGATGGCACCTAGTCAGGTCCTAGGTTAGCATACAGCTACAGTAAGTCCTGTCTAGTGCTTTTCACAATGCTGCATTTGAACAAGCCAGTCAGGGAGATTGGTTTACCACGTCTGGTGATCATATTCTTGCACTAGTCATGCTGGACGTAAAAATCAGCAAAATTAATTTGGAAATCTATTTTCTATTAAAAAATGGCAATTCATATATATTTAACAACCAGTCATTCATATGGCATATAGTTAATGTTACGGGGACAGTAATATGCTCCAACTAAGATTGGCCCACTGGTAGTGTGAGAGTTAGCAATGACTAAAATTACAGTGCATTAGAAATTCAGTTGGAGATCTTCTCTTGAAGCTTGGCTTGTGAGTCCAGCTGCACCAGTGCCTTTAAAATGAGCTCAGTTCCCAGAAATCTGCTCATTCCTTGACTGCTGTTTTTGCAAGGCAAGTTGAGGTTGATTTGCTGCTCCAGGATAATAAAGAATTCTCATTTTTCCAGAAATTTATCATGATACCTAAGGACAAGCAACAATCTCAGAAGAATATGAAGAAAATCACTGAATACATGAAAAACCTATTCCTGAGCATCTCTCTCTCTCTCTCTCTCTCTCTCTGTTGTCTTAAAGGTTTCATGTTCCCCTTAATCTACTCAATCCATGACTGGAGTGGTTGAAAGGTCAAACTGAAAATATTTAAAACAACAATTGAAATGAACTTCTTCTGTTTAAAAAAATAATGGGATCAATATCAACAAAACTGACAGAGACAAAAAGCATTTTCTTTAGCTATGGAAACAGATGAGAAAACAGATGAAATGGGAGCTGAAATGAAGAGAAAAAGCCCAACTCTTCTCAGCACATGCGATCACTACTCTTGTTTTGAACTGGTTTCCACAACAAGCTTGTTCTGAGATGTACTGATCAAGTACTGGTAGGAAACCAACTATTATTGATGTAATCTGCTTGATTCCACCTTAAGAAAGTAACAGAATAGAAGTGAAAGTCATGGCCGAACTTCCGAACCACAGAGCTGAGTCCAACCCTGTAGACACATGATCTGATATTGTACAACTGGTTTTTGTGCTCCCATAATGACCTGCATCTCAGTCAGGGAAACTATTTTGGATTTTGCTGCTGTTCTCCTGGAGCTTTTGCTTCTAGCTCCCTAAGGTGATTTCAACTTAAACTGTATTTTGACATTTGGCAGTTCAAGTATTTTGCTGGAGTAACTCACACCAGCAGTTGTAAATCTACAAAAATTAGGTCAGTGAAGCTGTTTTTGTGGCCATTTCATCTTTTGGTCTTTAGTACATTTTATGAGTGTTACATCTGCCTCACTGGGGGTAATGACTATGCTCTGAAGGCCGCTGCTGGATTAAAAATGACCAAAAAACTTCACAAGAACAATCAACATTACACACTGCATAGCTGACTTTGGACAATGCGAGCCCCAGCTCAGTAGCAATAAACTTTATAGTCCGTATTGGTGGAGTTCACTTTCATTAATGCTGTGTTATGCAGCAATGTTTTATGAAAACAAAGAAAGAGAGGGGACAATGGAAAAAAATACAAGTGATGGCATTATATTCGAAAACCGTATTTCAATCAGGAGAGACCAATGAATTACATAAAGGTAATGATTTATTAAAGATCACGATGTGAACAGACTAATGGATGTGATGACAGCCTCAAGAAAGTTTTGGTGCTTGGAGTCAATAGGGAGATTCTGTAATTGAGGAGCATCTGTCCTGAGCTGCAGCTGGATAAATCCCCCCCATAGACTCCAGATACTGGTGGTAGCTGATGACTCTGCTGACTGATAGGATGATGAATCTTGAAGACTAAGCAGTGATGGGGAGGTAGAGGGCATGTAAAACAACAACATGAACTAGAGGCAGAGAAATATTCATATTTAAAAAGACGGCAGCGAGATGATAGGCTAATGGCATTGGTGTGTCGCAGATGTATCGGTTAGATGTACAAAAGTAATCAGCTGATAGGAGGGCTGATGTCTCAACTGACCATTGACAGCCCCACAGAATCACTGCTGTAATTATGATTGAGCATGCGTGAGAAGAGTCAAAGCAGATTGAATTAAAAAAAAAAAAAACTACTGGCTGAAGCATGCAAAACGAGGATCTTCCTGGCTGAACTTTCATGAGAGCTTATTTTCATTATTTGTTAATTTAATTGGTTGCCCATGGGTATTTGCCTAATCAAGACACGTAGATATGGTCCTAAGTACACTCTATCCATCCTACTTCAAACTACTGTATCAGCACAGATATAGTCTTCACAGAATACATTATTGAGAAAAATTTAGATTAGAACAAATATTCTGAAGATGAAAAGCTATCAAACATGAACATAGCAATAGGCCTCTTATTCAGTTCAGTTAGACAGGGATCATGGATGGTGCTGACTAATCACAAAGAGGTGGACTGTTGCTGGTCATTGAGCATGATGAATGCTCTTTACGCCATAGTGCTGCCCAGGAGAGGACAGGATTAGTCAGCAGGAATGACCATACTACATCACTCCCCCACTGGTTAACGCTTTAACTGAGTGTTATTTCAAGCTATGCAGCTTTTTTCCGACTCATCCTCAAACACGCTCGCCTTATGAACTGCAGTGTAAAAATCGGCTGTATGTAAAAGGATTCCCGCGCTTGCCTTTAAAGCCCTCAGCTGTAAAGCAAAAGGTTCACCCCTAACATAGATGGTGGAGAAAAGGGGTAAATGTGGGAAAAACTGCATCACTGGATATATTATTCTGAAGCAGAGAAGAAGCTGAAGTAACTCTGATCATGTTTGTATGTAAAATAGCAGTTTGAACAACTCAAAATGAGGGAGGAGAAAAATAATTTAGGGCAGTGTTCTCAAGCGACCTGGCAAAACGTGTAAAACAAAAAGCCATTAGAGTATAATAACATCATATTATTTATCAATAAAGATATTTATACTGATGTAGCAGCATTGCTGGACACAGTACATCTGGTCAGTGTTGACATGGGTTTTGTGCAGCACAGCGAAACACTCCAGCTCAGCTCCTGAGGCTCTGAAAATAAATGCACCCCAGTATGGGACAGCAAGCTGATGGCAATCTTTCAGGGTCAGGGCTTTAAAGGCTCACAGAGGCCTTTCAAGATCAGAGCCCGTGAGGTTCATGGCGGCCTCTCAAAATGGTGGCTTATGAGGCTCAGGCCCATGTGTGTTTGCAGGATGCTGCAGAATGAAAAGAGGATCTCTAATGAGTGAGCCTGAGATATCAAAATTACGCAACGAGAGAAGTAATTTTCATTTATTCCAAGCTTTCTGTGAGGAATATGTGAAAATTACTACTGGAGTTTCCTAAATTTGATATCTCAGGCTCACGAATTTGAGATCCTATTTATCCCAAAAATGCAGCGTAGTATTATTTGGAAAATGGAAAAATAGCATTAATGTTAGTTTCCATTTGGAATTCTATTCAAGTCAATGAGATGAATAATTCCCTGGCTAGCATGCTAACGCTTTTCACCTTAGAATCAATCAATTCAAGCGTCTACGACAACATTTGTAACTTGTTACTTTATTGGCGTTAGCATGCTAACTAATGAATTATTCATCCCATTGACTTGAAAAAACTGTCAACTCGAAACTAACCCCAGCAATGGTGAACAGGTACCGGCAGAATTGGTCAAATTCAAGTCAGGACTTTGACTAGGCCACTTCAAAACCTTCATTTTATTTTTTTGCAGCCATTTTGAGGTGGACTCGCTTTGTGCTTCAGATCGTTGTCCAGCAGCATAACCTAACTGTGCCTCTGAAGTAAAATCCAGCAGTTCCTAGTATCTGTTGCAAAGAAAATATTCTGTTGAACAGTTGGCAGAACATCGCTCTGCCTGTTTGAATCATTTACGGTCATGCCAGAGCATTTGATGATGGCAATTAATTAGAGGCTTAGCCACAGTAAATTTACGGGGTTAATGAAACTCCGGAAGAGTACATGTGAGTCAATTGTTCAGGGGATGTCCTCCTGCCAGCACATGAACCTCCACATCCCCCAAAAGAACCTCACACCAGCATTTATTAGCATGCGCCTCATGCTTCCCATCTGAATGCTACCTTCCTGAGAGCCTGATGTGTAGTTACAAACGACCAGTATTTAAAGTAGTGAATGAATTCATTGTGATGTCTTTGCCTTTGATTTACATTCATTTAGACCCCTGCGGAGAACGTGAATTTCATGCTGCAGCTCAGTGATGATGGTGCTCTTACAACACCATTCCCCCAACAAATCCCACCTTCATAATTCACTTTCAGTGTTACATTGACACTTACATTAAATTAAATTAACAAATGTTTCAGGGGATGGTATTTATTGTGACAACCAAGTCACTTCTTCACGAAGCATGCAGTTTGGCTCTGGTCCATGTAGTCTCGTGTGTAAGAGTAAGACTCATGTGTAAGTGTAGGATTTCCCATGAACAGTAACTTCTTGTGTCGTTTCTAAAAATAATGTTCCCAAAAAGCTGGCATCTTATTACCAAATTAACAGAAAGGAGAAACAACATATTTTGCCATCCAAGCCTAGAGTTTATGCAAGTAATATTCTAAAAGCAGTGTGGAGTTTACTGAGAAAAGGCCAAGGAACACATTGCCTGGTGCTCTGCCAAAAGCCAAAGAGTTTCCAGGGTCTCTATGCCGTGTTCACTATTGAATTGCCTTGGCGAATTTCCAGCCTGTTTAACTGAAAACAGGCCAAATGCATTGAGTTCTCTTGAGCAGGCTCCTGAAAGACGCAGAGTTGAGTGTGTAGCAATCCTTACATTACAGGAAGACATGCATTCTTACAGAACAGAAAAACCCCAGGACATTCTCAGGGAGCAGTTCACAGTCTCCTTGAACCGTGTCGTTCATAAATCATGTTGCCCTAGTGACCAGCTGGTCCTTCCAGCAAGAACTGGGGGTTTGAGTAATTGCACAGTAATTTTAATGAAGCTTTTTAGGGCATTGGTTGGTGTAGGGTAAAATCTTTCCAGTATTGCTGTCACTCATGCTGTGCGCGTGTGGGTGGGGTATGCGTGTGTGTGTGTGTGTGTGTGTGTTCATATCTTTGTTACCTATTTGGGACCTTTTCCAGTATAAACACTGACCTTGTCAGGACCAGTAGTCCTGATGGGGACCTCATTTCTGAGGTCATGGTTGAGGTTAGGGGTCAGGTGTGAATTGAGGTTTTGTTAAGGTTAAGTTCAGGTATGATTTGGTTAAAGTTAGGGTTAGGGGCAGGGTTAGGGTTAGGCTGTTCATAATGAGTAGAAGTCAATGCAATGTCCTAACAAGGATAGCTGTGCGGACTTGTCTGTGTGTGTGTGTGTGTGTGTGTTCAGAGGAAGGTATTTTAAGGTCAACAGACCACTGCAATGATAAAAGACATTTTCCCTGAATAAACCTTTTTCTATTTAAGAGCCTAGAGTCTAGGTGGTACAGGGATGTTTCGTGTTATCTTATACCATACCATATTTGTTGAAGTCTTCAGTGTTTGCATATTAGCTGTGAAACCAACTACACTTCGAATGGAAAACTAAAGTTTTTACTTATGATAAATGCTTGGATATAATGATCTTGCTATAAACTTAAACCTACATATATGAGTGCTAAGTATGATTTATCAGATTTCATACAGTACAGTATTTAATTAAACACTGGCAAGATATTATTATGTCTTTATGCATTTCTTTTTGCTCAGTGCAGAGAAAAACAACTAATTACCAATGACATTTAATTAAAGAGTTGGTCACAATTTAATCTTTTAATATTTAGAAGTAATACTTGGAAATGAAAAGTATTTGTATTTGTATTCTCCAAACAGTACACTAGGGAATTTCCAGGCATCCTTGATCTTAGGTTCTTTGGTGCTCAAAAGGCATTTAATACATTAACCACTTCAGTAAATCTAAGCATTCTCGCGGTAGAGCGTAAGCTCGCATTTTAACCACACTAGCAGTACGTTCTATATCCCAAACATTTGCACTCTGTTTGTAAAAACCACTCACGAATCCTTTCAATGCTCGCATCAACCCTGAGTTTGTTTCCGTGTCATTTTCACAGAATAGCACCTTGGTATCTTGCTGTGCTTGTGCAATAGATGAAAAGAAGTTTGAAATTCATTTTTGGTGCATGTTTGCCGTATGTTTTCTCTGTAACTCAGATTTGTACTGTGAGGGTAAATACTGTTTGGGGTGCTTTTGGAGTTCTATTTTCAGGAATACCAAGCATTTCTTTGGTAATATCTATGCTTTCAAGCTAGATGGATTCAAAGTTGGCGGAAAACTCAAAATGGACCATTTCATGGCAGATTGTGCCTATGTTTAGGTGCCATTATTTAGTTTACCCAGCAAGAGGGAGATCTGAAATTCTCTGGATACATAGTCCCTTTGAGGTACATTACAGCATTAGTAAAATCTCAATAGTAGTATTTTCAGTGTAGATGATTTTAAACATCAAAAAGGAAAAATTCACCTCCAGGGGGCGCTGTATGCTGGATGCATGTACTGCCCATCCCCAGTGACGTTCCAAAGAAATTGTTTTTGAATTATGATGCACACTGCTAGTTTTCTCTGAAAATGAAAAGTTAAGCTTGGGTGGAGAGCGATCTGACCAAAAGTGGTGCTCTAAAGACCTAATATTTTATCGATCTAACGTTCCATATTCCCAGACATATACAAAAGTTCTGTCTTTTCACATATATAAAGTACATGCACAGTTAAAAATAAAATTTGTAATCTCTTTGGTATATTGGTTGTTTGTATATTGGAAAATAATTTTGGTGGTGATTGAAGTATATATTTTGTCAACATACAAGACTTTTAACAGTAGTCAGTACAGTGTATAGTTTTGTAGCATTGGGGAGTTTCAGAACATAACATATTCTCTGCATTTTTGCATCACTATTAGAATCAGAAAGCAGGCTTCAGTGTTAATTCTAGGATTAGGATTTCCCTTTGCTTGGGTATGAAAAAGGGCACAACAGTCACATCTAACAAGTGGTTACCCTGATAAAAGGCACAGAAATCCTAGCAAGCAAGCAGGACCTTGCCAAGAATAGGGCAGTTGATTTGTAGAGGTAACTCACATGCCTTCATTCCTAACACCAGCCCATGATGTCTAGCTTATGGGATGCTTGCTGGGTGGGAGTTTCTTTTACAGACTTCCCATTTCCATGCGAACCAAGCCAAGGGTGTTGATGCAACTATTGTGCCATGTAGGCTGCAGCTCGCTATTTCATTCAGAGACAGACAAGCTAACTATCAACGGCCTGTAAGCAGCTCTGTAGAGACCCAAGATGCCGTGTGGCATGGCTTGCCTCGGGCTCGACTGGCTCCGTGGGTAACATCGACTCGGATCAAACGAAGAAGGCGGTGGATGGCTGCTGACAGGTGCTGCCAACCCACAATTCGAAAAACAGACTGATGGATAGAGCTAGTCACGTGCTGTGTTGACATAATTTTGCTTTGGATAATATGAAAAGTGAAAAACAGTTTTAACTTTTATACTATACATTCTGTCTTTGTTTACACGGTTGTGTGACAAAGATTTTTCTTCAGAGTTGAAATTATGGAGTGTTGTTTTATGTAAGTGTACGTATACTGTTGACACATGTCTGCATTTGTATTTATGGTGGTATGCCTTTTACATTAGTTCTTTCTTGGCATTTAAAAATTTTGGGCTGGTCATGTTTTATAACGTGCTGTACATTTCTGACTGCACTGTACCTGTACTTGGTAATAACCCATGTATTGTGCATTTGTAACGCTCACAGTCACCACCAGTTTACAACCAACCAAGCATTATACCAAAGGTATTACAAATTTTATGAATAAATGTGTATGTGCTTCATATATTTAAAAAGACAGAACTTTGGTATATGTCTGGGAATATGGAATATTAGGTCGGTAGAACATTAGCTCTTTAGAGTGCCACCTTTGGTCAGAAAGCTATGAACCCAGCATAGTACCAAACCAAGCTCTTTTCTGTCTGAGAAAACTAGCTGTGTGTATCACAATGAAAAAAAAATTCATTGGTACATTGCTGGGGATGGCCAGCACTTGCATCCAGCATACAGTGCCCCGTGGAGGCAAATTTTTCCTTTTTTAAAGTCATCTTCACTGAAAATACTGCTGTTGAGATTTTACTAATGCTGCAATGTACCCCAAAGGACTATGTATCCAGGGAATTTCAGATCTCCGTCTTGCTGGGTAAACTAAATAATGCCACCCAAACACAGGCACAATCTGGTATGAAATAGTCCAATTGGAGTTTCCTCCAACTTTGGCTTCATCTAGCTTGAAAGTGTAGATACTACCCAAGAAATTCTTAATATTCCTGAAAATAGAGCTCCAAAAGCACAACAAATAGCATTTATCACTATGGAACATATCTGGGTTACTGAGAAAATATACAGCAAACATGCACCAAAATCAATTTCGACCTTATTTCCAGCCATCCTTTGCATGAACCCAGCAAGATACCTAGGGAATGTTAACTGAAAATGATAGTTTTGTTGTGAGTAAACACATAATAAAGCATTCTAGTTTGGTATATGTCTGGGATATTATTTTATTGCTATTCCCATGTTCAATTTTTACCATGATTTCTCAAATAATTCTAGCTCAATAACATAGTTACCCAGCTTGGCGCTGATGTGGTGCTAATGTCTATCCAGACTTGGAGTGTGACAGGTCATGATAAAAGTATAACACACCCGGTACGGTGTACCCATAAGTCATAATAATTGAAGCACCTACTGCTAAAACCCCACTACTAAAAAGTGCTTCAATTGATATAAAATGTGGTGTCAAAAGCAAAACTGAACCACTTTAGTGGCTTTCCGGTGGTGCCACTGGCAGATTTCTTGAGATACGAACCAAAAAATTTGGCTTTTTCTGTGAGACTACCATATCTACCTATTTGCCAAGTTTCATTCAATTCCAGGGGGTCAACTCCTCAAATTCTTCAAAAAGTGCCATTTCCTCACAGAATGTCTCTTAAATAATACCAAATGAGGAAAGAGACATTTTAGTCCTCTTGCACAAAAACTGAGATTAATGTTACTGAGGCTTGGCTTTCAAAGCATCCCCTTCCTGACAATTCATTGTAAGAAATCTTAAAACATGTTAAATTCACGTCTCCTGTCATTTGAAGATCAGAGAGGCTGTTTTATATGAGAAACAGGCAGGCATCTGGAACCAAGACTGGTTCTCACATTTCTCTTTCAAGTCAATTACTCTGGCATGCGTTTAGCTGTAGCCACATTACAAGTGAACAAATAGGGTCAGACTTAGCTGTTGATACAGTGCCTGCTGGCAATCTCTTTATGTTTGTGGTATAAAACATAGCGACCAAATTGAAAACCAATCTTGCATGCCCATCATACATTGCTAAGTGCATGTTTGAAGGTAGA
Organism: Gymnothorax reevesii; assembly: GCA_029721435.1. Lineage (NCBI taxonomy): Eukaryota > Metazoa > Chordata > Actinopteri > Anguilliformes > Muraenidae > Gymnothorax > Gymnothorax reevesii. The sequence goes on from CM056590.1 coordinate 34,280,798, forward strand.
TTAATTACGTGCTAAAGGCAGACAGAGACAAAACGTCAATGTTGTTTTGAAGTTTCTGTTAAATGGAAGCATTTCATCATTTTATTTTCAAATGTCTGCAAGATTACCTCTGGCCATAGGTTGCGCCCAATGGACATCACAGATCTTTGCATACTTTCCCACATCTGCCATTTTTCTTCCCTAAGCTCGCTACTGCAACACCAAATATACACAACACATTAAATGGTTGTGTTTGTCCTTCAGCTGAGTGCATTTTAGCGCTGCAGATAGTTTTAAATATAATATCTTACCTTGATTTCCGCAACAGCACGCAAACAAAAAAAAAAAAAATTGGTCCCACAGTATACAACAGATTCAGCCAGCTAGGTCTGCATGGAGGTAACCTAAACACACGTTTTCTTGTATCATCTCTGCCAGGAACCCAACAAGTCTTGGCAAAAAAGAGTAGGCAATGTTGTTTGTTGTAGCTGGTAATGGCATGGAGCTAGCCTAAACATGCTAATGGCAGGTAACATATTTGAAAAGGTGAAAATTACCTTGACATTGACAAAACTGTTTGAACACATAATAGAGCAATTCCACTTCAGTGACAATATCTCTCCTACTATAGCATGTGTCATGCTATAAAATGGCAAATTTATCACAGGATCCAATCTTATGGGCATCTGTGCCATATAGTGTAAACTAAATTAAACCAAATTTGATGGAACATCCAGGTATTTCCCATAATGGCTGATGTTGACTTAGTGAAGTTCTTTTCTGAGCTGATGGTGTAAAACGAGACTTCATTCTACAAAGGCTATCTCAATATTTTCTTTGGCCGTTTGCTGTGAAAAGAATCAATTGTGGCCCTAATAGTCAAGGAAATAGAAAACATGTCTGTTAAGAGGTGAATTGACCTCAATAAATTGAGCACAGCGGTAGTTCAGGCAGGCCACAGAGTCACGCCCAGCTCACAAGCCTGTCGTCATTGGAGTCAGTACAGATTGCAAGCCAAGCCCACATCAGCTAATTCCTTTCAGGCACTCAATTGGCAAATCTTTAACAAGGCGCCCTATTTAAAGAGGCATTGCCTGCCTACTATTGTTGCTTCCTCTGCTCATTTTGCAACCCACCTCCATCCCCAGCTCCTCCTTTACACGTTTTTCTGACTCAATGACGACGCAAATCATTGTTGCTCTGTTCTGTATTCCTGAAGGTTTGCTGCTGTTCTCTCTACCAATGGCATTCACACGTATAGATGGAAGTTATAGTCATTTAATCATTGTATCATTTGTTATCCTTTCTCCTGTTTTCTCCTCCCTTGTTCTGCACTCCTGTTCTCCACCTTTTGTTCTCTTGTGAATTCAAGTTCCAGTTCTCTGTCTTCTTTTTTGCTGGATTGTTGTCTTTTTGCCGGATTGTTGTCTCCTTTCTTCAGTGTCCTCCATCTTTGGGGCTATATCAACTAAAAGCCCAAGAGTTTCTTCATTTTGGAAATTCTTCACAAAGTCTGCGGTCCTGTCAAGTGGCTTTTTCCAGTTCCTTTGTCAATCCAGTTTGAAGATGTGCACCTGCCCAGCTCCTCACCTCCGTTACTGACCTCTGACCAATCCTTTCGACTACACCTTGCTATGCATGTTTTTGATGTTCTTGAACACACTATCTCTGAAAGCCTCTTTGAGTTTATCTTTTGTTTTGTTTTGGCATTAATCTGTAATTTGCACTTGGTTCTGTTCACACTCCTGACTGCAAAACTTCAAACAGTTTCTTGTGAACAGACTTCTAATAAGGAATGAGGGGACCCTTGCAATTGACCCTTGCAGTCACATTATCACAATGTGATCAGAAGCAGTTCGTTCAGGGTGACATTCCTGTTCGACCACGGAGAAAAGTGAAAGTAGCTTCCCTCTGTCATTATACCATGGTTACTTTCAGGGAGACATAGTCCTATTTTTTAATTGAAGGAAACATGACAAACCCTCAGAAAGCATCATGTCGTTGAATAATCTAGTGGGGTGTGGAATGAAACTTTGATGTTGGATTTCAGAATCTAGGCTTTAGACTGAGAGTAATTCTTTACTACTTTTGTATTCAGCTTCATTTTCTGGAATAACTGATGCTTGGTATGGCTCTAATTATGCTTGGCAACGCTACATTACTTGATGATGATGTTACAAACAGCAGTTTCCTGTCTGGCATTGGATCTTCAATGCAGCCAGTCATGTCCAATGGCCTCAATATTTCTCCCAGATGTAGATATACAGAGGAATTTACATGTGCAGCGCACACTGAAACACTACTTCAAAATAAATAAATGCACCTGCTTTGGTAATTTTTGTTTATATCTTCATCATTTGATGATTAGCAGTATTTAAGTACCATTGCTAAACAAGACATCACATCTGTACAAAATTTGAATTGTTTCCGAGAACTCAAGATTGATGCTCTCTCAGCTGATCAAAGTCAGGGTTCGAGACAAGGAGAGAATACAGCATCAATTACAATCTGTGTGGTTTGCTCAGCTCATGAGAGAGTGAAGTTCATGTGCCAAACTATCAAATTTCTATCAATCACTTATTTGATTCAATAAAATGCCTTCTCTTGACAAGGAAAATGGTGCACAGTCTTGCTGTATTACTGCAGATTAGAGCTGATCCAGGATTAGTTTCAACATCTTAAATTTTAATCTGATTCATTATGAGTTTCAAAACAAAGCCAATGCTTCATTAACACCTCTTTTAAGGATATTTTATTCATTTAGGACCAGGAATAGAAGTTAATCAGATTCAGTGTAACAGATCTGCCTAGTTTTATCTCAAACTTCTCTGGCACAAATTGACATTCAATATAAGCAAAGTCAATTCTCTCCCAGTAACACAACAGTGATTATAACACTCAGAAAACACTCAAAATTAATATATGAAATTCAATTTATGAATTAAAGCTGCAAGCAGCAATGAACGGGCCCCCACACCCTTGTGCAAGTTGGGAGTGGTGGTGAGATCCTGACGGGTGCAGGTGTGATTCATGACCATTGGGCAGTGGTAGACTGGTTAAAGAGGGTTCAAGAGCTACTTTGTGGCAATTTTCCAGGGGGCGCTATGGAGCCATTTTGCCTTGCCCATTTACAAAGCCTGTATTGTAGTAAAATATTTGCCAGGCTTTAAGCATGTGCAACATTCTGTGAGTTTTTGAGCATGTCGAGGCCCTGAAAAATGCAGCTATTTATCAGGGGGCACTGTAGAGACAGTGTGTTACGCCCAGGGTAAACAGGGATATAAATTGATGAGCATCACAATTTAAATTTGTGTTTAAATTTGGTGGAGATTGAATAATGTATGTGCAAATTATAGCAATCTTGTGTTCCATGGTGAGACATCAGAATTTGCCACGCCGTCACGGCCACGCCCATTGACAAAAACTCACAATTTCAATAACTTTTGATTGGACAAGCCTTGACATGAACCTGATTTAATTAGAACTCATTTGGATAAAAACTGTAGGAGAAGTTCATTCAAATACGAGCCATCCAAATATGACTGATTTTTAGGAAAATTCTAAATGGCAGATTCCTTGTTGGATTTGGGGTCACGGCACAAGAGACTTTTTTGTCGATTCTGTTATGATACATCATTTGGTAAAAGTTTTGTGACTGTAGATTACACGTCCACATGGCACTAAAGAACCATTTTGATGTGTTCATTTGGATATACGATAAAATTTTTTTGCCAGGCCCCACACATGTGCCAATTTTGATTACTTTCAGCCCATGGGAAAGGCCTGAAAATGCAATTTTCATTTGGGAATAATAATAACTAGAGGGTGTGTCCAGAAGGCCAAATCACCCCGACCACACCCTCAACGCCACGTGAAGGTCAATGCCATGGTGCAAAAGGTTTCCCCATATGTGGTTTCCTATTGGTGATTGAAAAAAACATAGGGTCTATCTCTGCCGGTTTCCCAGTTACAGAGCCTCAAAATATGAAGGTTGGCAATTTTGACCTTTCAAGGTCACTTGAAGGTCACTGAGAGTATTAGAGCCTTGTCCACGTAAATCACACAAAATGTTGCACAAGCACAGTCCATACATCTTCCCCGAAAGCTAAAGCTTCAATTAACCCCAAGATATGGAGGCGAGGCAGGAAGATGTAAAGATTTCATTGCCTAATGTGAGATATTTTTTTTTAAAGCGCAGCCTTCAAAGTTCGTGAATGAAGAGTCGCGGGTTTAATTTATTTTATCCCTGTTAACTGGCAAAGCACTCACTTAGGTCAAGGCAACTCTGTGCATTAATTATTTTCGTTGGCTGATGTAAGGAACTGTTGCATTCCACCGCCAGGTGGCAGCAAATCCCGAAAGCACGCCAATTGGAAATCCGGGCAATTGGAAAGACTTCAAATCTCTGCTAGCATAGCTGGATTTGAACTGTGGTCTATATCTCAGCTGTACTTTGGCCTAAATATGCCAAAATTTAATCACTTGTTCCTCCTGTGCAACTCTAACATCCTGCAAAGTTTGGTTAAAATCTATGTGGCCATTTTTGAGATATCCTGCTAGCAGACAGACAGACAGACAAACTAACCAACCCTGGCAAAAACATACACCTTCTTGGCGGTGGTGAATAATAATAATAATAATAATAATAATAATAATAATAGTAAACGCAACAGATACAGTAGGGTCCTCAGACCCACGGTGCTTGGGCCCTAATAAAAAATGACTATAATGCTGTAAGTAGGGTAATTAATTGGAAATTGAACTGATTTTAATTCAGTGAGTCAAAGGTTTCATGGATGGACTGTAATGTAAAGTATTACAATTTCGTTGACCAGTGATTACTACAGTCAGCCCTATAGCACTGACACAGTTTTCACCATTTTGCCATCTGCATCAGTGAGGGTTAAAAGCCTTGCTGCCAGCCAAAACATACTGACCACTGCAGTAATGATTCAATCATAGGCTCATAAGCATTAATTTAATCCAAACAGCTAGTGATTTTTGCTCAGGCAGTGTATAAAGCGATACCCTGCAACACCATAAAAGCCTCCTAATGATTTTGATGACTGTTTGCGGCTATTCATTTTGAAAGACCAATTGCCCATGGGAAACTCCCGCAGCACTCAATTGACTGATGGCGCACCATCATCACTCACTCAATCACTCAGACACTCAGTAAATCACAGACTTTTGTGTTCGCTTTCTTTTGCTGCAGTCCAGCCAAGAATGAGTCCAATCCTTCATACTTTTTCTCTTCTGTTGCCAGTCAATGGCTGCTTATTTGAATGCCCCCCTACTCAGCACAACTTAGCATTATCCCGTTTGTGGGATGCCCCCACAGTTCCTGTTTACTGTTTTTAGATCTATCTATCTATCTATCTATCTATTGCAAGCATAGCAGATAGTATATTATTAGACATTAAAAACAAGTTGTTTTCTGGTTTGGGTTAAATTTTTATTCCAATTGCCAATTTGACGACAAAAATGGGAAAAGCATGTGTGTATTTATGTTTTTTTCACACGGAAAAACAGAAAAAACAAACAATGCATTAGGTACTGTTTATCCTGCTATCAATTAGATTGAACACGGCTTTGGATGGAGACCCGAAGTGGAAGTTTTCATTTGTTTTCAGAAATGATTCATTTTTCTTAATTGCTTTGGTTCTCTTTCAATTTTTTTCTTCATGAAGTAGCAGGTACAATCAATTAGTGAAACGTATTGAAACCTTATCAGTTTAATCCCCAAAAGGTTTTATAAGGAATGGTGCATGCACGCTGTAGTCCCACCTGTATTGGCTCAAATTACTATCTTAAGTATGTCCCTTAAAAATGACAGTGAAATACTGGTTGTTGACTTAATACCATGTTTTCGTTGAACTGTGCAATCACTTTCTGCTGTCTCTAGATAAAAACAGTGTGCCTGATCACACCAGATTTTTAGATCAACATTCCCATGGGTGCTCAGATGGGTGCAAGTATATCTGCTGTTTCACTAATGTGGGCGCTGATCAGGATAATGACAGCTGAATTTGGCCTGAAACTAGCAAAAACATTTGCGTTGTGTTTGGCACCATTTTACACTGCGTTTAAGATAGAACTCAATTTGTTAAAAATAATTTGAAGCGCCGACTGATAACACAAGTGAAATAAGTAATAACCACTAGGTAATTATGACAAGTCTGTAACTTATGGTGAGGTGAGAGCTCGCAATTATAATGCAGTGTGGGCGTAAAATTTCTCTCCTGTTCAAGTGAATACAGACCCCAAGACTAAACGTGCTAATTCACTACCATTTGCCATATTCAGAAAATTATGAAATAGCAACTGTGTTCATCTGAGCAATGTTTAATGAGCACATATTACATTAATATGCCAAACACATCAGTGGTTTCAGTGACAACACTTGTAAACAAATTCATGGGAGGGGTGAAAGTTACGGAAAAAGAATTCACTCCGCATATACATGTGCCAAAAGTGCATTTTCATTTTGAATGAGTGCATCCATTTTATATGAGTATAGCTACAATCTGCATGTTCATACTGGCTTACCTCAAGCATAACTTAATAATTACACAAGTGTTTGTGCAGCAAGTATGTCAATTAATCTATGTCACATACTGCCATATATGAGGTCACTACATCACTAGCCTATATAAATGCTTATAATTGGCCTATTGATTTCCGAAAGGTTGTGTACATATCCAATTGCAGTAACCTAGGTTGTGACAGGTTGAGTGGCATCCCTGGTCACAAAAAAAAGTGATACAGGAATTACATTTGTTTTTTTTTCTTCTTCTTCTTTTTTATTTATTTATTAGGCCTCTTAAATGTTGTCATCCAAATCAAGTGCACATTGCATAATTCACAGCTCAGTTTAGGTCAGGAAAGGCCTACACAATGACTATAGAGGTGGCCATTATAAAACTCAAAGACCATGTGTGAGATGTCGGCCTACAGTGTTTGCAACATTTACTCTGCAGTAACTATCATAATGTAGACTTTTGGAGTAGCACTGTGGCCATTTTCTATAACAGCATGGTACAAGAGGAAACGTTGCATGCATGCTGCAGGTCCACTAATTTGAGTAAGTCAATGCCGCGGCATAATTATCCTATAACCAAGACTTAATTATCTCCCTGGTGTAATAAATTGTGGCCACACATTATTTTTATTAACATTTCTGCATCACGTAAATGCTGAGCTATTGGCCATTTTCTTACCTTTTTGTACCACCAAATGTGTTTGCCAGCCTTTCAAAAGCCAGACGACACCACATCTGTTTCAGAAAACACAACAAAATCCTCATTATTAATTCAACTCAAACAGTGTATGCATGAGTCCAACAGAGAACAGATATTCTGCTCGCTCTATCAGAGTTCATTTAGGACTGTAAGCCGCCGAAGGCATTTCATCACAGACTCCATTCCACTCCAAACTTCTGTTTCCTTTGTTTTTGACGTTCATGCCTGATAAGACCGTACATCTGTCGCAACTTATGTTCCTGTTAAAAAAAATAATAATAAAAAAAAGAAACTAAACTTTACTTGCCAAAAGGATTGAAACAATAAAATCCATAATTATGGTTTCGTCTTTGTAAAAGTCAAACATGTACTGACGATAGAGACTTCAATCACTTCATGTGGCTGATATTGCACTTCATCATGGTGAAAATAAGACATTTTCTGCTGCTCTTGTTTACAATGTAGGTCACAAAGTGAACAGTTTCAACCAGTTTTATGAGACATCTTCATCACCTGCAATGATACATGTTTTTTCTGATTTTATCAGAAAAAAAAGCTATTTGGTGCTGTACCTGTGGAGAAATTAATGTCCTAAGTTGATTTAGCATCTTTAAACCTTTCCTTTCTTGTGGCTGTCTTCACTTAGGTCTACTTGTAGGCTCTTCCTTGTAGTTGAACCTGAATGGCCCAAAGACATCTGTCTGCTCCTCAAAAATAGTAAATTAAGAACAGGGTAACTTAAGGAGCGCATCAGAGCAAAGGGCTTGCTGCGATTATAGAAATATTCCATGTAGATAATTATGGTTTCTCGGTTTGCCACACCACCAACAAAGTGCTTGGATCATCTGGAATTTAACAGAAGATATTTATTTAACTTTTTGTGGAGCCTATATGAAATCAAACATATCCAGCTGGTGGTACACACTGAGCTTGAATAGCAGGAATGGTCATAATCACCACCAAAGCACTGCTCCCATTTAATTGTTAATTAGCTTTAATGGACATCCTCCAGAGGTGGCCTGCAGTGCAATACTGAACCCTTGGAAAGATTCACTTATGGTCATGGGATATCCCGAGAATGTAATTCTATAAAACATTAGGACATTTCACAATTAAGTAGCAAAACTATAAATCATTTATTCTTCAGAAACTGTATAATTGAAATCACATACCCTGCATAACTGAATTTCCCCCAAAAATATGCTATATATGATGAAGAAACCAATTCAGGGTTATGGAAATCCAATAGATTAGGAATGGTTCATCTCCAAAGAAAAAGTTAGTGTTCAAATTTCAATGGAAGTAGAAAAAGGCAGAGTGATATGGAATCAGTGACACCAGATGCGGGAAAAGGGAATGAGGATTTATTAAACAAAAACAAAACAGGCACGAGGGCCAACAAAAAACTTGGCCCAAAGGGTTGCAAAAAAACAAAGATAAGCTACACAGAGCTATAAACAATGAATGCAAAAGGCAAAAAACAAAAGGCACTGGAAACTCCAGGCGAGAAGATCAAGAAAAATAAATAACAAGACTAAATATATACACAAAACAAGAGGCTGGGACAAGACTTGAAACTAGAAATGCTAGGGAACTATGATAACAAGAACTTGGCTAAACTTGCACAAGCAACGAGACGCGAGACACTGTCTGCCAGCCAACTTCCACCGCATCCAGATAAAGGCTTGGAAATCATGACATGAGGGGTAACACCTGGAGAGAGAGAAACAAGAGGCATGGCAAGATCAAGACATGGACTGAGATTGGATGACATGACCTGCTCATTAAGAGAATGAGTGTGCTCAGCTTAAGTACCAATTAAGTATGCAGTTTGGAAGCAAGCATGAATGTTAAGAACAGAAAAGCACAGCAAGATCTTGAAATAGCAAAGCAGGAATCATGACAATAAACTCCCTGTCTAAATTAGTAGTATTAGTAATGTGCCTATCTAAGAATTACACCAACCCAGTGAGTGTTAGTAAATGTTAGTAACTTAAAAACAGTTAATTGTCAATTAAGCTTAGAGAGGCCCGAATCCAGCACAGCATGGAAGGAAGGGGAAATACCAAAGCCAACCATAGCTCAGAAATGTGCTGTAACGAAGGCACGGGGCGGAACGCAGACAAGCGGTGGAGTGGCATGGCAGACCTGGCAAAAGCAAAAACATGGAAAAGTAAAACATGGACATGGAACATGAATTATGAAATGCAATGACTAGATACAAGAAACTGTTAAAACTATGACTATGAACATGAACTATGGAACTATGAACTATGAACTATGAAACTTGGAACATGAAACTGTTAAAACCATAAATACTGTTCTGGCCAACCAGAACACAACACAGAGCCTGCAAACTAATATCAAAATACATAGCCTGCTTCCAGGAATAGCTACAACTGAGATGTATATCTGTAAGAACCCTACTCCAGCCAGAGATACGAGCCCATGGCATGACACTATTTCCGCTGTGCTCCAAAAATGAGGTGATATGCTGCAGATCATGGGCAATAACTTGCCATCTTCATTCTCTTCGTCATACAAGTTATACCTTGTATACAAGTATACTTCGTCATACTGGTACAAGTTCATCCTAGTCTCATCTGTCCATAGGATGTTACTCCAGCACTGTTCCGGGTTAAATTTTTTTTTTAACCCAAAGAGGTCTTCCTGTTTTTCCTCGGGTGAAGTCACTCCTTGATTGTTGACACTGGCAAAGATACAGTATGTCGCCCTCCTGAGGGTGTAGTTGATCTGCACAACTGTTTAGAAGGGGTTTTCCTTCCCCTTGTCATCCTCCACTGATGTCAACCTTGGCAATTTCAGCCTCGTGATTCTTCAAGGTCTCCCATCATGTCACTTGGAACGCAGCCAACTAGCCATTACTAGCCATTTCAAAATATGTCCTTTGGGATATTGCAAGGGCGAGAGCCCACCCAGAATAATGAAGGAACTGATTAACTGGTTAGCTGAAGTTGATCAGTCCCTCTTGACTCTGCCTGATCACCTCCTCATGTGACATCACAAAGATGGCAGGGCGTCCGATAACATGTTTGGAGACCCTTGAGAACGTGTCAAATTGTTAGATTGGCCACACCAAATGGCTTTGATGTGATTAGACTGTAAGATGTAAAAACCCTCAAAACCATTGAGGCTCAAAGCCTGCGTTCATATTTCAATTCCAGTATATCGTGGTGGACAGCTAAAATAAAAATACCGCAGCCATAACTCCTCTTTCTGGGCCTGACTATATGTTACGCAACAAGTGTAAACTGTATGAAGGTTTTATTAACCACTCAAGGAAAAGATTTGATTCATGTATATTTTAGCCTATATAGAAATTTTACTGACTGCTAAATGTATCCATCTGAAAGCACCGGACACTGCATGGTTATGTTCAACGATTTTCAAAATGTACCTATAAGCGCATATTCAGCGTAATAATCCATGTCATCCTAGATCGTAGTGAGCCGGTTGAAAACTAGCGTTTTGCTCAACGTGCCCGAGGCGTGTTTTAATTATTTCGGCATCAATGTAGAGGACGGCTGAGGAATTTTCATTACTTCCAGCTGCTCTCTCTCTCTCTATGTCTCTCTCTCTCTCTCTTTCTTCATAAATGGCTAATTTTACACATGCAGTGCTCACCAAATGTTTCTAAAGCTGTTCTCTGTATTCCGGTGCGCGCGGTTCTCGCTGTCACTTTATTGTCTGATAAGACATCAATGCAGTGCTTACGCATAAGAGCAAATGTACCTTAACTTTGTTGCGGAAAGCCATCTATAGTAGTTTTTTTTCACTTTTGTTCTTTTTCATTGAGTGAAAATCGACTGCTGAAGCTTTGTGAAACTACTGCGTTACATCAATTTTATCTCGGAGTGTTCATACATTATTTGACCACGAACCATATGTTTTTAAGTCTCAGATGATCGCACAATTGTCATTTTGTGCCTTCGCAGTTTCCATGAGAATTCTCTATACTAACGCAAATTCCCTGGGCCACTTCCCCACGGAAACAAAACTTCCCCATGGGCAAAGAGGCGGAGTCCAACTCGGAGATCAAGATGCGCAGCGCCAACTTTCTCAAAATGCTCTCTCCAGCGGTTGGTCCTCATATCTGCTCGACTGGGCACGGAGTGCTGAGGTTAATTTCTAGTGGAAGAAGAAAAGTAGCGGATACTCCTCCCTCGGTCCTTTTCCCAGGATCTCTGTCACTTTGTACAGAATGCACCTCTTTCCTCTATGGACTGGTGAACTATGCTGTCTTGTGTAATAAGGACTATAAATTTCCTGGACTCCTTTGCTGCAACAACGGGATAAAGCGTTTGCAATCGACTGTGAGTCGAATATTGATTGTGAAGTAATTTCGCAAGTATGGACTGGAATGCAATGGATAATTGCTTTGACTAACTTGAAATGGACGAGACTGACTTATAGTCCCGTTTTTTTGCTCAATAATCTCAGAGTTAGGATTTATTATCATTGATAATTATTTGCATTGCCGAGTTCAGTCTTTTTTTTTGTAATCTGACTGACAGCTAGTGGTGTGTAGGCTGTTTCGGGTAGCCGTCCTTATTTTCCTTAACATATTTGCGTCGATAAGTTACGTTGCATTTATGAGTATATTGAATATTTTTATAGTTTTTTTTTTCGCCAAGCAACGCAATTCTTCTTTATTGTGAATAGTTACGTAGAGAGTTATACAAGGATCTAACTGGGAGTAATCTGAGTCTTAGCGCTTCTATGATCCAAAACTGGATTTTCTTTCTTCTGCCGTGGGTTTTTCCCTAACAGAGCACTGAAAATGAAGCGGACATTGGCGCTCGGGGTAACGGTGCTATTACTAATTTGGACTGGGGATACAGCCGAGAATGGTTCTTCCGACGCGCATTCAAAACTCAGAGGGTTGACCGTTCGTCGCTCCAGGATAAACAAAGGGCTGTCACTCTCTCACACTCAAATTCTGACTGAGACCGCTGACGGAAAGCCTGATTCAGGGCTTCCCTCGGCAACCGCCAGGAATTTAGGGAGAGCCAAAGAAATGCAGCAAGATCAGAGTTCTGGGCCTTTAAGAACTGGACATCCAAGACGGGTGCTGCCAGGCAGGAGACTGACATTGCAAAGGCCCCAGAATCAGACCACCATTGTTCAGGCAGATGGTGCCCATGGGGGTCAACTAAGGCAAGGCCGCCCATCAAGTGGAACTGGTTCCCCTAACTTCTTGGCAAGCTTTGCAGGGAAAAACCGTGTGCTTATTATCTCTGCTCCTCATGAGTCTGACGGTTACTACCGGCTGATGATGAGCCTGCTGAAACCAGATGTGTATTGTGAGTTAGCCGAGAGGCACGTTCAGCAAATTGTCATTTTCCATCAGGAAGGAGAATTGGGAGGGAAAGTTAGACGCATCACTGAGGAGGGGAAGGTGATAGAGGAGCCTCTAGACATTGTTCTGATCCCACGACTTATGAACTTACTTAAGTTGGAAAAGGGGAAGTTTGGGATGGTGCTTCTGAAGAAGACATTGCAGGTAGAGGAGCGGTACCCCTACCCAGTCAGGTTGGAAGCCATGTATGAAACAATTGACCGGGCACCCATGCGTAAGTTTGAGAAGAACAGACAAAAAGGGTTTGTGCAGAAGTGTAGGGGAGCTGGCGTTGAGGGTCAAGTAGTGGAAAGTAATGGTTCTGGGACAGAGACTGCGTCTATTGCTTCTAACCCCCATGTTGAAACACCTGGGGAGCAGAGGCCAGAACGAAAAGGATTGCGTAAGCCAATTCGCCGGCCAGGTTTCATAGCCCCTGTTTCAACAACTACCACTGCGAGGCCCATCACCACCACCACTACTACAAGACCAACCACCACAACGACAACGACCACCACGACAACAACAAGGCCCACAACCACCAGCACAACAAGGCCCACGACTACCACCACCACCACTACCACAACAACAACAAAACCAACGACCACCACCACAAGGCCCACAACCACCACTCAACCAACCACCACTACACGCTCCGCAACCACAACTACTCCACCTGCAACAACAACGACAGCTGCCTCCAACACTGCCTCCATTACCTCCTTGATGCCTACCAGAGTCCAGACAGCACCCTCAAGGGTTCCACACTCAAAATCCAGACTCAAGCAAAAAACGACCCCCAAACCGACTTCTTGGCCTCACGTGAAAGCCGACACTGATATCCATGGAGAAAAAGACAGTGACAAAAAAGAAAAGGGGCGCAAGTCATCGGGTGATTTTGTGGCGCGGCCAGGACAAACTAAAGAAAAACCACCAAAAAAGAAGGGAGAGAAAGTTGTCACAAATGAGTATGAGGACAGGTACGAAGGGGAACCGCCAACACAGGAGGTCACAGAAGACACTGAGGCAGAGGCAGTGCCTGCACGGAAAGGCAAGGGCAAACATGACAAAGCGGAAAAGAAGAAGAAAAAATCAGAGAAGGCTGCCAAGGCAAATAAAAGGGATAAAGCTGAGAAAAGGGCCAAAGAGGGGAAAGGAGAAGGGCGAAACAAAAAGGCGTCCAAGAAGAACCAGGATAAAGATGATATTCAGAAGCCATCAAAGAAGCCGCCTATGTCTATGGGAGCTTTGGCCACATTCCTAGACTATTTTGAAAGCAGAAGACGACTTCTAGTTAGTATTTTTTCTATTTCTTTTGTTTTTGATGGTTTGTGTTGTTGAAAGAAATTAATTTGCGAAAGTGTACGTTAAAATGAAGAAAAATCTGTACTCAAATTTAATTATTTCTAATTTATTCGCTACGAGGGAGAAAAAGACAACACAGATGTTTCGGCTTCTTTGTCTTTTTCAATGTGTTAATTTTCACAAAGAACACTCCCCCTTTTTAGCAAAGCTCATGACACTTGATAAGCCAGTTGGCACGAGCAAACAAGTACATGACATATCTAATGAAACTATCAATCTTCAACAAATATTAAAGGACAAAAAAGGAAAAAATGAACAATTTTTATAATTATTGGACATGGAAAATTACTTAAACTCATAGTAATAATAATAATACATCTCACTTGGATACAAAAAGTAAGACTTTAGCTACTTGTTATCGCTTAGGTCATCAGCTTCTGTCTTAGCATTTTTGGCACAAAAAACAAAAGTTTATGCTATGTATTTAACATTAAAAAAAAAAAAAAACATACATAATCCTACCAAAACCTTTCAAGTAGAAACAAGCAAATATGCAAAAAGTGTTGTTAGCAGATGTCAACATATAGTGCTGTGAAAAAGTAATCCCCGCCTTCTGGATTTCTTCTCTTTTGGCTTATTTGTCATATTAAAATGTATCAGATTTTTCAGCTAATTTTAATATAAAGCAAAGACAACATGAGTAACATGAAATGCAGCTTTGAATTGAGCATTTCATTTATTGAAGGTAAAGAGACTTTGAAAATCTACACCACCCACGTAAGAAAATAAAAAATAAAAAAACATAAATAAAGATTGCCCCCCTAAACTTAATAAATGGTTGTGGCTAGAACTGTAATCAAAGATTTGCGATGACTGGTAATGAGTCCTTTACAGCACTATAGATGAATTGTGGCCCAAGAGTCTTTACAAAATTGTTAATATTCAGCCCCAGTGGAAGGCTTTCAAGTATGACCTTCCTGTTAAAGGTCATACCACAGAATCTCAATCAGATTCATGTCAGATTCTTTGACTGGGCCACTCCAAAACCTTCATTTTGTTTCTTCTGTGCCATTCAGAGGTGGATTTACTTCTCTTTTTTAATTCGGATCTTTGTCCTACTGTGTAACCCAACCACATATTCTCCTTCAGGATAATCTGACTGAGAGCAAGATTCATGGTTCCATCAATCATAGTAAATTGCCTTGTCCCGAAGCTGTAAAGCAGCCCCAGACATAACACTGTCACCGTGTTTGACTGGCAAACGTGAGACAAGCCCTTGTGTTCTTTTAGGTCAGCTGTGGTTTTTGCCTTGTACCACTACCATGGATTCTATTTTTACCAGGTCTCTTTCTTTCTATTGTAATGTGAATATAGGCCACTAGATGGCAGTATTTACCTTTTTTTTGTTAAGCTCAGACTGGAGTCATGTTTAGACATGTCCTGGACATGTCTGGGGCAAGTCTCAGAAAATTAAAAAAAAAGAGGTCTAAATGTGGGTGGGGTCTGCAAAAGAGTATATAAGAAAAAGAATTGAGACAGTAAAGTAGTAGGAGAAATTGCAAGAAGATGACCAGACCTGCCATTCTGTTCAAGACCTGTGACGTTTCTTTTGTGGATTTCTTTGCCTGTGTTTGAGCATTTTCATTATCCAGGACATCACCAAGCCACCCCACAAAAAGGGGCTGTAAATATTTCTTTTTTTTTCCTAATCAATCTTGGTCTTTAGGTTCATTAATTGTTAGTTAGTTGTTATTGTCTTTGTCTGTTAAATTAAATGTGTTTAAGTTTTAAAAACTGTGTGTCATCCCTTGCTGTTGCTGTTGTGTTATAAATGTAATAACAAATTGGGGCCATAACAAATTGGGGGCTCAAGGTCCGGGATAGACCATTTTGTGAGTCATTTATTAAAAATCTAACATTTCAAATTGTAAAAAAATTTTTTTTTTATTGAATAAATATATATTGACAACAGCAATGGATGATTTCTTGGCATCACCAACCGTAGGGGTTTTGAAGTCTTTTAAAAAGACAGAACTGCTAGAAATTTGCAGATATTTAGAGCTGACAGAGGTGAAACCAGCCATGCGAAAAGCAAGACTGGCTAGAGAGATAGTTGAATATTACATTGATGAAAATGTGTTTGCACCAGGAGATCTGGAACAGTTTCCAGTGGAAAATCCAAATATAGAAATGGAACTTAAATTAAAAATGCTAGAGATTGAAAGGGAGGAAAAAGAAAAACAAAGGCAGTTTGAGTTGGAAAAATTAGCAAGAGAAGAGAAAAAAGAAAGGGAGGAAAAAGAGAAACAAAGAAAATTTGAGAGGGAAGAAAAAGAAAAACAAAGGCAGTTTGAGTTAGAAAAATTAGCAAGAGAAGAAAAACAAAGAGAATTTGAGAGAGAGAAAGAGGAAAGAGCAGAAAGAGAGAGACAGAGACAGAGAGATTTTGAATTAGAGAAATTCGATAGAGAAGAAAGACTCCAAATGGAGCAACTAAAAATTAAAATTGAAACTAAAAATAAATTTTGTGCCAGTCAGGAGGTAAAACTGGTGCCTCCATTTTCAGAAAAGGATGTTGACAACTATTTCCAGTGTTTTGAAAAGGTAGCAAAGAGTTGCCAGTGGCCAAAGGAACACTGGCCTCTGATGTTGCAAACTGTCCTCAAGGGTAAAGCTCAACAAGCCTATTCGGCTTTGTCTGCAGATGATTCCTCTGATTATGAGGTTGTCAAAAAGGTTATTTTGAGAGCTTATGAGTTGGTTCCAGAGGCTTACCGACAGAAATTCAGAGGTCTGAAGAAATCTGAAAATCAGACTTATGTTGAATTTGCTAATGAGAAGCAGGTTTGCTTTGAGCGCTGGTGTAATTCTATGGAGGTCAAGGATGATTTCAACTCACTAAAAGAGATGGTGTTAGTTGAAGAATTCAAGAACTGTGTTAAAGATGATGTTAAGACCTACCTTAATGAGAAGCAAGCACTGAATTTGCAATCAGCTGCCAAATTTGCAGATGAATATGTTCTCACACATAAGTCCAAATTTCAGTCTAGCAGTAATAATAGATGGTCCCAATTTCAGAAAAAGGGTTACGGTGATACCCAAGATTCCTCACCCAAAGACAAAGACAAATCTGGTGATGGTGCTCAGAAATCCAGTAACAGGTCTGATCAAAGTGTGAAAGCTGACAGTGACAAAAGTGGTCTAGTTTGCAGTTATTGCAAGAAATCTGGTCATGTTACAACTAACTGTTGGTTCCTTAAAGCTAAGAAAGAAAAAGAAAAGGATACCAAACCAAATGCCTTTGTGAAAACAAGGTTAGAAACCCCTGTAGTAGATTACCAATCTGTTAAATTGCCTGCTTCTTGTGGGGCTAAAAAGCCTAATACAGCTGACTTTGTGAGGGAGGAATTTCTTCCATTTGTGTCAGAGGGATTTGTGGCTCTGAATGAGCATACTACTCCTGTCCCCATATATATCCTAAGGGATACCGGAGCTTCTCAGTCACTTTTGTTGATGGACTCCTTGGAGTTACGTGATGAGACCGCTTCAGGGGATTTCATACTTGTACAAGGTATTGAAGGGAGGACTGTATCTGTACCCCTGCGCTCTATATTCTTGAAGTCAGATTTAGTTACAGGACAGGTAAAGGTGGGACTTATGTCAAGTCTACCTATAAAGGGTGTTTCTCTGTTGCTAGGCAATGACCTGGCTGGGGGCAAAGTAGTTCCCCCTGTACATCTTACTTCACAGCCGAGCACTGAAGATGGGGATGAGGACCCATCTCTGTATCCTTCTTGCGCAGTGACTCGTGCTATGGCCAAGAAGGCTAAAGAAGATGATGTTGTGGTGCCGTCCAGTACATTGAATAGTCAGGACTCAGGTGGTTCGCCTCATGACTCTGATTGGCCTACTATGGTTTCTCCGTTTGAGGACTTATCAGATACTTTTATCAGTTCTCTATTCAGCCAGCCGGATGGGTCTGGTGATTCTGATGTGTCTGGAGACTTGTCTCTGTCCAGAAAGCGGTTGATTGAGGAGCAAACTAATGATCCTGAAATTGGTGTACTAAAGAGGAGAGCCCTTCCTGAAAAAGAAATAGATGCAGTTCCAGTTGGGTATTATCTCAAGGATGGTGTGTTGATGCGGAAGTGGCGCCCTCCTGATATCCCTGCCAATGCAGATTGGGCAGTGGTCAGGCAAATTGTTGTTCCGAAGGTCTATAGGAATGAGATCTTAACAATGGCTCATAGTTTACCTTTAGGAGGTCATCTTGGTGTTAACAAGACTGTTGATAAGATCATGAAACACTTCTTTTGGCCTGGGCTTCGGAAAGACGTTTCCAACTTTTGCAAAACCTGTCACACTTGTCAGGTAGTTGGAAAACACCAGTTAGACCCACCTGTAGCTCCATTGCAGCCTATCCCAGCATTTGGGGAGCCATTCTCTAGGGTCATTGTTGATTGCGTTGGTCCATTACCTAAGACTAGATCTGGAAATCAGTACTTGTTGACAATCATGTGTGCATCTACCAGATTCCCCGAAGCCATACCTCTACGTAACATCAAGGCAACTGCAATCTCGAAGGCTTTGATAAAGTTCTTCACGTTGTTTGGTCTTCCCAGGGAAATTCAGTCAGACCAAGGTAGCAATTTCACTTCTGGATTGTTTCAGCAGGTTGTGTATGAACTAGGTGCAAAACAGATTCTTTCTAGTGCCTATCATCCAGAAAGTCAGGGTGCCTTAGAGCGGTTTCATTCCACTCTCAAGACAATGATGAGGACTTATTGTTATGACCATGAGAAAGACTGGGATGAAGGGGTTCATTTGCTGTTGTTTGCAGCTAGAGAAGCAGTGCAGGAGTCTACTGGATTCAGTCCATTTGAGCTAGTGTTTGGTCATGAAGTGAGAGGACCTTTGCTATTATTGAGTGAACAATGGCAAGAGGAAGAGCCGCAAATCAGTCTGTTAGACTATGTTAGCAAGTTCAAGGAAAGATTGCGTGCAGCTTGTGACCTTGCCAAAGAGAACTTGAAATCAAGTCAGGGAAAAATGAAAACTTGGTATGATCATAAGGCTAGAAGCCGTGAGTTTAAACCAGGAGACAAGGTCCTTGTGTTGTTTCCCTTGCAGTCCAATCCATTGCAGGCTAGATTTCATGGTCCTTATGAAATTCTGACAAAACTCAATGATCTCAATTACATTGTGAAGACTCCAGATAGGAGAAAACCAAAACAATTGTGTCATATTAACATGCTAAAGCCTTATCATGACAGAAATGCTAGGGTTGCAGCTGTCACTTCAGATTCTCCAATGGTCGAAACGTGTGAAGATGAGGGGGAGTTTCAAGATGATGAACCAAGAATTAAAGCTGAAGTTCTTTCATGTAAATTGTCAAACACTGAAGTGTTGCAAAATCTTGATGTAAAACTCCAGCACTTAGAACCCTCACAGAGAGATCAGTTTGAAAGGTTGATCAAGAAATATGAGGATTTGTTTCCTGATGTTCCAAAGAGAGTTACTATAGCCTCTCATGATGTAGATGTTGGTGATGCCAAACCAATAAAACAGCATCCATACCAGATGAATCCTGAAAAGAGAAAGATTGCTGAGAAAGAGGTTGAGTACATGTTAAAACATGATATTATCAGACCCTCCAACTCCGATTGGAGTTCACCTAGTGTGCTAGTTCCAAAACCAGATGGAAGTACTAGATTCTGTACAGATTATCGCAAAGTCAATGCTGTAACTAGAACTGATGTGCTTCCAATACCTAGGATTGATGATTGTATTGATAGTGTAGGGCAAGCAAAGTTTCTGACCAAGATTGATTTATTGAAGGGTTATTGGTGTGTGCCTTTAACTGAGAGGGCCAAGAGCATCTCTGCTTTTGCCACACCATCTGGATTGTACCAGTATGAAGTCCTACCCTTTGGCATGAAAAATGCCCCAGCCACGTTCCAAAGGATGATACAGTCTACAATCGCCGGATTGCCACACACGGGTGCGTACATCGATGACCTGATCACACGGAGTGACTCCTGGGAAGAACATCTAAAAGATGTAGAGACGTTGTTCCAGCGCCTGACCCAGGCTAACCTGACTGTTAACCTGAGCAAGAGTGACTTTGGTTGTGCTACTGTCACCTATCTTGGCTACGTCATAGGCCAGGGTAAGGTGGCACCCATAAATGCTAAAGTCCAAGCCATCATGGACTTTCCCGTTCCTGACAACAAAAAAGCTTTGCGCCGCTTCCTTGGAATGATCGGGTACTACCGCAAGTTCTGCAAGAACTTTGCTGAGATTGCTCTCAGTCTAACTAACCAACTGAAGAAAGGCGTAAAGTTCACCTGGGATGATGCATGCCAGAGAGCCTTCGATCACCTGAAGTCTCTGCTGTGTCACTTCCCTGTGCTCAAATCTCCTGACTTCAACAAACCGTTCTCCATCGCGGTCGATGCTAGCGACCAAGCTTGTGGATCTGTGCTCCTACAGAGAAGTGACTCTGATGACATTGAGCATCCCGTGGCATACTTCTCCAGGAAGTTCAATCGCCACCAAAGGAACTATTCCACAATAGAGAAGGAACTGTTGGCTCTGGTCCTTTCTTTACAACACTTTGAGGTTTATGTTTGTACAGGACAAAAGCCAATGATTGTGTACACTGACCACAATCCGTTAATGTTTTTGAGTAAGATGAAAAACAAGAATCGGAGATTGTTGAATTGGAGTTTGATTTTACAGGAGTTTGACTTGGAAATTAAGCATGTGAAGGGTACAGACAATGTAATTGCTGATTGCTTATCCCGTGTTTGAATGTGTATATATATATCATGTGTTTGAATATTGTATGATATGTATATATAGACAAGTGTTCACTTAACCATTTTGTATTGAAAAGAAAAATTTTGCCTTTATGAGTCAAAATTTTTCCCTTTTGGAATGGAGGTGTAATGTGAATATAGGCCACTAGATGGCAGTATTTACCTTTTTTTTGTTAAGCTCAGACTGGAGTCATGTTTAGACATGTCCTGGACATGTCTGGGGCAAGTCTCAGAAAATTAAAAAAAAGAGGTCTAAATGTGGGTGGGGTCTGCAAAAGAGTATATAAGGAAAAGAATTGAGACAGTAAAGTAGTAGGAGAAATTGCAAGAAGATGACCAGACCTGCCATTCTGTTCAAGACCTGTGACGTTTCTTTTGTGGATTTCTTTGCCTGTGTTTGAGCATTTTCATTATCCAGGACATCACCAAGCCACCCCACAAAAAGGGACTGTAAATATTTCTTTTTTTTTCCTAATCAATCTTGGTCTTTAGGTTCATTAATTGTTAGTTAGTTGTTATTGTCTTTGTCTGTTAAATTAAATGTGTTTAAGTTTTAAAAACTGTGTGTCATCCCTTGCTGTTGCTGTTGTGTTATAAATGTAATAACAAATTGGGGCCATAACACTATGGACTTGTGGAAACTGACCTTTACTGAAGCAGGTGAGGCCTGGCAGTTTTTTAGATGTCAATAATTGTTCTTTTGCGGCCTCCTGGATGAGTCGTCAATTCATTCTTGGAGGAATTTGGTAGGCTGGCCACTCCTGAGAAGGTTCGCCTTTGTTCTAAGTTTTCTTTATTTGTAGATAATGGCTCTGACCATGGTTCCTTGAGTCCAGAGCCACAAGTACGAGTTTGTACAGCTGCTGAGTTTGACTCCATTGCAAAGCACAATCCAGTTGGTGACTGCATAACAACTCTGTCTTTGTAGGTTTGTAAAATGTCAATCTGTTTGCCTGCTAAATTGTCAATGTCTGTCTCTCCTTGTAGCATTTGAAGAAAAATTATTTTATAGTTTAAATCTGAGGAGTCAACTTGCAAAACCTGTTAACTCATTTATTTTCAAAACTTGACTTATCTCCCTTAGCTTCTCTTTCAGGCACCTGCGCATGTCCCACTGATAGCTCCACTTTTTAACTAACTAAATCATGTTATAAATTGTAATGGAAAAAGCAAAACTCTGTCAAAACCTGCCAAGTCAAGGAAAACTCTGTCAAATTCTGCTAAGTCATCAGTCAATATGGAAACATAATTCCGTTTTCATTTGCTAGAAGGAACCAATCTCAGTCGAGCTTTTATCGCCTGTTCAGCTTTTGCTTCCTCTAACTTTAACTGGTTTGGGCTGTTGAGAAAAGCATGATGATAGTGATATCATAAAAGTGGGATTTGAACCCATTGACTCACGTTTATGTTGTCATTGTCATAGCTGCTATTCAATCACTGTGCTATCTGTACCATTGAGTTGCATGTAGAGTGGATCCTGAAACAAATACCTTCACCTTGTACAACGGGTCTGGTTTAAACAGTGTCAAAACCTGCTAAATTTCCACTCCACTTTTAAAACCTGCGAAGTCAAAACTGTTGCAAAATCAGTCATTTCTTAAAAAAATAATTAATTGCCTCATGGATTATGGCTGCAAGGCTTATAGTGAAAATTGGTGTCTATGGAAGATAATTTCTTTGCCTATCAAAAAAATAAGATTTTTCTAAAAAAAAAAAAAAAGGACCAACTTGACTTCGAAGGCTTTGCAAGTGGACTCCTAATTTGCAGCCTTAATCCCTTTAGTTATTTAGTATGGAGTATTTATGTTTGGTAAGTTGAAAGCTCCTCAGTTCAGCCATTTCGTCCAGCAATGAACCATTTCATAGGTCCTTCATAGACCCTTTGGAATTTTTTTTTTTTACCTCTGCCAAACAACAAGTTGGGAGGAGGTTATGTATTCACTCATTACTATTTATCGGCCTGTTTTTCTGTTTGTCCAGACAATGGTTCAATAATTTATCAACAAATTTCAATGATATTTTGCAGAAGTGTGGGCCATGGCCCAAGGAACAATTGATTGGATTTTGGTGGTGTTTCGTATCACCTCTTATTTCCAGGAATTTAGCATCATTGCAGTAATACTAGATCGGACACTTGATGTTCGTAAAGTTCCTAATGCTTTAGCAGATATGTGCACCCTCTGAGTGCTTAATGTAATTGTTAGTGTAGCATTTATATGTTCCAGTGTTTGTTGTTAGCGTTACTAACTAAACGTTTCCCATAGGTGATCACCACTCCACATGAAGAGAGCAGCATGTTCACTCAGCAGCGTGATGAGTACCTAGAGCATGTGTGTGAGATGGCCATCAGGAAAATCTCCATTATCACCATTTTTGGAAGCTTGACCAACAGCACTATGAAAATCGATCATTACCAGTTGGGTAAGAATGGAGTTTTTTTAGCTTCTTTGTGTGTATTTCAGAATTTATTTGATCTCTTGCTTTTAAGGAACAATACATAGTATGTTGACTGTACTGAATCAATTGGTGACCATAATATGTCATCAGAGATTAAGGATAAGTGCTACATTGAAATGCTGGCCTCTCTGATAACAATAAAACTGCCAGTATTTTCTCCCTTGAAATTTCCATAGTGGTATGAAACGTTTGTATTTGTTTTGGCCTGTGTGATCCCGCCCACTGCTCATTTTGACACCCAGGGTGGCCAAATATGGAACAAATTGGCAGGCAAACAGGTGCTGCAGCCATGGGAGCAAGAACTGGATCAACAGTGATAATTCTCAACTCTATCTGACCTAAAAAGTCGTGGCTTCCCTCTAAAATGATCCATGACCAGAGAAGTAGTAAAACGCGAGTGAATATTGGAGATGCATTTTAAAGATGGCAACAAATTAGAGCCCAGGAGGGTTTTATGATGGATGCAGAGTTTGACTATTTTTCAGGCGCTAAGCTTCAGCTAATGTTTGCTACTACTTAACTAATTTATCTATTTGTGCTTTCTAATCAACAAAAACTAGATGCAAGACCAGCCATACATAGTTTCCACAAGGAAAGAATCTATATGAACATATATGCGCATATATGCAACCCATATGCCGCATATATGCAGCATATATGCACATATACGCCAAATTCAGGTACATATATGTGCTTATAGAGGGCATATAGGTCTCCTATATCGCTTCTTTATATCCACATATAGGCCCTATATGTACTTTTGTACATACAAGGTATATATCTCCTATATAGCTCATATACCCAGTGGCAGGTTCTGTTTGTCATACCTATTGTATGCTCATATCTCACTTTTGCAACTGTCATACATGATGCCTAGCTCATATTTTTATTCTCAAGGTAATATCTGCATATTAGTCCAAAGTCCCTCACAGAAATAACAAGAATTTCACGCAATAACTTATTAATCGCATGAGAACATTTGAAATTGCCATCACATTTGATCCTAAATACATGTTGACATGTAGCAACAGCATATTGTGTGGAAACCAGTCATTATTAAGTATGGCAAGTGAGAGGAGACAAAAAGCTATGATATCAACACAAATATCTAATACTATTTGTTACATTTTTTCCCCTGAAACATTAACAATAACAAGGTCATCAATTCTGTCTTGACCATACTTATTTCCATTCTATGAAGATTGAGTTTTGTCTTATGGAAGAGAAGGAAGTGTATAAAAACAAAATAGTTTGATTATGTTTATTTCATCAATTAAGCATTTTTTCAAGTATAAGTCACTGCCAGATTCACCACATTAGATAAAATTGGATTCACATCATTACAGCTCATACACATCCACTGAAAGGTTATACACCACTGTTACATCCACCAAATGCAATGTTTTCTATCTTGCCTGTAATGCAGTTTCTAGATGAATATGACTCAGAGGTCCTTAGTCTAAATGTAGCAAAATTAAACAAAAATAACAAAATAAAAGTACACGGAACATACACTCAAGTGAACATGTCTTTCAAAAGTCATTTTCATCCCCACATCTATTTGAGCATTTCAGTGTTGTTCATGAATTTGAAGACATTGGACTCTAAATTCGTAGACCAGGCGCAGGCACGGCGAATGGGGGGTACGCCGCGCCAACGGGGTGTGTCCAGGCGTATGTTGCAATTTCGTGCCCAGCGAAGCCTGGCGCAAGTACTCCTCTGTCCCGCCTTCCTGCGCAAGTGGCAAAGTCACTTCCTGCGCCGAGTCAAGTCTTCACCAGTCAAATGAGCTCCTCTCCTCACCTTTAATGTGTTGGAATATAGAAGCCTCTGTCCTATATCTGCATGATGCGTTAATGTTGCATTTTAATTTGCTGCTTCAGGCATGTTTTCTGCACCGCTTACGTCTATATTAAGCATTACGAATATGAGTTAGCTGGCTAGCTAGGGCATTCACAAATTATTACCATTAGCGAACTTGAATGGAATTTCAAAACGAGACTACGTTAGATCATTCAAACTCATGAAGCTGGAATGAAATACGACGGTTGCTCATTGGGAAGAGAAATGATGGATAGCGTGTTCCTATTATTACACACTGTTGCTGCTTAAAATGTTCAGATTAACATGCATGGACAACAATGCAAGATACGATAAGTTACACATTTATTTTCAATAGGTGATCTTAACTCAGTACGACATCATAGCAAGGCTGTATTCCTTTCCCCCACTAAAAACGACCAAAGTGACATTATTCACACTGTCAATGGTCATGGAATTGATTTGCCCTCTGTCTACAAGTACTATTTTATCTTTGGTGTGGAAATAAAGCGTGAATCTGTTCGATCCATCTGAATAATTTTCAAAAGAAAGACCGAATAAAGACTTGTATCTATCCTCAATGGAAGAAAACAGACGAATAGGCTAAAAAGACCAAGAAAAGTTGATAGCTATCAATTTGCATTTTTTGAAGGTCGAACACAAACATGGCCAAGTTTGCACATCTAATAATTCCCGGAATACTCGGAAAAATTAGAACTTTTATGACTTTCGGACACGGAGCTATATTAAAACCCTGTCCAACTATCGCGTCTTTGCATTGACTTTGTCTGTAATCAGTCATGTGAAAAATTTGTTTCGTGTCCAGTGTGCAAGCGGCTTTACTGAGGATAGAACGCAAGCATGCTATATATATCCAGTTTGTGGTTGGCTGAGAAGATGTGAAGCCGTTAGTTTGCATCACAGATTCAGCTGCATTGATTAAGCCAGGTCAAGTTTCCATTACGCGTGCCAACCGCCTTTAATCTGACATCAGGACAATCGATGTAGGTGCTATAATTTGTGTCCTTATTCAGATAGTTACATTAAATAGTGCTTCCTGTAATTATTCATTGCATTGAAATGTAACTGACATTCTGGAAACCTGCCTGTGAGATTTCAGTGACTTGTGTGCCGGTCAGCCAAATTACCACTGCAAAGAAATTAAACCAGGTCGGAGCTGGCGAGTTTTCTGTGCAACTCCAGTGGAGACTTTTTCTACGAAATTGTCACTGCGCCTTGATGAATATGTGACACCTCCCCCTACTAGGCCGCCACACCCATCTCGGCGCACGTTTGTCTACCAAAGGCTGCGCACAGTGTTGCACCTCGCAAAATTACCACTCCGCGGGCAGCACCGGACGAAATTACCACTGCGTGAGCTGCGCCACTCTACGCCACCTGCGCTGCGCCAAGAAATTAGAGCCCAAAGTCTACATTTCTGTTCACAGTTTTAATGAACAGACACTTGTCTTATATCTGAGATGCTTGTATAGGAACTAAAGGTCCCAGACTTTTTCCTACTGAGATGAAATAACAAGGATTCTTAAATTCCCACACAGAAAGGACCTACATATACAGTACATATAGGTTTTAATACCCACCTCGTATCAACCAGCAGTGGTTGGCAGCTCTTTTCAGAAGTAGCGCGCAATTGGCCAATGCGCTCCAGGGCTGAAAATTGCGAAGGGCCTGCTGGGAAGGGTAATGGAGATTAAAGTTCTCCTAGGTGCATCGTGTTGGCCAGACGGGTGGTCATAATGGAGATTCATTATTAATATGGAAATGTAAGCAAATTCTGCCTTTGTTCTGATACAGTATAGTATTGTTCAGTGAATGTGTACAAGGTAATTTCTAACAGATGATGGCTTCAGAGGAGACAGAGCCATGAGATGTGTACACTCTCTAGAATTGTCAACAGGGAGCTGCATATGTGACAAAACCTAAGTACTTGTACATTGTTCCTTAATTGGATATCCCAGATTTCTGTGGGATTGGAAATGCCATATTAAAAAATAAAATTACATACATATTTTAATATACATACATGAAATTGGCCGTTTTCATATATTATAGGTACATGTATATGTACCTATAATATACATATGAAAATGGCCAATTTTATGTATTTTGCATATATGCGAAACCTATATGTGGCCCTATATTAAAACTTATATGTTGGTTCTTTCCGTGTGGGTTCACATTGACAGTTGTGAAAAAATACTCATCAGCGGTTTAAATAATCTTTTAATGGATAATAAATTAAGATTTTCTCCATGTGACTGGAAAATATTTTATTTGAGCAAACCTTTCTGTATATATATATTTATAAATATATATATATAAACTGCTGCTAACTTGTTCAGCTGGAATTTTATTTTTAAGTTTTGAATTCAGATGGTGAAAAGCAAGTGTACAGCATGATTATCAAAATACAGTAGACTTTTTGAATTGCACAGGAATCAAGTGAATTCCCTTCTTTCTCATAAATAGGCAAATTCTGAAGATTGCTTTGTCTTACGAGATATTCTGTGGAGTAAAATACTGCTTTCAATTTGAATTTTACTCAGTAAAATGAACTCTTTTAAATTAACCCTTTTAATTTTTGATTAATAGTTCATTTTTATAAGCATTTGGGCTTCCTGGTGGAGGCACGTCCACCTATCTCTGCAGGGGTAAACCCTGCCCCACTGACCCACAGAGGCTGATGGGTTCAAGGTGACAGTGGGAGGATGATATACCTCACTTGCGGATGTCGTTACAATGTTTCCCATGACAGCTGTCATTATAGTGTGTATGCTAAGCACACATCTGGCTGACCTGAGAGCTGGCATTGACCCCTAAAGACGTGCAGACAGTGAGGTAGTGATGCCAGCGTGACAGTATGGGACAGCCTGGAGTTTTGAATGAAATACTCCACCTCCCAAGTGTCCAGGCAAGTTGCCTGACATGAAACTGAAAGAGCTTGGCAGAGTTAACTTGCCAGTACATCATTCAAGATGGAAACAGACTTGTGCGTCCAAGTGGTGGTCAACTGCAGATTTTAAAACCAGGCTTACAGCAGAGAAATATTTGATCTGAATGGGAAGTTCAGTTATCCATTTTATTAAATAGAAACAGCTGGACAGTACAAAGGCTTTGTGTTTGGTAAATTTTTTCTCTCTTTTTTTTTCTCAGGAATTACACATGAGTAATATAATTCAAAATGATCAGATGAGCATAATCAAGCGATGGTCTGCATTATTCTGTTGGCATTAGTTATTTAGGAATGGCATTTTCCAGCATGATACTTTCTCAATATGCATGAATTCCGTAGAGATCTATATATTAGAATACTTCTGTCTGGACATAAGAATGCTGAAAGTATTATAATGTGAAAAGGGTCTGTGAAAAGTATTTTTCAGACACATACACACACGCGCACGGTCGCACACACACACACACACATGCATGCCCGCACACACACACAGGCACACAAATACAGAGACAAATAGGTATGCACACTTTCTGATATGAGTCTGGCATTCCTAAAGGTGGGAGGTCTAGCGTTGCAGCAATAAGAGGCAAGGAGATAAATTGTTCAGTATTGGACTATGATGGTCACTACAGTAATGTTCCCATTCACAAAATGAAGAATTAGAGGACTAGAAGTCTCATAGCATACTGCTTCATTGTGATTGTATACAGAGGACTTTTTTGACCCGCAAATAGCAAAGCATATAAACAATTTCACATGGGAACCAAATGAGGAAAGATTAATTTACCACTTGGTGTTTAGTGTTTATTTTTCTTCAGTTAAGGTTAGCAATAATTAAAGTTATCAACAACTTTCCTCTAAATTGAACTGCAAACAAAATAACTGCCCCTGAGGTGTTTCAAAGTTTTTTTTTTGTTAATTTTAAAACAAAGATTAACCTAATGATAAACACTAAAACATCTGGATGAAAACATTCACGGAATCCGCCATTTTTGCATTAATAGCGAGCTTCATTGATGTTAAATATATCTATAGCTTTTCCATGGCAGGAGGTAAAAAAGCTCTTGCCGAAGTCCAGAAGTGTCTGCTTTCCTGAGTGTTCTGTCACCCAACAGTGAGCACATCGGCAATTTAACAATCTGTGAAGCATCATATCAACTAACACGTGCTCCGCCATATAATCCATAGAGAGTGGCCAAATTTTTTGGCCGAAGACGCGGCAGCTCCATAGACACCAATTGAAAAGTGCGCATTTTTTTCTCTCCAAATAAAGCGAAAACAAAAGCTAATGTATTCGGTAATCCTTCATTATTTTGCTCTTTGTCTGAAGCAACTGTTCGATGTTTTCAAGAGGGCCTGTAAAATAAGAACTGATACTCAGAGCTTGATGACAGCTCGTGCACGAGTTTGGTTATCCAGCTGTTGCTCTGACTGCAGCAAGTTCAATGAAAAGACTAAAAAGTGCATGCACGTTCTGGATTAACAGCCTTGCTCGTCATTTCCCCTCGAAAGCATTCGCCAATCAGCACAGATGACACACTTTCTTGGCAATTTGTGCCACATAATCAGATTGGCAATCTTATGAAATGGTCCTGGAAATAAGCACCCATGGAACGCCATTTTTATAGATGGCGTCAGTCAATTCCGTACTTCCTGGGCTGAAGTAGCTAGCCTAGCATCTCCCTTTGAAAGTAATAGGGGTGGGACTTCCTCACTCTCTCCAGTTCTATTATATTACCTCTATGATAGAGTAAAACAAAGATAATTGTAGTGTTTTTCGAACACAACAAAAAAAACTCCTTGTTGATACTTCAGGAATAAGATAACGTGACACAACTGATTGAGAAATGTGTTTAGAATAACGTTGTGATTTTGTGTTTGATACTGAAGCTCAGAGGGATCTGTTGGGTACCAAGGGTAGTTTCTGCAGAAGCTCCACACTGAGGCTTGAATCATTTTTGGTGAACCATGTGATCTTTGACAAATAAGCCCTCGCTCTCTGTAGAAGCAGGTGATAGAGAGTCGGATTGTGCGGAAGCAAATCCCTCTTACTTCCGGCTTGTCATTTGCTAGTTGGTTGTTGTGGAGTATTCAGGGATTGTTATTGCTAGTTGTGAAGTTTTTGAAACTTGTGAAGTATTCTAGCATAAATGTCGTCACATTTGCAAAACTATTGGCTGAAAAGCTTCTGTGCTCAGAAAGCCTCCCTTCTTCCTTACAAAAGTGAAGTATGTTCTTGGAATTTGGGGGCTGGCTAAAATGTTCATCTACTGAAGTGCACACGGGCAAGAACCAGATAGGAGACAGGAAACAGTTCACAGTTTTATATTGCGCTTCAATTGGGATACATAATCGTAGTTATGAATAATGTAGATCGGTAAGTATATGGTTTGCCTGAGGGAAGAAATGAAAATGAATATACAAATAAACTATTGCACATGCATACTAATCTATATAATCATATAAGCAAAAACATAAATTAGGTCACCAAACATGCTAGCAGTGTGTAGTAATCAAATTTGTGGCAAACTTTTCAGATCCCAGAACTATGAAAGGAGCTACATCTTTATTACAGTAACAGACAATGGTACCTGTGCTAATGTTAATTTCCGCTCAAGCTGATGAACATTGAATACTCACGTTTCACCCATGCATACTTTGTAGAAATGAAACTAATAATGACTGAAAAAAGGAACATAAACAAATCTCTGGTTGCTAGACAAGACCACTAATCTCTTGTATTAACAATTTAAGATGACAAAACAGTTCGAAAATAGTGGGAATTTAGTGAAGAAAAAAAAAAGAATTATAAGGCTATACAGACGATGTTAAGCTACGGTCAGTCGATGTCACTGTCACATGACTGCCAAAGTACTCATTGGCAAAACCTTTTTGAGGGATGGAAAAATTACTACTTTCAGTTCTTTTATTGTTTTGTCACATTCTCATTATTTGAAGCGTTGTACAACTCTACAAAAAATTGGTTTAAAAAAATCCAAGTCATAATTTGTGGACTCCATATGGGTCATGGTTTTATTTAATTCTGGTTTAACTTTCTGGTGAAAGTTGTGATTCACTTTAATGATGCTAAGAACTAAATGGAAGATTCAGTCCTGCTTAAAAAAAAAAAAAAAAAATGACTTTCTTCTCACTTGCAGATTTAACCCCAAATTTCCTCGGAAATCCTATTTTCACTGCAGTGCATGCAAACAGCTCTAATGAATAGTTTTCATGGTCTCTGCTTATCTGGCAGCTGTATATTTTCAGAGGATTTTAAGGCTCCCATAAGTGCTGTTATTTTAAGAACTTTTGATGACCTCGGCATAAAAGCAAGAGGCAGTGGCTTAAAGTTTCGGCAAACCGTCTGTCATAAACAGTCACAACACCAAACAAAGCGGGAACACTGGCAAATGGTGACAGATGCAACTCAGACAGACCACCTTCAGATTTATTTTCGTTGAAGGGTTATTTCTGTTCTTACTTTCTCTGTTTCTGGCATGTCCATTTGGGATCACACTGAGAAATGTTTTGCATTTGAAGTGTGGGTGGATTAGAGGTCGGCTGATGGGGACCAGACAATTTTTATTGGATTAGCTGAAACCCCTCCCATGTTGTACAACAGACTCGGAAGTTTCCTTGGGTGCAGGGGTGGGGGATGGTTTCTTAATCAGCGTAGAATACCCTTTCCCACAATAAACACACATCTGTGATGGCCCAGGGGTCAGTGCATTGCAGATGGATTTCACATATTATACGGGAAATCACTGTTTTACTTTTAACCTCTGTTTTTTCTTCCCTCCTTCGCAGAGAATGACAAAGCAATGAAAGGCTTGCGGCAAGAGGACCTGATGAATCAGGATCTGATGATCGAACTGCGGAAGGAATTCGGCATGACATATGAGGAGTTCTTCATGGTGCTGACTGATTTCGATATGAAAGTGAAGGTCGGTTACCCTCTCTTCCAATGCCTGCTCTCCTCGCGAATATTACATCATTGGGTTTTTTTTTTTTTTGGAATGCTCAATGGATCCTTGGGGGATTTAGGGAAAATTTATGAAATTGCTTTTGAGGAAAGTACTTGGACTGTACTGTACATCTGAAAGATATGGGAAACAGTTTAAATATTTGGGCAATACTGATATCTTGAGTTTAGGTGTGGTCTCTTTTGTAGACATTGCCAGTACTGACTTTTGGCTATGTGTTATGGGAGCAGCTTCAACCAGAGACTGAATGACTCAGTCATCAAGAATGACCCCCCCTGATTGCACACTTCTACTGGTCCGTCAAGAGCACCCTGATCTTTCTTTAATCCTTTAAAAGTAGGATTTTTTTCCTCCAAAAACTTCAATTGTTTTAGAACTCTATTTGTGTGAAGAGTACAATTTTTGGGGGAAAAAAATTTCTTTAACCCTTTGAAGACAAGGATTTTTTTTTTTCCAAAAATTTTCACTGTTCTAGAACTCTTTTTGTTTGAAGAGTACATTTTTGGAACATTTTGTCAACATTCTAAGTCAGTGTTCCTGACGTCAGTTGGTTTGAGTCACTAGTAGTAGCTATAACATCAGCATTTGTTTTCCTGCGAAGTGAATTCTTATGACATTTTCATGAATACTCCTGAAAAGGTTGAGGCTGCTTGCAAGATGGTGGCAGCTATGAGTATATGAGTGCAGTCAAGAATTCCAAATTTAAGTAAAAAGGAAAAATAACAAATGTTGGTTATGCCTTTATTTGTTATTTTTCAGCAATACTATGAAGTGCCCATTGCCATGAAGGCTGTGTTTGATTATGCTGACACATTCCCATCACGCATCAAAGAAATGGAGCAACAGAAGAGGGATGGTGTTTCCTGCAAGAAAGAAGATAAGCCCAGATCCTTGGAAAGCTTCCTGTCAAGGTACCGTATCTCCAACTGCATGTTCAATGACAATTCCAAGAAGCGTTTTTGGACATTGGACTGCTTTATATAAATCAGACTTCTGTGAGTCTACTAATTGCAGTATGAGTACACAAAGCGTGTTAGCATCCAGACTCCGATACCCTAAGTCAAATTTTGAGGAGGTAATTTTCTGTGGCATGACTTCAATGTGATGTGAAAGCTGTGAAATTGTAATTTATACAACACAGACTATCATCTCCTATTGTGGCTCTCCATGTCAGCAGCTCTGGAAATAGTCAGTTTTATGGACATATTTCTGACTGTAAGAATAATTCACTGGCAAAATTGTATATTAAGACAAAGCCCGAGCCAACTGGCATTCCTGGTTTGAATTAAAGCAACGTTGATCAGATTTTCTGAAGGTCAGTGTGTGGAGTCTTCAGTTGCAAAAAAGTGCAACATGATGCAGTGAATCACAATGCAACCTAGTAACTAAATCAGACTCAGATTATGCTTAGTCCTAGACTAAATCCAATTTTGAATGGAGATTCTTCACACAGACTTCAATTTAGTGATCACTAAACTTGATCTGTTTCAATGAAATTTGCCCTAGAAGTAGCATTTTACTTCAGTTGACAAGATGACTGCAAATTGGTGTTTGCTATTGTGAGTTACTGCCTCTGTGGGTAATAGTTTTTGGCCTAACCTAGACACACTGCATTTCTATTGTAAATCACCAAACCTGCTATTTCCTGACTTCTGCTGTTTTCAACGATGGAAATATTACCTTGCAAGTGGAGTTTATGATCTTACCAAATGCAGCTAGTCTGCACGGTATTGAAAACATTTCGGTGTTAGCCAACTTACTTCCTGGTGAGACCTGGAGCGGCTCAAACGTAGATGTTTGGGCTGTTGATAATTTGCTAAATTTGATAAATGCTGAGCTCATCCAGTCCAGTACATCAAGCAGCCTCAAATAAAAGCAGTTTCAATTTCCTCAAGGGCTTTAGCAGCTAATTTAGTTGTGTTGGTGGTCTTCTTCTCTCTGCTTGGCCTGTGGGGGTTTCAGGTTCCGCTGGAGACGCAGGCTATTTGTCATATCTGCACCCAACGATGAGGAATGGGCCTATCAGCAACAGCTTTATGCCCTGAACAGTCAAGCCTGCAACCTGGGTAAGTTCATGTAATACCATCCAATTGCCCATGTCACTGTGGTTAGCTGTGACACACTTACTTCAGCTGTAGTTTTTTGTGTTTTATTTTGTATTAGGTAGCGTAACCTCATACCAATTTATAATAATTACATAAATTGCACTGAGATGAAGAATATTATTTCTGTAAATTTCTTATTTGTTTATTCCTTTCAGTAATATGATTCATGCCAATTTGAATGTAATATGTCATGTAATAATTGATATGGTCCTCAATGAATTCAAGTTTACCTGGCTCATCAGTCCAGTCTCATTCTTTGACACCAAATTAAAAAAATAAATGATCCATTTTATTCACATTGCATACCTTTAATTAATTATTACTGTGGACTCGACTACATTTATGATATTTACTCCCAAGTCATATGGAGACACCCTGATCTTCTATTAGGACAACATATTTCTTAGTTCAGCAGATTTCTCTGTTTTTGTTTTTCTTTTACTTCTAGTTTTGTCATTTCATAATCATATCTGCATGAGTTTGGGAACACTTGTTCTGTATTCTGCTTCTGACCTTAATGTGAG
This sequence comes from Gymnothorax reevesii, assembly GCA_029721435.1. NCBI lineage: Eukaryota > Metazoa > Chordata > Actinopteri > Anguilliformes > Muraenidae > Gymnothorax > Gymnothorax reevesii. Next base: position 34,315,367 of record CM056590.1, read on the forward strand.
TGCTAAAATCAGCCAGCCTTGCAAAAGACAATAAGATATATTTTGTTTACTAATTTTGTCATCTACCAAACTAATACTTTAAATCAGATGTTTAGTGAAAGAATGGTCCCCAAACTTTGTCTATATCCAGTCTGTCAGCGCACACTTTGGAGAGAATTTGCAGCAGGGCTCATGAAATTTTTGTCTTGTGCACATCACACCAGTTGTGGATGGTTTTTGTTTTCAGCTCTGACCTCTTCCATGTGGCAACGCCTTGGTCCAAATACTCTCGTTCATGGATAGGGGTCAGAAACCCCAGTGTGAAAGTATTCCACCTAGGCTACTCTGATTAGGAAAAGACTGGGGCATCTTTTAAGCCAAACATCGTCATCCCTTATCCGGTTGGGGCTTCGCTTCGGTTTCTAATTTATCACTTCTGACGGACAGGTTGTCACCATCAAAGCATTTGATGTTGCCTTCAAAAATGTCTGAACACAGCTCTCCAATAGAAACCATATGTGCACAACAGAGAATCCATTCTGCAATAGCTTTATTATTATCCGTTGTTAAACAAAGACAGTAAAGAGCTTTTTTCCAACCTTTGAAGAAATGCATGGGAAACAGTGCTTAAGGAACTGACTATAGATGCCTCCTCAGAAAATAATATGGCATATATGAATTGAATGGAGCAAACTACAAATTAACTGCTTACTTCACCAAACATATACTGCATTTAAACATATGCTTTCTTGCAAGCTGATGGGGCTCCTTTCACTTTTAATCTTCACAGTGGTAAAATGTATGAAAGGAAAGTTTTTTTTGTTTATGAAATAGATGGCTTGGAGTAACTTACTGTTGGCATGGATATTAAGGTAAAATAGTTATTTGTAATTATATTGAGTGATCCTGATGAAAAACAGATTGCGCACTATGGGGCTCGGTCAGACCAAATACCTCTGTTCTATTCAGTAATGTGTTAATATATGGACCTAAGAATGAAGCATTTGAAATGTTTAGCATCTAGTGAACAGCAGCTACAACAGTGTGCTTCATAGGAAGGAGCATAGGGCAATGAAGTCTGATTTAAAATTACCCTTACTTTTGTGGCTTTTCTTTGGTAGGATTTATATTGTCATAGAGGGTTATGTTTGGGGATTTTGAATGCTAATGTTCACCCTGACTTGTGCAGAAGTACTTTCACTGAAAGCATGAGTCATTATATAAACCAGCTTACCTGGAAGTTTTGGAGCAATAATCACATTAAATCCCAAGGGGCAGTGTAAAAATATAGTGATGTGAGCAGATTTGAATTAGATTTGAACCTGCTAAGAAACCACAGGTAGCTGCGTTGAAACCGAAAATAAATGCTTCAAATTTAAAGTTTGTATGATGTTTAAATGAGTGTCTTTGACAGAAGTCTTTGGCTGCAAAAACTTGGCTTTATTGGCTGCCATCATTTCCATTATTATTTACCAGCTGTTGTCTGGCTGCTTTCCCAGGTCTGCGTCATATTTCAGTTCTGAAGCTGATTGGTGTAGAGCCAGTGGACACAGGCGGAGTCCTGGAACTCTATCCAATCAATGGTAAGGGGCCTGTGCTATCTTAATTGGGTAGAAGGTTGGGATTATTTGAAAGAATGCTCTGTTACAGATGAGTGTTCCAACAACAACAAGAGCAGGATATTTTGCGGCAGTACTCAGAGGATATTTATGGTACCTGTCAATAGAACATTATCCCTAAATTTTGGTTGTGGGGTAACAAAATGCTCAGGGGTAGTTTGTAATGAGCCAAATTATAATCACCGAGGTTTTCGCCATGACATGGTCAGTTCAATATCTTTTAATCTGTTTTTGTAGTGTTTTACAGAGATATGGAGGACATAGCGATCTTTCACACAATGTAACACAATAACAGTTTCTTGCAAATGATGGAAAATAAAAGCGAGAGTTCGCATTTTTTTTTTTGAGAATGGTCCAACAGCAATGGCCCCTCCTTGTATGGTCGTCCAGCTGTAGAGGCAGGAAGTGGGTTACGTTCCCCCAGAAATGCTGCGTCTACAATCTTGAAGCTACAGATGTTCCTGTCATGAAGTCAAAGGAGTGATGATTCAAGAAACACAAATGTTACTGAAGTAGCCCTTGCAGAATCAGCAGTGGTTTCTTTCATGTTTTCCTGGAAAAACAAATCTATTCCAGAGAGCATAATTTGAGCTCTGAGTAACTGCTGGCTGAAAGCTTTTACCATACAGAATTAGTTTTCATACAAGTCTGTGTTTAAAGTACTGACAGGTCAACTTCTTTAATCTTGAACCTGTCACAGTCCCAAAGTTTTCTTCCCTTTCGGCCAGTTTGTGTTCCCTGAAGAATTGGAAGTTCAATTTCATTATTTCCTTGCCAGCAATTCAGACATTTTAGCAATAAGAATTCTAGCACTGGCAAATGGCTCTAGAACTTATTTTGCAGTTCCTTTGTAGGGCTTCTGTCTTTAGAATTGAGTGTTGAGATGGGTTTTTGAACCTAACCCTGGTTCTGAGTGCCCTCTGTGTCAACAGACAGTTGGCAGACACATCTGTTGATGAATGAAATCTGCTTGCTCCTGCAGGAAGCTCGACAGTGGACCGTGAAGGCCTCTCTGCGTCCTTGGTAAAGGACATCAGGAACTACTTTCAGATCAGTCCAGAGTACTTCTCTATGCTTCTGGTGGGGAAAGACGGGAATGTTAAGTCCTGGTACCCATCCCCTATGTATTCTATGGCCATCATCTACGACTTGGTGGATTCCATGCAGCTCCGTAGGCAGGAAATGGCCATCCAACAGTCGCTTGGCATGCGCTGCCCAGAAGATGAGTACGGCGGGTATGGTTACCATCACCACGGCTACCATGAAGGCTATCGTCAGGACTACCGTAAATGAGGGAAAGGTTTACCATTTTACCCCCAAATATTTCTCCTCTTCCCACAACTTGTGTTTTTTTGTCATTTTCATTTACTATATGAACAGAGCCAAAATGTCTGCTGACCTCTCTCCATTATTGCCTTCTTGATAATAAGTTTGTACGAGTCAGGTTAGTCGTCCACCTGTACATGTCTTTGTGGGTTTTTTTTTTTTTTTGTTCATTGGCTATTTTTGCAGGTATAGACATTTCTACTGTAGATATAAGTGATTTGTACGGCCATTTTCTTTTTTTATTGCATATGTATTTATTGGTTATCTGCTTTGCCTGAAGCAATTTAATTTGTGAATCAGAACCAGCTTTGTCACCAGGAAATTATTGTTGGAGTTAAAATTCAACATGAAAATGTTTCTGTTCGTGTTAAGATCACTGTTGTTGCATATGTTCTTATTTATATACAGTTCTGATGTACAACAAATAAACTTCATTTTACTTACTATTGTTCATTACATATGCTTTGGAATCACTTTTCTGAGTTATTTTGGGGGTGATTATTTGTACAGTTTTGTTTAGAAGGGCTTCTATTATATGAATTCTCTATCATTTTTTTTGGTGAAGATGTATTGAAAAAAAAACATTCCCTCATGAAAATTGAGGTAAAAATATTGGTAATAAACAAAAACACTGAAAACATCTATTTTCAGAACTCAAGTGCACCGTAGAGTTGGAGAACATTTCAAAAATGACTGTTTAACTCCTTCAATAAAACATGGAGGTGATAATAATGGTCTGGGGTTCAATTTGCTCAAAAGGAGCCATAAAATAAAGAATATAAAAATTGCCGGCATCATGGATCAAAAGAAGTATCACTGCATCCTTGTGAGGCATGCATTGCCATCTGGAAAGAGACTGATTGGTCGGGGATTTATCATTTCAACAAGATAATGACACTGAACACACTTCCAATTTGTACCAGAATTTTCTCAGCGGGAAAGAAACATCTAGTGACATACAAGTTATGACATGGCCTGCTCAAACTCCAGACCTTAATCCGATTGAGCAAATCTGTTGTAACATCGAAAGAATCTCTTTGGAATGAACTTCAAACCATATGGAGTGGTTTAGCGAGTGAGGACATAAAAAATATGAAAATCTATGCCTGAAATATTAAATACTGCAATCAAAGCAAAGGTGGCCCCACTTGATATTGTCTTTTTTCTCACCAAAAGACTTACATCGTTTTTGTTTTTATTATATATTGTGTTATTTGTTTGCTTATTTCACATATATTGTTCTCTATTTACTTATATTACATCAAATAAATACTTGAATAGTACTTGGTTTCTGATTTATCTACATGTTAAGTGTGTATTCATCACTGCACACTAATGTATACATGGAAAAATTAGGATAGAACAGATTGAATATTTGAGATGCTACCTTCACTTCAGCGAAACATTGGACTGATTTTATTCGGTCCAGGCGAACCAAACACCAAGTCGTGCTCCATCTGAATTGTAGGCCTACTGAAGAAAATTATGTGAGGTTACACATTTGTTATGAAACACTGCCCCCTGGTGAATACATGCGCATCAGGTAGTTAACCATAAGTTCCTTCGTGGATGAGGATGCATCTGAAAATTGTGCCGGCATCATTCGATTTAAAATGTCAGCCTTTGAGGAGTGAGGATGGTAGAATTTGTTAATGTCTGCAGCAAATAGCTTATCATTATCAATTTTTTTTCATGTTGACAAATATCAATACCAACAATCTAGATAGGGGTGATTAAAACAGTGTTTTCAAAGAGAATAGGCCGTAATATAAAGTGCGGATGACTTTGTGTGAATTCCAGTTGAGTTGGATTCATTATGTAAGTGATATATATTCTGGACAGTGCTCTACTGCGACTACGTACTGTACTATGTTCCTTTGTAACTTCACAGTATTTTGTTCCAATGAGCGGCCAGCTGGGAGCTTGGAACTAATGTAGTGAAATAAGTTGTCTGAGCACATGGGTGGAATAGGAAATGGCTGGACTCGTACTTTTTGACCCCTGGAGGTTAGTTAGGTGAGGCAGAAATCTCTCCTTTGCTTGATTAGCAATCACGACAGAATGACCGGCCCGTTTAACTCAGTTATTACTCAGTAGCCAGCATCAAATCTGAAATGCTCACCAGCAGATTTGCGCGTAGGCCTACTTGCTTCCAGGAAGCCAAAGCAATGCCATCAACAAATATTAAAACAGTTCGATTATGCAGAGTTCAATGCGTAGGCCTAATCAATAGGCTATACAAAGTATTCGCCTTTAAATACGCGCTTTTACACCCAAACAAAGAGCGGGCTTTTATTTTCAGTCGTCTTTTATAATCCGATTAACAAAATGTTTCAACGATATACAGAATTACCGAGAGCCGAGAATTTTTCCTAATTGATTATTCAGATTTCCATCCTTGCAGTCTCGAATTGAAGCGTATACGTGAATGAATCTTCTTGGCATTATCTCCGCTATCGGTATCAGGCTTCCTACAGACTTGGTCTTAATTGTTTTGATTGTCAATCAGGAATAGTAGCCTACGTGGGAACAAGTTCACAAAATCCTGTGATAAAAGTTTGGGTCCCTGCCTCATCTCACCGCACGTCTCTGGCTTCCTGTCAGCAAGTACTCCCAAATCTGCTGTTTTGTGAGTATTTCAATGTATTTCATTCATATTTCCTACTGAGAAATAACGCCGCGGAAACTTAAACTGGCTGGTCATTCTGCCGAGTAGTCTTACTAAACTAATCTAAACTAGTCTTACTAAACTTACTAATCGTCTGATTGCTAATCAAGCAAAGGGGAGGTTTCTGCCTCACCAAACTAACCTCCACCGCACGTCACTGCTATACTAGGTACTAGGTAATCAATACATCATTGATTTGTACTATTTTGCTGGTAAAATGTGCTCATTAGAACTCAAAGAAAGCATGATTAGAGTTTCTGGGTACAACTCATAAATGTGTTCCCTGAGGGAAAAACAAATAAAATGTACCTAAAATATATTTTAACTTCTGCAAGCCTCTCCAGACTGTCAGTGAAAAGTAGCTGAAGTTTACCTTGTTAAGCTCAGTTCAGACTTATGACCCTAGGTGGGCAAAGCATGGCTGTATCTGCTGGATGGTTGGCATAAATCCATCTGAAGCGGAGTAATGAAAGGCACCTATGCTGACTAAAAAACTGGAGGCGGTAAACACAGATGAGTGCCATCAGAGTTAAGAGTGTGGGCAGCAACAGGAGGTGATTATACAAAACTGTGGTAATATGCGTGGGCAAACCAGGGCCACATAGGCTGAGACAGTGGCAATTATATTTAAAGAACGAAAGTCTCACACATTTTATGCAAATTGCAGACTCATGCAGTCGAGCTCCTACAACCTGAAAGCGAGCTTTGACAATATCATCTTTCTCAGTTTATATCTACCAATCAATCATTGTCAATAAAATATTTCTAATGAAAAACTTGATCAAATTGTGTATCAACTCAATCAAACCACATTGTAAGCAACTTTTTTTTTTTTATTCAATAGTTCACCAAAATTCTAATGAAAAGAAACTTCACGGGTAGAGTTGTGCATGCTTAATGTTGATGCAGATTGACTTAGACTGAAGGGATCCAAAAAGTTCCCAAATCTTCCCCAAAACACTTTCAATGACACAGCTAATTTCATCTCTGGTTGACAAGTTTGAAATTTCAAATTTTATATCAGACTCCAGGGCCAGTTCCTTAATTTTCCTCTCAGCAATGTCCCTCTTCAGAAATGAACTGATCAGAGTATGGTGGCGTGTCACCTAAATATGACCAATGCAGTAGACAGGGTCTTTTATGTTGGTCTGATGTCTTTAATACTGTTTAACTCTTGCGATGTATTTTATTGTTTTAGTCTTTGCTATGAACACAGAGCTGAAGGACAATTTTCATTGCATGAATGCTGTAAAACTAAATAGTTTGAGCTCAAATTTTGTAACAACCAATTCACTTGAAAAAAAAAGTGTATGAAAAACTTAATTTCCTTGTATTGACATTTCTTTCAAAATGAATTTAAAATACTTATTTCAGCCTTTTGTTTTCTCAGATACTAAAGTAAGCAACACAGAAGGGTGTTTTTAGTAAGGACTGTACCTGGAAAACTGTGGTACATGCCATAATGCTATAATGAAGAGCTTCAATCATGTTTTTAATGAGAAAAATTATATTTCAGTGAAATATGAAATTTTCATATCAGCACCAGCATTTTTCACCCTCGAAAACAAGTAATTGTGAGGAGTCAAAGCCATCAATATTTGCAAATATTTTGTGGTATAATTTTTCAGATTGAAGTGGGTAGCAGTATCTTATTTCATTCTTAACTCAACTGATCATTGGTGAGCTGTGACAAGTATTTAAAAAGGTTTAAACTGTGATTCTCGATTAACTGTTCACTTAACAATAACTTAGTAGTTGTTGAATAGTCAAATAGCGTCAGATTTTACTAATCTCCTCTTTCACCCTAGTCTCACCTATTTGACTACACTCCAAGCCAGTAATTGTTTCCACTATTTCTACTGAATACTTCTATACAGATAGCCTATCACGCAATCTTTTAGATATAAATATTTGGAATTTTGGTTTATAAACACATTCTCCCACACATTCTTGTAGCCATCAGTTGAGATTTTAAGGTAAACCTGGTAATTATTATTCCTAAGGTAAAGATGTGTTTGAACTCCAGTTTTTTCCTCTCCCCACTCTTTTTGCAATTACAAAATATTCAAATTAACCTTTATCACGGGGATCAGCCAGGAGGAAACGTCACTCATTGGCATTGCCTTTGTAAATTCCATAGGCCCTTGCTCTTTCCTCACTGGTCCATCCAAACTCAATGCTCTGAAATTGGGAATACTCCCAACAATTATTTAGTGTGTCCTTTGCAGGGTTTTCAACCCAATAAGCTAGAGAAAGTTCATGTTGTCTCAGTATACTTCTATTTCAACAGCAATAATAGTAGTTGATTTGATTGTCCCACTGCATAGTCTTAATGCATTATATTGCAGTCTATCCACTTTTGGTAGGACTGTCTTAGCTGCTGCTACATATACCCTGCACCCATAATCGAATGTGAATCTCATAAGTGCCCTATATGTCAATAAGGGAGTGAGCTGCTCCCCAGTCACATCCAGCAACCTCTCCTATTAGATTGATAGCTTTTTTGCCCTAAGTTTCCAAATGTTTGATATGAATTCTCCATGTATATTTGTGATCTAGCTATAGGCCCAAATACTTAAATACAGTCACCCTCTCCATCGGCTTGTCATATAACGTTATCCTCTCAGCCCCAAGTCTCCTCTTCTTAGTGAGCATCATGTGACGTGACTTGCTTGTTGAGAGCTTAAACCCCACGTCATTAGACTACTGTTGCACTTCATGCATTGGTTTCCCTGTTTTCTGATGCATACGGCACATTCCTTTCCCTCATCCAAACGGCCCCATCATCTGCATGCAGTGCTGAACTAATACATCCATCAAGATTTTTGAATGTGTCATTTATCGTGATATTAAATAATGCAGGGCTGATTGCACTCCCTTGAGCTACGCCATTTCGTATTTCAAAGTCATTCAATATCTTCGCTGCAGGCTTCACTCTAAATGTCCGGTCTGTTCACTATAAAGCCTCCCGCCAATTTTACTTCATTGAGCCTACCCTCAACCGTAGCGTGCAACTGATATGAGGATGCCTCTTTCAATCACTTCTGCGTTTTTTACTGCCTAGATGGGAACATAGACTGTAAAAAAAAAAGATGGACGAAGCAACGGTGACGTCACCCATTGGTTTCAGCGTACCATTTAGGAAGCCTTGATTTTGGCTATTTGAACAGCGCCTTTTTTCCATTTTGAAACCGGATGTGATTCCTATTGGACAAAAGCGTGAATTGAAGATCCAGGGAGGAGCAAGGGGTGGATCTAAGAGTGGGTCTGATCATATCTGAGGAGGACCAGAGGATAGCCACTCCCCTAAAGCATATTATGGCTTTATCATTTATTCTAGTCTATTTGGGACCATAATTTACAAAAATGAGCATCATGATATAATGAAGGAGACTTGAAACTTGCGATAGATACCATAAAATAATGTGGAAAATCATTATTGAAATAATAAATCCGGTGGGAAAGTATGGTTGTTTTCTCATAGACTTCTATAACAATGAACTTCCTTCTGCAACCATCGACGTCGCCATCTACTGGCCATTATATTGAATGCAATTTTTAGAGATTTCCGTATTGGCCTCACTTTTCAGACCCGGGCGCTGCGTCCATCTTTTTATACAGTCTGCGGTTGGGAATAACAGAGCATTCAGGAGAAGGAAATTTCAAGAGGTAATCACAAGTTGGATGTTAAAGTGAACAAAATTTATAAAAGGGAAAGTGGTTCGCCTTCACTTAGGTAAAAAGCTGGCCATGACGTTGGAGTGACCCCAGGGAATGTTTGTTGGAATCCTTTCCTGTCTGTTGTAAGCACAATATTTCAGAGCCAAAAATTCTTATGCTGGAAAACAGCGCTATTTTTCACCACTTTTTTTTTAAGTGTTACCATCTGAAATGGTGTGTAATATCAACATAAAACATTTCTGACGTAGTTTGTAATATTGACGCGCAGAAAAGTATTCATTTCACTTCATGAAGTTTTTTCCACTCTGACAATGAGGCCTATTTAAAGTAACCAGCAGATGGCACTAAGTACCTTCAACCATGACGCCAGTTCTAACTGTAAAGAAACAGCATTCTATTTGTCATCGAGCTAATCAAGTCCAACGTTATTTTCTCACCCTAGTTCCGCACTAGAACAGATGGAAAAACTGGAAAAGTTCGTGTGCATACATACAGTCATGCCAGTCCATATAGTTTGGTTCAAAAGATTGCCAACAGTGCCGCAAAAAGCACATCCCCAATTCCAAAATAGTTGGGATGAAGTGAAAATTGTGAATAAAATCAAAAATGCAAAGACTTTCAGATCACATGAGCCAATATGTTATTTACAATAGAACGCAGATAACATTTCAAATGTTGAAACTGAGACATTTTACATTTTAATCCACAAAATGAGATTATTTCAAATTATCTGGCTGCAACAGGTCTCAAAAAAGTTGGAACACGGGCAAAAAAAGGGCTGAAAAAGCAATTAATATATGAGAATCACCTGAAAGAACATTCAGCAAGTAAATCGTCTGACAATCCACTCCCACTCTGCCCTCAGTGATGTCGCGTGACAGCCTTCAGCGTGCCTGTGTCTCCCGTCGTCTAATCACGTTTCCTCTTTCGGTTTGGCTCTGGTATGTCATTGATTGCTTCCGGCTGTGTATAATTCTGGGTCTCGCGAAACTCTCAGTGAATGTGTTCTCCGATTGGATAATTACTAACCCGTACTAACCAGCACTTATTTAAGGGTGATTGTAAATATTTTGTCACGTAGTATTAACCTTAATTAACTCATTAGCCAGTGTGTGCGATTCTGGCTTTTGTACATTCAGCCTGTGCTATCTCTGATTAACTGATTTAAAAGCTGTGCTTTCCTTCGCTTTTCTTGCGGTGCTTTTTACTTGTCACGTTAAACTGTCTCCCTTGATTGATGGTCTCAACGTCTTGTCTCGAGTCATTATTGTTAACCGGTTCTCGTGTAATTGTTTATTAATGATGTGTTTGTTTCCTTCCGAGATTGTTTTTCAATTCCCGCCTCCTCTAGTGACTATGTGACAGAGTTGGGAGAGCGGATGTCAGACCGATCCTTGTATCGACTCAGTCTACTTGGTGAAATCTCAGTTCTTTGTGCCTTCCGAGTTTCTCCTTGCTTGATTCCCGAGTCTTGTTTGTTGCGCCCTTGTCTTGTCTGCCCCGTGTTTAAGTCTCCCAGTGTTATCCGTCAGTTAGGTTCAGTTTTTGTTTTCTTAGTTTAACCACTCTTGGAGTGAGTATTTCTGTTTCCCCCTGCCTTTGGCAGAGTACTTCAGTTCTCCCATTTGTTCAGTGCTTGTGCACGGTGTTTTGTTTCTGGTGTGTCTGCCAATTTCCCCTTAGTGTTTTGTGTTTAATAAACACTTCTGGATCCTGCAACTGGTGTTCCTCTGACCTCTCCTTACAAATACTGCACAAAGCTAGAGAATTTTATTTTGTTAGTTGACACAAACAGAACATTTGGGTGCAAGCAATATACCAAATTTTCATATCTTTACAAGAAACTCATTAGTAGAAATATTTCAGGAAATACAATTAAAAGCACAACATTCCAGCAATCAATGCATAGAAACTTGCTGGTGCTCCAATAAGCTGTGCAAACAACAGTTTTTCGGGTGGTATATGGCTTCGCCTTCCCATTTTCATTCGCAGCCTGTGAGAAGACAGCCGAAAAGGTGTGAAAGTTATTCGCAAATGGTCTTCATTAAAAGGTGTATTGCTGGTATAAAGTGGAGGGACAGGCATATCTGGGATAAAGACTAGGTAGGTCTTGTATCCCGTTCCTTCTTTAGATTGTATTTTCTGCATCATATCCTTTCAGTCACTCTCAATATAATTTTGTTCCTCCATTATCTCTGACAAATGTGAGTTCCCTGCTTGGCTCTCTTTTCTTATTAAAAACATATGTACCACAAAGAGCTATCAATCATGTCTCGATACTGCTTTATCTTGGACAAACACCGGGCTTTCTTTTCTCCCATTGAAGTTCGCTCTGAAGGGAGTCCTGTCTCCACCAGGCAGATTAGTTTAGGGGTAGTAGGCCTTACCCCAGGTAAAGATTTACAGTCACTTTACAGTCATGTACAGTGATTCAGCAGACTTTAATGGCACTCTTAACCAAGCCTCACACCTAGGACTGGGCGATATGGGCAAAATCTAATATCTTGATTTTCGTGACTGAATACCTCGATATCGATATTTTGCCCATATTATCTGGACAAATGTTGGCGCTTTCACAAAATAGTTTCACACTGTTATTTTTGATAACCATTTATAAGTAATGTTGACATAATGACCAAACAGGTGCAGGCAACAGCTACAACAGTCTAGTAAGAGAGGAAAAATGCAACCCTTTACTGTAATGCAGCTTTTGAAACCAGAAAAGCCAAGACTTATCTAATATCACAATATTACAATATCAAAATCTGTGACGATATTTTACTTTGCATCACGATATCAATATAATACCAATATATTGCCCAGCCCTACTCACACCCACACAAAACAGCTGATAAAAAAGCAGCCTCAAAAACCTTCCATTTGACACAAAATGGGGCATCACAGCTGGTGCATAAGAAAATAATTGTTTAGTTCTGGTGCTTTCTCTTTTCTTTTACATGTGGATCAAGAGAGGTCCAGGCATTTCCATCAGCAGTGAAGACAGCTCTGGGATATGTGTAACCATCACAAAGTCTCACTGTAAAATAACCCAGCTGAAAAGGCTGCCTGCAGTTTTCTTCAGATCCCAAAACAGCCATAAATTTTGTTTTGTCTTCATTAACAAGCATGCAACATTCATCACAGTACCCCTTCAAATATTTCAATTTCCTAAGTCAGCCTTTCTCTTTTTGTTGTCAGAATAACAATGTCTCATGGAACCAATTCAGAAATCCATCGTCTCCACACTTTTGTTTATTATTGTAGCCCCCGGACGAAGTCGGGGGCCTACTATGGATTCAGGAGTGTCATCTCCACTGCTGCTGCCACGTCCACGTCAGTAGACACTTCCTTATGGACACTCTACAGGCTGTAATTTCTGACCGATTACTTTCATTTTTGGTATGGGCATGTCTTATACTTCACTTATGACACCTATTGATTTTGGTTGCCATGAATGATATGCAAATTAGTGGCAAAACATAGAGATATCCTTGTGGACGCACTTCAGGCTGCAATTTTTGACCAATGACTTTCATATTTGCTTTGGACTTGCTTGGACATGTGTTATACTTCACTTATGACACCTATCAATTTTGGTTGCCATGGCAACAGCATTAGCCGAATGATTCGCAAAAAAGGGGAGAAGCGGCCTTTCAGGGGCTACACTCATGCGGTCGTGGTTGACCAGACTGTTTACTCTTTCTTATAGATGTATCAACACACTCCACCCACAGAGAGCAGGATGTAGGGAACTCTTGCCTCACCCTGATGGAGGATGTTATTGTAGTAGTGCCCAGGATATTTGTAGTCACACTGAATACTGGCATCGGAGCCAAAATCATTGAAACTCCAACACCGCAAACTCTTAAAGATTTTAAATAGTTTTCCTCTTGGGACCCGGTCATAAATTTTGGAAAAATGTAGAAAGACAATGTACAGTTGAACCTTCAGCCTTACATAATATTCCATCATAAGCCTGAAAGCCACAATATGTTCGATGCAGCCTGAATATGAAACATAATCTGGTCAAAAACTTAAACATATTAGTCACCATGAAAGAGATTTTTTTTTACTTGTTGTTTATGAATCAAGATTAATTAAACACAAATTGTTGAATTATGATTATCATGATAATATCCGCAGGTCTATGAGACTTTTGGCTGTATGGTATTTCCACTAGTTGGGATGAAACTGGGTCGTTTGGTGGGGCAGTCGCATCATTTGGTGGGGCATTACCCCGTGACCCCATCCCTGGAATTGAGCCTGCGCTGAGCAGTGGCTGATGAACTATTGAAAAAATGTCCTATTTAAGATCAAAACTGTGAAATATGTGATTTGTTTAGTTGTCAAAATATTAAAGTGTAAATAGTGTTGACTCTTTACCTTCCATGTCTATCAAACAAATGATTCGTATGAATTAGTTTCTTTGTCAGGAAGATGTGTTAGGAAATTTTAATATAAGTTTTCACTTACAGTGCCTATAGCAAAAGACCTGAATGAACAGCACATGACTTGCTGCAGTATTGCATGGAGGACTGCTGAATGTGTCTACTGGGCATGGAGTAAAATTATTTTATTCTACTATTCCTGGGGCCAGGACAACATACCCAGTTGTCACCTATTGACATATAAGATGTATATTTTATATATTGCAGCATGTGGAGACTGTGTGTATCACCTCATGCATTATATGCACGCTTTCATATCAAAAAATAAATTTCTAATATTCTATCGCCATTTTGTACCATTAAGAAATATTGCGGCAGAAATTAATCGATTGGGATCCTCATCAATGATGTATTTATTTAAATCAGATTACATAAATGCAATGTTAAAACACTAAAACGAAACATATTCTGCCCTTAAAAAAACGGTGTTGGGGATCGCTGTATTCTTTTTCGTCAGCGCTTCAAATCGCATCTCGAATTCAACTCTTACTTCTACCTGATTAGCCTGCTCGCGAGAAATAGACAATAAAACCAATCAACAAAAAGTCCGTGTTAAATGCGTGGAGAAAAACAACAGATACTCTCATAGCTGATAGGTTGTGATTTTTACACGTGACAAGGGTAAAGTTTACTGCGGGAATGTTTGATCTATCTTGGTGGTCCAGAGTGCTGAACCTTAGCAAACAGATGGCCTGTTGGCATAATTATGAATAGAATTATCATATTATTAAAAACAATGTTTAAAGCACGCTCAGTTTTTACGCAGAGTTTAACTAAGCACCAAAAGTAAACGTAAACGCAGTCATCAAAGTTTGATGTGTACATAAGTTAATGTTTACTGGCGAGTATAAACTACAATGTGACATGGTGCAATTTCGGACAATTGCGATGTCTAAATGGATCTGGCGCAAGCATGAAATGGAAAGGCCGGTTTGTTTCGATGCCCCGAGGTAATTCGCGGTTTGTCTTCCAGTTTTCTGCTGCCATACTAGACCACCCACTTGCTTGCTGCCTTGAGATGGGGGTTCACGCCAGCTAGGAGGAAGAAGTGAGAGGGAGACGGAGAAAGAAAGTGGGACGCCATTGTTGCCAGGAACCGCTTATCTTGCCTTAAACAACAAATTAAATAAGGAGTTTGGTGTGCAGCAACATCATGGATGAGTTTTCTGCCAGTACTGACTCATTTAGAAATTTTAAACTGCTTTGTTGAACATATTCCCCGAGGAGATGCAAGTTTGCAACGGCGCTTACGAGGTGAGTGAACCGAGGAAGACGGAAGGAGGATGGTAACAGTTAGGACAAAGAAGGAAAAGTTTCTGCGAGTGATCTACTTTCCCCGTAGTGAACTAATTGACTGTGGCCGTTTAATCGAGCTTGATTTTATGGAAGAACGTAGTTTCACTCGAGCGAAACTTAAAGCGGACAGAACTTTGTTCACCATGAATAGTAGGCTATTGTATGAAACCCTCATGTTATGCATATTTTCTCATACTAAGGTTACACTAAATCGGATTAATTCATGAAAAAAAAGGTTTTAACCTCATTCTAACGCGAATACCAGAACTGTACATAGCTTTTCCTTTGGTGGAATTGTGCTCTTGTTTTTAAACTAAGCAAAATTTTAGCACTATGCTACCGTAAACTATCTAGAATCTCTGAAAGTACACCAGCGCGTTCATCTGAGCTGCGGACTTAAAAAGGCCGATCAGCGCTATGAATGATTCAGCCTCCCGTTACTGCAGGTAAGTTGCATGTTTAAGTGGGCTATAAAGCCAGCCGTTCATTTGAAGGGAAGGTTCTTTCAGGTAAGTGCCACTGTGACTTGTCATCGGATTCTAAGAAATCGGCTGGCCAGACTTCAGGAAATCCCCAGGTCATTAAACGACTGAAGCCCGCTACATTTGGGGAGTACATCAGCATCGACATAGAGGCCATTTGCTAAATTCTTATGGTAAGGAAGTCTAAACGTCAAAACACAGAAGAAACTCAGAATTCCCTCATGTGCAACCTGCACGAAATATTTAACTAAAAGACAATTGCGTTAAGACCTGAGAACGCTTCAGCTACACGAAACCCCGTAGACTTCGCCTTTTTCACTTAAATTTTCCTTCAAGTAGATTTAACACATTTAAACCAACATTTTTGACAATGTCCGATACATATTTTGTATGCGCTGGTCGTTGCGCTTTATTGAAGCTACAACGCACTTAAATTGCGAGAAATATTCATACCCAGGATGCCATGTTTTTATGGCCACATCACTACTTCAAATAGAAAATATCTGAATCTTGTTTGTCATTTTCTACATATTTCCATGTAATTCAACAGGACATATTTGAGATTGTTAGAAACCGGGGTGCTACCTCTTAAATTTAAAATATGAAAGAAGTTCCACAGGTTTGAATGTTGCACCTGCATTGGACAGACCTATATATTGTTCCATAGGTTTTATGGGGTTGAGCCAAATTGGACTGTTTTGTGTTTAGATGTCAACTTATTTTAGAAGCTCTCTTTTAAATGATCAATCCAAATGAACTACTGAAATCAGACATTTAGATTACTGTATGTGTGTTTATTTGGGCCTGTATACACTGATTTGCCAAAACATTATGACCACCGACTTAGCATGGTGGTGTTTGTCTGCATGCTGCAAAAACAGCACAGACCCAATTAAACTGGGCTTCATGTAACTTCTGAAGGTGTCCTATGATATCTGGGGTAGAAGTTAGCTGCAAATACCTTAAACTTCGTAAGCTGTCACCACGGATTGGACTTACTTTTTCAGCACATCCCACTGATGCTTAATCAGAATGTGGTCTGGGGAATTTAGTGGCCAGGGATACACTTGAAAGTCTTTGTCATGTTCCTCTAGAAATGATCTTCTAAGGGAGGCCACTCCTATCGTTTAATATTATAGCCATGATGGGATATACCTGGTGTAGAAAAAGGTTTAGGTTTGTGCCTTACATTTAATTGATTTCTGCTTACATGCATTGACCCGGAGTTTCCTAGTCAAGCATTGCCCATACTAATTCCACCTGGAATATTAATTCTTCTCCCCACATTGTATCCTGGTCCCATATCTTCCCCTGGTAAACGACATACATGTGCCAATATCGTCAGTAAAAAAGTATAGATTCTTATCAAATTTACTATGCCTTAAGATCTTATGAAAATGGAGAAGTGAATTGATTTTAGGCCTTGTATTAGCACTAATTACAAGTAATTATTAGGTTATTACTTTCCTGTAACACCTCTTTTTTGGGAGCTTTCATTTTGGGGCTTTTGCCGTTAAACCCCTTACTGTCAGAGGCAACATTGTGGGCCTTGTTTATATGGTTCAGATGTTGAGACATTTGGCCTGTGATTAGAATTGGCAGTTATCAACAACTGTTTAGCTGCACAATTTGGTAAACGAAAAAAGACAATGTCCACAAAGTGAAATACTACGCAACACCACCATTGTTGTTTCTTGCTCAGTAACAAATGTTGTGCTGGACAAAAAATAACTATACTATATGTATTTTAATGGATATCTGAATGCATCAAATATTTGTAATTTATTTTTAGCTGCGACCAAGCAGCTCTATGAACGCTTCTGTCTGTCCGTCCGTCTGTGACACCTTTTTCACCATGTTCCGTCGTCGTATCATCATGAAATTTTCAGGAGTTATTGACCTTCACCAAAGTTATGTCCATGCATAAGGTCGAGGTCAAAGGTCAAGTTCACAGAGACCACAACCTTGTTTGCGGGTTTTCGCGCTGTAACTCCAGTTAGAATTCATGGATCGCTATGAAATTTTGGAAATAGCTTCTAAGCATAGAGGAGGTGTTCCCTATTGTTTTTCAAGGTCATCCGTCAAATCCCAAGGTCACACAGGTAAAAAAAGTGTCAATTTTGCCCGATTAGACGGTTTTCGCACCGTAACTCAAGATTAATTCAATGAATGGCTATGAAATCTTAGAACAAGCTTTTTGGTATAGAGGAGGGGTTCTCTATTGATTTTCAAGGTCATCTGTCGAATCCCAAGGTCACACCGGTCAAAAAAGTGTCGATTTTGCCCCGATATCACAGTTTTCGCACCGTTACTCGAGTTTAACTTGATGGATGGCTATTAAATCTTACAAAAAGCTTCTTGGTACAGAGGAAGGGTTCCCTATTGATTTTCAAGGTCATTTGCCAATTTCGAGGTCACACTTGTACAAGAAACCACCAGTCATGGACACTAGGCCACGTGACGGATGCTAGGCCAGGTCGCAGCTATTAGATCCCTCTGATCTACTTGTTTTTCTTTGTGACTGACAAGTATAGAAGAAACATTGACAGTAGCAGTAGCAGCGTCAGATGTACTGTACACGTGTTTATAGCAACGGCCCCTTAATGGGCAGTGATCGTCCCAGGAGTTGTTAAAATTACATGTTGCAGAGTAAAATCATCAAATCAGTCCATATAATAATGGAGAACAGGACAAAATCACAGGAGTCAATTAAATGTTGTCTTCCTTGATAATTCATGTACTTAGAAATGCATAACCTATGTAAATACAAATTTCAACCTCGGTAGACATGATAGGATTATCACTGTGAGGAAGACTTTACTTACCGGACTGATGTTGAATATACTTTCTGTCCTTTATTTTATTGGAAGAACATTCCTAAAATGTAAACTGGCCATTTTTTTCTATCTCATGAATCCCCTGATCTCAGGAGGGCAGATTGAAACCCTGTTTTGAAAAATGGCAGCATTGTATCTGCTGGAAAAATTTGGGCAAACTCCGTAATGGAACATATTAGATCATTAAGTGGCCCAGATGCCATAATAATATACCTTAATATAATTTTAAGATGCCAGCTAATATGCCTTCAGTTTTTCCTCCAGCGATACTTTGCTTATTGTATGCTGGTGAGCTAATGGAACACCCTGTCCAGTGTGTCAGCCAGTTGTGATTTTTACATTTGCCTGAGAAAAAAAAATCATGATATTTCCTGACTTTAAGCATTGAGCACATTTGTAACGACTAATAGCATTGCCCATGGTGACAAGCCAGTATTTTGTGCCTGCCTCGTGGTAATTTCCTCAGTTATACTATAGCAACCATCTAGGATCACACTAGCCCTGGCAGTGATGCTGGCATTGTTTTCAGTATAGCAGTCCGGTAATGTGTTCATTGAGTGCATTTTTTTAGACGACCCCAGTCATCGACCTCAACCCTCCTTCTTTTCCCAACTTCTCATCTGTAATGTTTTGTGGCTCCATCTTAAAAGGTTGTCATGCTATTATGTTCACAAGAATTTTCCACAAACAAGCACACTTGCATGACCATAAGCACCTGCAAATATACTAAAAACTGTTTTCATTGTAGTTTTAGCATAGTTTCACAGTTTTCGCTGAGTTTTCCCTGATGATACACAGGTCAATTGAAAGCAGTACAAGTAGCGCCATTGCGGCTGCTAAAAATGTATGTGCCAGTTACGCTCTGATGTTTAAGATGAGATTTTATAATTTGCTTTATGATTAAGGTTTAACAAGCTGAGTTATTCAGTAGTAGCTGGCTTCCGATGGGTCCTTAACCCATTTGAGGGAGGATGCTAACCTGGATTACATGAGGTAGATATCCAGTTGAATACATGCATTTCAAAACTATTAGCTGTAACTGTAAATTGAATGAGTACCTAATAGTTGGATCACAACTTTCTTACCAATGTTTCTTTGTCATTGACATGGCAATGAAACTTAATGTTCTTGCTTTCCATCCCTGCCAGATGCGCAGAATATCCCTCAAACTCTGGTGTTCTGGTGTCCCATAATGAACAGCAGTAGAAATGGGACATTGGTGGGGAGCTTCACGCCTGGCGTCACCAGTGAAGCAGCGGCGGTGGTGGAGTCGGTCTCCATCATGGCCATTGCGCTGCTCATCTGCTTGGGAAACCTGCTCATCGTGGTGACCCTGTACAAGAAGCCGTACCTGCTGACGCCCAGCAACAAGTTTGTCTTCAGCCTGACGCTGTCCAACCTGCTGCTCTCAGTGCTGGTCCTGCCCTTCGTGGCCGCCAGCTCAGTCCGGCGCGAGTGGATGTTCGGGGTCGTGTGGTGCAACTTCACTGCCCTTCTCTACTTGCTCATCAGCTCGGCCAGCATGCTCACACTGGGGGCCATTGCCATTGACAGGTATGGGACTAGTCAACGCCCTGCTCCTCTAATTAGATTGCTCTACTCACATCTCCCTTTGCATATGTATGTAATTAATTTGGATTTATCGGCCGGTATCTGATGCTTTACCCTTTCACATTCACGTATTGTCTTGAAGGATAGTTGATTTGTGCCCTAGGTCAGTATGCTTATTGATACTTATTAAAAGTCTTTATTGATTGTGTACTAAAAGAACTCCGGTAATAGTTGTTTTGGGAATGTGAAGCGTCAGTCTGGTACTGTTTCACCGGCAGGGATGCGACTTGATAGCTGTTCGTGGAAAGTCTATTAAGCACTGAAGTCGTTTGCCATTTTTGAGCTCCTGTCATTAATTTATTAGTTTTTACCCTTTCTAATGCAAGTACCTCTTGTATGTAAATCAATTTCTCCAATTTAGGCCTGTTACGACCAACCTACTGACTAATCGCAACATGAAATGGGAGAACAACATGGTTGTAAAAAAAGATTTAATTTCTAAAAACACTTCATCTGAAGAAACATCTTGCCCAAAAATGAAGCGAGCTGGTCAGGGCAACGAGTGGCTGCTAGAGAACAGACTGGCTGTTGAGAGCCTCTTTGCACAACACCAAACTCTTCTTATAGGGTGTAGCCAGGTGCCACCAATCCTGCAATTAAACACTTAAGACAGACAAAGGTCCTCCTGCCACTAGGGGCAGCATAAACGTACTGGGTCGTAACAAGGCCTGAAACATATTTCAAAAAAGTTGGGACAGGAGTAATTTAGTAATGAGGGAAAAAAAAGTAATGATGTGATTTAGAAAACATATATCAGCAGTGATTGCAATCATGATTCCGTACAAAAGCAGCGTAAAAGATAGGGGCTAGACTTTTGGGGGCAAAGATGGGCTAGGGATCGTCACTTTGCCCATGAGTGTGTGAGAAAATCATTGAAAAGTTTAAAAACAATGTATTATTTTGCCTTCTATGAGTCATGACTCAATTAAAAGATTAAGGAATCTGGTGGAATTTCTGTGCTTGAAGGGCAAAGGCGAAGCTGAAGCTGAATACCTGTGACCTCTGGTCATTCAGATGGCACAGCGTCAAAAAACGTCATTTAACTCTAAGTGATAGTACCACATTATTTTAGCAAATCATGGTCAAGTACTAAAATATGTATTTACATCCACAAATCTCTGGTAAAACTTCACTGAGCAAAAGGGATGTCCTCGGGCCTATAGTGCCTTGAAGCACTGTCGACTTCACTGGGCTCAAAGCCATCTGCAATGGGCAGTCACTCTGAAAACATGTATTGTGGATGAATCAGTATTTCAGGTCTGTTTTGGAAGAAATGCACACTGTGTGCTCAGGACTAAAGAAGAAAAGAACCATGTAGACTGTTACCAGGTACAAGTTCAATGGCTACGGTCTGTAATTGTACAGGGTTGTGTTAGTGCCCTTGGCAACGATAATTTGCACTTCTGTGAATGCGCTTTTAATGAGCCATTCCAGCTCAAGTGGACCAGGGGGTGACACCATCCCATCACAGATTTAGATGATTTTTGCTCCAATAGTTGCTATACAAAATCCCAAAATTTTGGCTGCCAACTCCAACTGGTTACAAAATGGCAGCCATTTTAAAAATCGCCCTTTATGCGCATCGCAATGTGCCCTCTCACTTTTTTTTAAACCCTTTTTTCGCAATAAATCAAAAACTATAGAACTTATTGACTCCAAAATCGGCATTAGTATGTAATTTTTCACGCTGATTCTGAGTATGTGGTCAAATAAGTGATGCCTTCTGCTTTGTTTTGATGTAATCCTCCAAAAGATAAAATGGATATTTTGTGAAAACAATATCGCCATGTATACACACATGTACAGAGAATGTAGCAGTATCTATAGGGATATTGCAAAACTATGGAAAAAGGTCAGCATTTTGTAGCCTAATAGTTTAGCATGGATTTGATCTGCACAATCTGTACCCAGGTACCTTGCTGACTCTGTAAGAGGTCACATTAGTAGCACTTGTTTACTGCCTTGAAGCAAAAACATAGCAGAACACCTCTCAAATTTTTTGATATTATAGAGGAGAAGTGATGATGCATAAAACAAGTTCCATTTTGATATCAGGTGGCAGCATTGAGATAACAGGGGCCAAAGTTCGGTACCCCCAAAAAGAGTTTTCATCCAATAGTTTCTGAACCATAGGAGCTATTATTTATTTGACTGCAGATTCAAAATCAGCATGGGAAATTACATGAAATTGCCAATATTGGTGCCAATAGGTGCTATAGTTTTTGATTTACTGTGAAAAAAGGGTTTGAAAAAGTGGGAGGGCACGTTGCGACGCACGTAAAAGGCAATATTTAAAATGGCTGCCATTGTGTAACCAGCTGAAGTTGGCAGCCAAATTTTTGGGATTTTTGTCCATGTACGTATAGCAACTGCTGGTGGAAAAATCAGGACAATCTCTGAGATGGTTGTTACAAATGCCCAGGCTTCAGGTCCATTTGAGATGGAATGGCCCTAATGCTGAAAAGTAAATGAGATTCTAGAGCAGCATATGTTGCCTTCATGACAACATTTTCTGTAGGGATGCCCATGCATATTTCAACAAGACAATGCAAAATCACATCCTGCACACATTACAGATGCATGAGTATGTAAGGAGAGGGTGACTGTGCTGGACTGGCCTGTCTGCAGTCCAGACATGTCCCCAGTTGGGAACCTGTGATGTACTTTGAAACACAAACCATGGCAATAAAGACCATGTATTTTGTACACTTCAAGACTTGTTTGCAGGAAGAATAAAATAAAATTACCCATAAATACTTAATCACTTGGTGTCTTCAGTCCCTAATTGTTTATGAAGTATTTAAAGGAATGGAAAAATTACTAAGAGGTGATTTACTTAATACTTAACTGTTTTGAAATGCATCACCAGCATCAAAATTGAATTGTGTGTGTGTGTTTTTTTTTTTTTTTTACAAAATCAGCGACATTGATGTGGTAAAACCTCAAATAATGTGCAGTTGTATTGTTTTCAACATGATTTAGGTCAAAGACCTCTAACAAATCACTACTTTCAGTTTTAATTTAACAGACCATCCCCGCATTTTTTGATTTGGAGTTGTAAGCCTTGTTGGAGATTCCTGCCTACATCTTGCACCAAACCAAGCCAAGGGCAACAATCGCTAGGGAAATCGCCCTTGCTGGAGCAATTCAAGGAAACTTCTGGAGGAACTGGACTCGGTGTTTATTTTTTGTGCAACATCTTTGCCCTTCTCGGCAGTGGCTGTTAAAATTCCTCCTGGAATCAAACTCATGATTTATATTCACCTGTGAAATGGAGAAGCCTGTGACGCATTTAAGAGTTTGTTTACCCAACAATTTATGTTCTGAGAGCACTTTTTCTGCTTATTCTCCACATGTGTGAGCAAACATCATGTCTTTAGAAGTCCTGCTGTCCTTCTTAGCTGGGGGGATGATTGACAGCCGTTGGTTCACTGTGTGCATGAGAGTGAGTTCTTGTGGGTTACATTTCCCTTGGGAGGTTGAAGCTGTTGCTGGGTTCAAGTGCTGCACATATGTGCCCAGTGTGTTTGGGAAGGTTTTCTTACTGTGGGAGACCATTCTCAAACTTTCTGACCGTGCTAAGTCTCATATTTTCATAGATCCACACCCATGTGTGGTCAAATGTTGGATTAAAAAATGAAATTTGAAGGTAATAATTTATTGTGTTTCCTCGTGCAAAGAAACTGTGTTTATAAACCTGCAGCATATTTTTTTGCGGACAATTGTTTTTGTATTATATTATTGAAACATGGGTGACAGGGTAAAGTGCATACAAATCTCCAGAGAAAATCAAAAATGGTGCTAATCAGCATATGCAAGGTGGTATATACATTAATGCATGTTATTTATAGGAAAATTGTAACTTAACGCAGGTTATACATGAGAAAATTTTAAATTTTCTCAAAGTTGTAAAGACACCCCCCTCCCCCCAAACTGAAGGACTCAAGACATCACTCCGGTTGTCCAGCTGAGAACCTCTTCTGCATGTTACCTGCTGCTGAAAAGCTAATTTTCATGTTGTGTTCGGTCAGGTACTACGCTGTGCTGTACCCCATGGTCTACCCCATGAAGATCACGGGAAACCGGGCTGTGCTGGCCATCGTCTACATCTGGCTGCACTCTCTGGTGGGCTGCCTGCCACCGCTCTTCGGCTGGTCTGCCTTCGAGTTTGACCGCTTGAAGTGGACATGCACGGCTGCCTGGCACCGGGAGCCCAGCTACACAGCCTTCTGGGTGGCGTGGTGTAGTCTCCTGCCCTTCGCCACCATGCTGGTCTGCTACGGGGTTATCTTCCGCGTGGCACGCATTAAGGCCCGCAAGGTCCACTGTGGCACGGTGGTGGCCCAGGACGAGCCGAGCGGGGCCCAGAAGAACGGGCGTAAGAACTCCAACACCTCCACCTCGTCCATCAGCAGTAGGAAGAGCCTGGTGTACTCAGGCAGCCAGTGCAAGGCCTTCGTCACCATCCTGGTTGTTCTGGGGACCTTCATGGTGACGTGGGGTCCCTACGTGGTTGTGATCTGCACCGAAGCCTTGTGGGGGAAGAGCAGTGTCTCACCCCGCCTGGAGACTCTAGCAACCTGGCTGTCTTTCGCCAGCGCCATCTGCCACCCGCTCATATACGGGCTGTGGAACAAGACGGTGCGCAAGGAGCTGCTGGGGATGTGCTTCGGAGACCGCTACTACCGGGAGTCCTTCGTCACGCGGCACAGGTCATCCCGACTCTTCAGTATATCGAACCGCATCACAGGTGAGAGGGCCAGACCAGTGCCTGTTTGTCAACACCCCTGTTTAGGTGTCTGCCACTGTCCAACTGCCATTATAAATGCATCAATGTCATTCATTCCCTCAGTCTATAAAATTAATCTGCAATTCTTTGCTGCACACCCTGCGTTCATGTTCTAATTGAATATTTTCTCTTGTTGAAGTTGGTTCGCATCCTTAAAAAGCAGGAAAACCCTTACTGCACTTTCACTCTGCTTTTGTTTTCTGTTTGAGTACACACCCAAAACCGTTTTGGAGACAGCTGTTCCACCCAGTGGCCCCATGTTGCCATGTTACCAAGGTTTGAAAGTCACCATTTCGCGCCTTCTGGCTGCCGGGCTAAAAATAGGACAGTACTCTTGTTAGAGGCATCTGACATCAGCTCTAGAACACAAATAAACATGTAGGTGGTGCCAGGCGCAAATGAACAGCCATAGTTTGCATTCAGCCATTGACTCGCGTTGTTTTGATTGTTGGTCTAGCTTTCTGAACGTTGATTCGGCATTGTCTTGTCAAATTCTATGGATATTCTGATAAATCTGGATATAGTATTCACAAATTTCCAACCTACCCCTCTCGCAGTTTACCTCTCCCGATTAGCAACAGTCACTTAGACTAATTAGCAGGACTGACGAGAGACATTTATTTTTGAAAGCCTCGTTATACATTGCACGACAAAATTATAAATCGTTTTCTTCCACACATCAATGACGACGAAAAATATCAGTAAGTCGTTATAATTTCTGCACTTGTGTAGCTGGTGAAACAGCACATATTTGCATAAATTAGTTTGCGAGGCACATTGAGCAATAAGCCATGAGAATCCGTTCTACTGCCTGAATGAGGTGACAGCTAAATGGCGTTGTTAGGTTCGATGCACAGCTGTTGGTGAATATAATTGCTGCAAAGTCTGCCAAAGTTTCAGATTTTTGGCAGATTGTCATCCTTGCGGAGTTACATCAATTATATCAACATAGCCAACAGGCAATCGCTTTGTCATTAGCTCTTCTTAATCATCACGTGTCATGCATTAGCGGTGGCTGTTCAGTTAATAAATTGTTTGTAAATCAGGCAAACTTGATCGCAAACAGTTTAAAACAATTTATGCTGGAAAGGGTGATGTTACTGTAGGCCTTCCTGACATCTGACGGGACGCCACTGCAGCTAGCTAATAGTCCAATATATTTGCGAAGATCGGGGATGTTAAACTGCGTCAAGTCATTCCTTATACACGTGATTACGATTGTTTTCAAATAAACGTTACCTTAATTCAAACTATAGGAAAATAACATAACAAGTCCTATTGCCAACGTGATCTTGTAATAATAAGGCAACATCAGGAAGGGCATCAGCTGCATGTCCCGCTTGGTCCTCCATCTCTTGCTTTGCTGATGGCCCATACGGGTAGAGTTGAGGACCGTTGTATTCCTTTGTATCTGCCAAAGTAAAAACTAATTCTCTGTCTCCTTATTCCTCATCGCTCCAGTTGTGAAAACACTCACCGGAATTCCCACTAGATTCACTGAAACTGTATGACGCCATGTTGACGCCATGTTGTGTTCTAGCGCTGATGTAATGCATACTTCGTGTGCGCTCGCACCGTGGTCGGCATACTCCGCCGGAGGTGATTTAATTTGCAGCAATCTGCGATCAACTTTTGTAAAAAATAAGTTTTGCGATCTTTGAGTAATTTTCTATCATATATTGATTGCCTATCCCAGGGTTTTCATGCTCTTTAACCCCTTTGCGCAGATGTAGACGCCGGCGTCCGTAAATTCCGAGATTTAATTCCTAAACAATTCTGTGATTGAATTTCCAAAAGTCTTGCTTGACTGAAATAATTTTCCACAGTCTCTGTGACACAAATACTGAGTTATAAAGCCTGTATAGGCTTATGCCTATATAGGCTTTTTCGCGCAAAGGGGTTAATTGACTGAACTGAGTGGATACTTGGATCCGTTTACAAGTGTACCTGCATTGCTGTCTTTGTGTTAAGTGTTTAGTAACATCCCTGTCTCAGCATTGCAATCGATGTGCCTGTATTACACTGCACGTGTAGTTCAGCCACTGTGCGTATTGTAGTCAAGTGTGTATAGCGCAGACACAAGGTCTGCAGTGTAGTGTGTTTATGTGCTCTGTGTTTATAGCTGCAACGGGATCAATGTGTCTCCATGATGGTGCATTTATTTCAGCAATGCCTCTCGCTATTGTGTATGTGGTATTACACTGAGCCCTCAGTGAAGCCATATTCTTTTTGAGCATCAGAAGAAAGGGTGTGAATTTGCCTCACCTCTCAGGGGTTCAGGCAAAATGGACATGTAATTACAGAAATTCCAGTCATGATATTAACATTGTCAGACAACACTTGCAGGGAAGGCAGTAATTTATTTGGTGGAACAGTTTTTTTTCTGGCCATCTGTGAAAATGTTTTCTTGTGAACTGTGTAGATGTCCTTAACTGACTTAGAGGCTTTATCAAGACTTTAAAATCGTGGCTTTATACCTTGCTTTTTCAGCATGAGCCCTCTCAAAATTACTGTTGTTCTGAAACCTTTTGGGATTTCTTGTCCTCAGAAGTTTAACTTCCGGGTGGAACCACATCAGAGGAATGCAGATTAATGGCATTTCTGTGTTGGCGATATAAGCCCTTGCAAAGCTCAGCTAGAAAAAAATGTTCTTTGGTCCCCCTCCCCAGTAACTAGAATGTAGCGCTCCAGAGAGCGTACGACAACTATAGCTCCATTTTCACATTAATAGCTTTTTTCCTTTCATAAATTGTGAAAATGAAATATTAAGTTATTGATTGTTTGTCCGATGAAGCCAACCCAGTTTTCTAAAAATGATATTCAAAATGCCACATATTGACCTACTTTTTCTCATCTTGAGTTGGGTCTTTTAAGTCCTGCCATTGTCCTAACAGGATTTGGGCTGTTTTACTGTTTGTTCTGAGCTCCAGTGAAATGTGATTTTGCTGAATGAATCCCCCTGCAGATGCTGACAATGTCAAACAGCGATGCGCATGAAAAACATATTACGTCATTATTTGGCATTGACACGCTGTGGGCCACTTTTGCAGAGGGGATGGGATGGGTAAAAGGCAATTTCTGTGATACATATGTACATATTTTAGGGGAAAGATTAGGCTAACGGAGGATGTGTAAAATTGTATATTCAGACAAGTCTGTAAATATTTGGACATTGACAACACTATTATTATTTCACTTGTTAAGCGTAGAATATTGGCGTTGGAAGTAAATAATAAATGTTGTCAATGTGAGGACATTTTGCTTTAGCTTTAGGGCTAAACATCAGAAATTGGGTGGACAGTGTTGGATTTACAGTAGTTTTTTAAGAGGTTCTCCCTTTTTAAGAACAAAAAGTCCTCAAACTGTTCCCTGGCCAAATGTTTTATTTCCTAATGATTCAAATTTGAAGTGAACACATAAAAGGTCTACAGTTAATTACAGCTTACATTTTAATTTGAAGTTTGTTGCTGTTACCTCAGTATGAAACCTAAAATGCTGCCAGTGCCAGTAAAACAACCTATTAGTAAGCTGAAAAATCAAAACAAACAAAACCGAGAGAAAAGAGAAATTATTATGCGTGGCCGACTGAACATTATTCCTTTATTCCTAAAAACAAAGAAAGCACTGATGAGTTCAGGAGTACAAAAAGGCCAGGAAAACCACAGATGACAAATGTGGTGGTTGACAGAAGAAGTCTTTCCCTGGTTCAGCAAAAAAAACCCATCACAACAGTTGGCCAGATCAAGAACACTCTAGGAGGGGAAGCTGTAATTAAAGTCAGCAATCAAGAGAAGACTGCAAGAGAGTAAATGCAGAGGGTGGATTTTAACATTTAAACTGTTGGTTGGGCTCAAAAACAGGAAACTTACTGAAAACTAATGTAAAATGCCTTTATCACTCTGGAACAACCTACCATAAACCAACAAGACAAAGATCAACTTATACCTGAAAGACAGGAGATGGAGGAAATGGAGAAAGGAAGGAATGACTCATGAACTGAGGCGTGCCTTCTCATCTGTGCAGGGTGGTTATGTATGGGCATGTATGGCTGCTAAGTGAGCTGGTTCTCCTGTACCTACTGGTGATGAGGCTGTTGCCAAAAGCTGGATGATGAATTCTGTATTGTATTGGGCTAAACTAAATGTTTTGACTCAGCCATATGTATCAGAACTAATTGAAAAATGTTTTACAGTGCAGATGATCGGTGAACATAATGCAAATACAACCCAAGATTAAGGCAGAGAGGTGGAATAATCCTAACAAGACGATTATATGACCGGAGTCCAACTGAGCTTGTATTCCACTTGGTGAAAGCAACCAGGGAAGAACCTCCGTGTATGGTGATTTCTATGGGTTTCAGACTTCAGACAGTTATTGACTGCTAATGGTTTGCCACTGAGCACTAAAATGACATTGATTAAGTCATTTTATCCAATAAACTTTTGCACCCCTAAAAGTGGGGAGGCTGTGCATAAAATGAATGTAATGCATAGTTCAGACAATTGTGTTTGAAAAAGCTCTTTGAAAAGTCGGCACTTCAAGCATGTCTTGATTGTTGAATCCATCATGGTGGCGCAGAAATGAGGAACAATTAAAATTGTGTCCAAATATTTATGGACCTTACTATTGTTTTACTCCATTTAAGAAATCAATATTGCAGATTTTCCCAGTTGAATTAGTTTTCATATTATGAAAGTTATATATATTTTTTAGAAAAATTGTTCAGACTGCAATGAATAATGGGCCGTGCTGGAATTTTCAAATTACTATTGTGACAATATACAAACTTGTGAGGTGAGTTCAAAGCCATTTTGGTGATGGTTTCAGAACAAATACTGTATTATGAACAAAGCATAGAGTGTAGGCTGTGAAATGGCAGTGGAATACGGATAGTTTGCAGAATTACTTTTATTTTTATCTTCAGGTCCTGACTCCGGACAGGAAGGTATTTACTTGTTCTGTGTGTTGAGCCATGCGGGTGAATGTGTGTGTTTTGCACGGTGACTGACTGCGTTGTGCTGTATCTTAAACATGTTGTGTGAATATACAGTTACTTGTCCAGTCATGTGACTCACTCTCATGTGCTCCTGTAGATCTGGGTATGTCTCCACACCTGACAGCAATGCTGGCCGGAGGAGGCCAGCTCCTGGGCCAGAGCAGCAGTACTGGAGATACTGGCTTCAGCTTCTCACAGGAGTCCGGTGAGTTAATCCGCTCACGCCCAGAACCTTGCATGCAATTACTACCTACTGCGTAACGCATACTCTCTCTCATACTTTGACACATGCGTACACAGTAGTCATGTCATGCATGTATGTACTTGGTGTAGAATCTTCGCACATAGGAGACACATCTGTGACCAGGGAAAACCACTGGCCCAGATTATCAAAAGTGGAGATCCTGTTGATTCAAAATGTGATAAGGGCTTCTGATATGAAAAAAATGATCATTTGTGCTTTCTGTGACTCGTTGGTGTCTTTACAATTTGAAAATGATTCAGCTGTTACGTGGCTGTTTAGAATTCAAAAGAGGTAATGGAGAATGAAGTTAATTGTGAAGGACCTGCCGTTTGATGTTTTTTCTCTGAAGACGTAGTAAGTACATACAAGGTTCCCCTGTTAACTTAGATTCTCCTTCCTTACTGATCAGTAATTTCTGACTACTGTTCTTGAGCTCTTGAATGTTAGGAGAGCAGGGGCTGCTGTATTTTCCTTGTTGTTTTCAGGAGCATATTTGAGACACATGTCAACTTGTTTTGCCAACAGCCTGGTGACTCCACATACAGTCTGCGTACTACTGAAAGGATTAGGTGCTGTAGAACGGGATATTTGTTTTTTTTTTTTTTTCCCCAAGTTGTTACTATGGCCCTATGGGCTGGTATTAGTGCCCAATAGTTACTTTGTCTCGGTAAGGTGAATAGCTGCGTACATCATTGCTACTTCATTCATGGGTCAGCCCGCAATAAAATGTTTTGTTTCGGGGCATAAAACCTTGAATATGAATCACATTGTTTAATTGAACAATTGGCCTAGAAATTACTGCATGATTAATTAATTTTCCCTGCAGGCTGTAACCAGTACAAATGTAGTGCCATTCTGGGCAGAAAGGAGCTTCTAATATTTGGAGCAAACATGCTTGATCAGGTGTTCAAGAACAACCCTTCTCTTGTGTTTTTACATGCGCTCTACATGTGAATCAATTCTGCTCTTTATGTTTTATTTCTAAATGAAATAAAATCTGTTGGGCTAAGTATGTGGGTACCTTGCACTCTGTAAGCTGGCATATCGATATAGTGTTCTTATCATTATTTTGAAAGGCGCATTCATTTCCCATTTCCCCTGCCTCAAACTTCACCCAGCCACTGCAAGGTCATTGCCCATATTGTCAGATTCTTGACAATTATATCAAAATGGCCAATGAGAACGTTGCTTCTGTTGGATGCAAAATACTTTAACAAATTGCTGAGAGGATGAACACAATATAGAGACTAAAGCTTTAAAGGTTTCGAATCACAAACATGATTAGAACGTTCATCAGTGAACATCACGTCCACATCACAATATTGAGAAAACAGTTAAGTTCAAAAACAGTAGTCTTAACTTTTATCAAACATTGTACATGTTAAACTGTGAAAATGTTCCCCCTGAATCAAATGCGGCAAATATCCCACAGATCGATTAAACTAAGTGCGAACTGTTGCTATTTTGAGAGAAGTGTAAAACTGAAGGCTGTCCTTCTGCAACCTCGTCCTCAGTCCTTGCTTTGTCAATGTTAGCCACTGTGTGCTGATAAAATGAAAACCATGAAGGCTTGTAACATGGGGGTAGCTTCTGAGCCAGCCTGGATTCTTTGTGCACAGCTCATGTTTGGCAGGGTGCAGTTGCAGGGAGCATGTGCAGGCGTTACATTGTTAATGCATAAACATCAGAGCTGCCCTGCCTGTCTCCTTGCTCCTAATCTGCCTTCCTTTTTAGCAGTGTAACTGCAATCCTTCAGCACAGACTGAAATGGGTAACCACTAGCAATGCTGTTTTGCACAAATAATGCTGACCTCTCAGCAGCTGTACGGGGTTAGCTAGCTGTAACTGCTGCTTCTGACACCCTATCTTCAAGCACATCTGCCACAGAGAATAAAGTTGCCTTTATGCTGTGTGTATGATGCCTCCATAAGGATAAAGCTAGTCTCCAGCAGGGCAAAGCTTACCAAAGCTGGTCTGGCTGTTAGAGCTTGCTGATGTTCAAACTGGTGGACACTGAGTATACAGACTTGTCAGTTAGCGTATCACTAATTAGCTGGAATGGAATTTCAGTAATACAGTTCCAACTCTGTCATTGCCAGGGGTAACACTAGGCACCCTTAACAATGTGTTTATTTTCTTCTTACTCAGTAAGTTAAACCAACTTGTCCATAATAAGCTTAAAAATGTTTAAGACCACATCCGTAACACTCCCTCCCAATGGATAAAGTACAGTGATTCATGATATTCTCTGTGTTCTGTTGTACCATTAGAGCTTGCTGTCGGCTCTTGATGTTTACATTTTTGGAAGCTCGCGGACAGAATGTCTGCTTGTGTATGTTTGAGCACGCTTCACTACAATGCGTCATGGGGACTGGTAGCCTGAGGGCTTTGTCAATGATTGTTTCCAGGAACAGACATCATGCTTCTGGAGAATTTCTCCTCCGACACCCCCCACTGCAGCCTTTTGTCTGGTAAGAGGAGGAGCTCAGTCACCTTCGAGGACCAGGTGGACTTGCATTCCAAAGGTAACCAATAACATTTCTGAGTCTGATGTTAGTGGGAAATACTAGTGTTAAGGGAGCTCGTACTCGCTTTCAGAATAATTTTAGTTCCTCACTAGGGCCAAATGGGTGAAATTCCACCCGTCTTCTTCACCAGTCTAACAAAACACTTTGTCTCTAAAAAACTGTAAATTCCAGAAATATGGTTCAAAGGTTTTTTTATAAACTGAAGAACTGGAACTTTATGACCAGCTATTTTTCAGAAGTCCAGTAATTAACACTTATTTTCAGCAACTCTTGTGCAAAGTGTCTGAAAGTCAAAATTCTTATTCTAATTTTGGTGATGTGTTGGTGATGAGCAACAGTTGGCGTGGAGGAAATGACACCTGTCTGGAATATGTACATGTTCTCAAAATATTCTCAGAAAAAGTACAGAAAATGTGTGACCATTCAGATTCTGTGGCAGGTTCAAAACAAAGAAAGGAGCCCTTTTTTGCCTGTTTTTAATCTAATATCATAAAAAGCCCTGTATCTCGAGAAATAAACACTAAGTGCTGAAGTAGTTAAGAAGCCGATTTAACGTCACATACAAATTCTAGTCCAAGACTAAGTACAATTTTGAGTGAAGAATATTCACAAAACTGCCAAATTCGTACCGGACTGTTCTTAAAACATCTTCAACCCCAACTCTCCCTGGAGGTAATGCGGCATCATGGGTCACGAGGAGCCTGTCACCTTTTAACACATAAGCGCTTTGAACCTGTTCCATGTCAGATCGCCTGACAATCAAACTATTTATTTACAGAATAAATAAATAAATAAATCCCACCTCCTATTGTAGCACTTTTTTAAGCAGTGTCCAGGTGCTGGTCAACGAATTAGAATAATTTGAAATAGTGCAATCGTAAAATTTTTTCATGCATTTTTTGTGCAGAAAGCAAATCAGGTGTTCACCGCGCCTGTCCTACTTGTTAGAGTAATCACAGAACTCGCTACCTGTAAAAAATTTGCTCAGCTGAGCTTTCCAAAAGGCCCATTTAGGCCATTTAACTGTGACACAGTCAGAGAGCTGAAATCAATCTGCTGGCATAGCACGTAGCAAGCGAACTGTCAGTAGTTGCTGATACATGAGGTAGACACGTTACCTTCATTTGTAACCGTACACAATTACAATCATTTTATGAATAAAGCTTGATTACTTCGCTGCTGTAATACAGTATTTCCGGCCATTATCGCTTGAGTTTGAGTCAGCGAGCTGAAATCAGTCTGCTGGCATAGCACGTAGCTGGCGAACTGTCAGCAGTCGCTGATACATGAAGTGGACACGTTAGCTTCATTTGTAACCGTACACAGTTATAATTGTTTAATGGATAAAGCCTGATTACTTCGCTGCTACAATATTTACGGTCATTATCGCTTGAGTACCTATTGTTAACCGCCCCGCAGGATGCAACTTATATGACGCCGCTAAATTTACTGGAGATAAATGAGCAGCTTGGTTGCTGTTGTAGGCCTGCCCAGCCGAATACTAGGTGTAATATCGCTAGGGTTACAAGTTGGCTGGTGGATGGATTTCGAATGGTGAAACGACCGTAGCCGAACTACCTGTGCGGTTCCACGGTTTTAATGCATATCTGCCAGCCAATCAGAAAAAAGTATTCACCCAGACCATGGTATAAGCAATAATAACTAATTAATAAAATGTTACTGATGGCACATCACTGAAAATTCCAGGTAGAGGAAGTAAAAAAAATATGCCTGTGAAAGTGGCATGAAATGCATAATCATTCACATTTCATTTTACAAACTGTTTTTACCCAGGAATTGATTTGATTTATGGATTGATTTATTTGCAATTATAAAGATAAATATCAGTTTTTATATTGTGCCTCTGCTGCTGAATTTCTTGATTAATGAACCACACAAGTTCTACGGTGGCCTAGTATCACAACTTTAAGCTGGATTTATGGTTCTGCGTCGACTCCACGCAAAGGGCACGCTGTTGCCTCGACGCTGTTGTGGACATTTCGAAGTTCTGCGTTGAGGTTGTTTGCGTCATGCTGTGGCGTGAAGTAATTCACCGACAAACCGGTAGGTGGCGTCAGGTTTCTGAAGGACCTGTAGTGAAATCACATGAGAGTCCAGTAGAGTGGACCAATGCGGTCTGCATCGCTTTTACGTGCAGTTAGAAAATTTTCGAGGTGCACGGCAGGTGACGCAGAGGCTCTGCGGTAGGGGTTCACGTCGCCACAGATGCTCTGCATAGCGACGGCGTCAGTTCGACACAGAACCATGAATCCAGCTTTATATTAACATCTTGGTTAATCCAAGCTAAGGAAGCTTTGCATTGCTATTTTTAATATCCATTTTTTTCTACTCATTAGAAAATTGTGGTTCGTCTACAGTCCAAGTGAAGGCGGAGATCCACAAGTCTTTGGACAGCTATGCATCCTCCTTGGCGAAGGCCATTGAGAGTGATGTTAAACTTCAGCTCTTTGGGGAGGAGGTCCTCTCGGAGGCATTGTTTTCCGCACGGACCACTCTGGGAACGACCCCCTTCAGAGGACCCCGATACCTGGATGGCCAGAGATTGAGGCTGGAGAGCATTGATGAAGGAATAGTCAACGATGACAAGGAAGAGGAAGAGGATATCGAAGAAATTTGTGCCTAGTCTTTGCGCCAGTGTGTGCACGTGTAATAACCCTCGTTTTCTTGGACCAATTCTACCATTGGCATTTTTTGGAAGCATGACTTCACTGTGTAGTTGAAAATATGCCGTCTGGGTTCAAGCCCTTAAATATTTCAGGAAGGGGAGCTTTGACTCAATTGTAGGATTCAGGAGGCTGAATACTCAGAGCTTATGTATGGTATGTACGATTCTTGGTTTTAAGACCTGTGTACTCCTGGTGGCATGCTGCAGCATTATGCAGAATGTTATTGTGTGCCTTATCCTTCAGCCTGTGTTTTCAAATTGATGCAGGTTGCAACGATCATGGTTTTGATGCATAGGACCAAGCAAACATGTTTAACTGTGTTTTTTTTTTTCCCCATTTGTGCAGTGCGATGATTGCACTCCAGTGTGGAGGATATGGTCTGTGTTCATATTATTCTTGGGGGGAAAAAAATTGGTATCGAGTACTCCTTCCACAAATGTTCTTGTTATGGTTTTCTATTATTTACTTGAGGATGAACTTGAACCCACAGCATGACCATTGACTGCGGTGTTGAATCCTGCCTGAAAAATGCAAAACTTGACTATTGATAGGAAATAACGGCATGGTACTCCATTGTATATTATTTGAGAAACTGCCTGCCCACAGAAGGATAGGCAGTGAAAATGTATTCAAATTGTGTTACTGTTGCTCAGTACAAAGTTTTTGCTGTAAGGATTTTTACTGAAATGTTTTGTATTAAAACATTTTATATACTGTCGTCCTTTGCAGAAGTGACTTAGGCTGTGTTTCTACCTACACAGCTGTTATACCTGTGTGGTCAGTTTTTTTTTTTTTTTCTCATCCCCTCAGCATAGAATGCGGGGGGGGATATAGGCATCGCCTCATCCGTCTGTCCGTACATCCGTAATCATTTTGTTTCCGGAGCAGAACTCGGAAATAATGCAAGATATCAGCACCAAATTGGTATATGTATTCTATGTATACTCTAGATGTGCCTTTTGCTACTTTGGAAATTTAGGGATTCCTATTTTTGTCTTCTTTTTTTTTTCCTGTTTCCATGGAAACAATTTGGATTTGGACTCTCTACAGAGATGGGTTCGTTTCCGGAGCAGAACTCAAAAACTTTTCATTATATCTTTCTGAAACTTTTTATGTGCATTACCCATGTACTGAAGTGGTGCCTTTTCATATTTTCAAATTTCTGAAATTATTATTTTTTCCTTTCCATGGAAGCGACATGGATTTGGACTCAGTCGCAGGGCTGTGTTGGTTTCCAGAGCAGAACTAAAACACTGTTCATTAATAATGACCCTTGTTTTTTTTATTGCCCTTGCCAACGTGTGCTTCATAGTCCTTGGTAGATGTTGCCAGTACATACTTTCAGATCATTCCAGAAGAAAATCACCAAACATTCTTGTTTGAATTTCTTTGAAGGTGTAGGATTGACATGACTTTCGTAAATAATCAGGGGCCGGGGGGATATTGATGAATTTTTTTTTACACCACCAGTTTTTCCTCAACTTTTTGTTCTCACCCTGTATTCTACCCAACCCAGTTATCATGCTGAATTGGACAAACAGCCTCAATACTAGAAAAACTAAAATCACTCTCTCGTAGTTCCTACATGTCACACTTCAGTCCTAAGGTGCTTCAACAATGTATGAGGGTGGTAGTGCTGAATAATAGTTGTAGAGGACACTTGGAGCTTGCAGGTTTGTGTGACTTGCCCTGATTGAGTTAAGGATTCAGCTGTCAAATGAACTGTATATATTTTAAAAATAATGATGATAATCTTGTATTGGGTACGTTTCTTAGATTAAGCACGTTTGATAAGTGGTAATTTTTCATATTTTTTTCATACTTAAGTGGGAGCAGCTACTCAAACAATAGAAAGGGGGCTTTTAAATACAACCCCAGTTCTGAAATAGTTGAGACAAAGTGTAAATAGTGAATAAAATCAAAAACCTATGACTTTCAAAACACACCACCCAGTATTTAATTTACAATAATACAGAGATAACATGGCAATTGTTGAAAGTGGGAAATTTTACAATTTTATCCACACAATGAGCTCATTTCAAATTTAATGGCTGCTACAGGATTCAAAAAAGTTGGGACAGAGGCCTTTTTCCCATGGTGTAGCATCCCCTCTTCTTTTTAACAGAGTGGAGGTGTCTGGGCATTGAGGAGACAAGTTTCTTGTGTTTAGCCATTGGAATTTGATCCCACTCTTGTTTAATACAGGCTTCCAGCAGCTGGAGAGTTTTGGGTCTCCTTTGACAGACTCTTAATTTAATTATGCACCAAAAGTTCTCAATCAATGAAAGATCAGGACTGCAGGCAGGTCAGTTCAGCACAAGGACTCTTCTACTACGAAGCCATGATGTTGAAATAGCTGCAGTATGTGGTTTTGCATTGTCTTGCTGAAAAACACAAAGCCTTCCCTGGAATAGGTGTCATCTGGAGGGGAGTATATGTTGCTCTAAAACCTTTATATACCTTTCAGCATTCATGGTGCTTTTTTAGCTCGCCGGGACGAATGTCCGGAGAGCTACTGTCATACCCCCGGCATCCGCGTCCGCGTCCGTCCGCATGGAGAAAAACTTTAACCTTGCCTATAACTTTTGAACCATGAGGGATAGGGCTGTCATACTTTGCATGTGTACTCCTTGGTGCAAGACCTACCTACCGATGCCAAAATTTCTGACCTCGTGACCTTGACCTTGACCTTTGACCGACCTTTAGAAAACTTTAACCTTGCCCATACATGTAACTTTGGAACCGTGAGACATAGAACTTTCATAACTTGCATGTGTAGTCCTTGGTGCCAGACCTTCCTACTCATGCCGAAATTCAAGACCTGGCAATGTTGACCTTGACCTTTGACTGACCTTCAAAAAACTTAAACCTTGCCCATAACTTTTGAACCATAAGAGGTAGGGCTTTAATATTTGGGTTGCCCCCCGGCGAGCTTTGTTGTCTTTCTGACAACTCTTGTTGAAACATGCAAGTGTCCTAAACCATGTGCACTAATGCATCCCCATACCATCAGAGATATGCTGGCTTTTGAACTGAAGGCTGATAACAGGAGGGGTGGTCTTTCTCCTCTTTAGCCCGGAGGACACGACACCCAGGATTTCTAACAAGAATGTGAAATTTGGACTCGTCTGACCACAGGGCACTTTGCCACTTTGCTGCAGTCCATTTTAAATTGGCCCACAGAACATGCCGGCGCATCTGGATCATGCTCAACAATGGCTTCCTTTAAGCATGGTAGAGTTTTAGGTGGCATCTGTGGATGGCACGGCAGACTGTGTTTACAGACAGTGGTTTCTTGAAGTATTCCTGGGCTCATTTAGTAATGTCAATGACAGAATCATACCGGTGAGTGATACAGTGGCTTCTGAGGGCCGGAAGATCACGGGCATCCAGTAAAGGTCTTCAGCCTTGTCCCTTGCGCACAGAGATTTTTCCAGTTTCTCTGAATCTTTTGATGATGTTATGCACTGTTGATGATGAGACCTCCAAATTCTTTGCAATTTGACTTTGAGGAACATTGTTTTTCAACTATTCCACAATTTTTTTTTTTTTTTATGCAGGCGTTCACAGGTTGGAGAGCTTCTGGCCATCTTTTCTTCTGAGAGACTCAATCTCTCTAAGACATCCTTTTTAAAGCCAATCATGTTACACCTGATGCCAGTTAATGTAATTACTTGCTACTTTCAGCTGATTCTCTTCTATATTAATTGCTTTTTCAGCCCTTTTTTGCCTGTGTCCCAACTTTTTTGAGACCTGTTGCCACCAGAAAATTTGAAATGAGCTCATTTTGTGGATGAAAATGTAACATTTCTCAGTTTCAACATTTAAAATGTTATCTTTGCTCTATTGTAACATATTGGCTCATGTGATCTGAAAGTCATTGCATTTTGATTTTATTCACAATCTACACTTCATCCCAGCTATTTCTGAATCGGGGTTGTAATGTCATTTTCATATTGTGTTTTTAAATTATTAAAATATAGGTGATTTATACTGACCTGGGCTCTTTTGAAGATTGCTCAGGTGCATTTTTCCATACATTTTTCCTCCTGTCTGTATGTTCAAGCATTCTCCAATGCAACTCATGCTGCCAGGAGAGCAAAGACTGCTTGCGTTTCCCCGTGGACACATGCCTATCAGCCACAGTTTCTTTACAGACCGTGATCACAGTCTTAGAATGCACATAACAAGGAAGGAGAAAAATCTTTGCTTCAAATCCGAAAACAGGAGAAGAAATTCAGGATTAGGAACCAATGCTGAAAGCAAAAGCACAAGTCAGTCAACTGAAAAATCTAGGTGCTTATCCAAAGCCAGCACAACAGCCAGTCACATCGCTTGTTAAAAGGTCACTGTACCAGCAAAGCTTGGTCAGCTTATGTATTACAGGACAAGGCAAAGTCCAGGGAATTACTGCAAAGCATGAGCAACTAATGAACCAGCAGCTTGATGGCTCGCATGAACAAAATGTTAGCTACAGCTACAAAAAGCTTAAAAAAAAAAAAAAAAGCTTAACAACCATACAAACTTTTCAAGATAAATTTTCTAAAATAATTCTCTGTTGGTCTTTAAGCTCACAGAGAAAAGTGCATTATACGAAACGCGGAATTGTATTTCTTGAAGCTTGTATTGTCACCTCATGTTCTGAATTCTGACTCAGAGTATTGTGATTTCTCAGAGCATTTTCTCACAGACAGACATTGTGTCGCGTTGCTTCCTCTGATAATGCGGAAATATGTTGCTTGTGACACGCATATTTTTACTCCCTGCAGTCGTGCTTTGACAATTGAGCACTTGTACCAAGCAATTCATTGCTGGGAAGCCTCTTAAGGAAGTTATTTTGCCTGGGATATGAGGACCTAGTGACCCCAGTCAGGCAAAGCAACACTCACTCAAATCGGACATCCCCTGTTGGAAGCAGCCTGTGAATGTTGCTCTCTTTTTAGCTCGCCGGGACGAATAATGTCCGGAGAGCTATTGTCGTACCCCCGGCGTCCGCGTGCAGAAAAACTTTAACCTTGCCCAGGCGAGCTTTGTTGTCTTTCTGACAACTCTTGTTTTATGTTGAAATGACTCGTAATAGGCCTGACTGGAAGATGACAAGAGAGATGGTTTGGTTCACAGGTTGGAAGGGTTGAGTATGCGCTGACCTTCCCAGATGGAAGACTAATCCTGAGTTCCTGAACTCCAGTCTTCCTCAATTCTTCCTTCATTTATTGTATTTCTAGAACATACTATGTACAGTCTACCAGTTCACGTCACCTATTTGAATGCTTTCCTACTATCCTGACTGTGTTCTTTTACTTGAAATGACCGAGCCTTATTCTGTTGCAAATGACCTCTACTTTCCTTGACATACCTATATCTTGCTGCTAAATTAACTTTGTTGTTTAACCTGCATAAAATCTACAACTTGTTGAAAGTGCAATATTGCTTTGTCATTCTTCTACCACTTTACTCCAATGTATTACCTTGACCTCTGATTTGCATAATGGAACTTGTAAATCTGTCTCTCTGTAATGCTTGTTTTGCTAATTTATCCACCTCTTCCTTTCCCCTCAGACCCACAGGTGCTGGAACCCACATAAACCCCATTGACAGACTTTGCTGACTGAGCCTGGAATGCACTTGTAACGCCCTGAATAGGATTTATGGCAAATGGAGTTAAAGGATCTCAAGGTCTTTAGCACTGAAACAGAATCGGAACAGATTTAAGTGTCCCTGGTTCATTTCCCTCAATCCACTGCTGAGCTAAGTGCATCACCAGCATCTAAATTGAGTAGAGTCCCAATTAATTTGGAGTTTGATTTATTGCAACTTC
The DNA here is from genome assembly GCA_029721435.1 of Gymnothorax reevesii. Classification (NCBI taxonomy): domain Eukaryota; kingdom Metazoa; phylum Chordata; class Actinopteri; order Anguilliformes; family Muraenidae; genus Gymnothorax; species Gymnothorax reevesii. The sequence goes on from CM056590.1 coordinate 34,356,376, forward strand.
TCTCCTTTGTGGAACTGAGAAAGCAACTCCCATCGTCTGGTATTTAATCAATCTGCATATACGTTGTGTACCGGGGGCTGTGTTGTGACAAAAACTGAAAATGCTGTTAACAGGTCTACCTTCCCTCTCCATCTTCTTGAGATTCGGCGGGTACAAGTCTGTCTGCAATGTTTATGTGTATCCATGGCTCCATTTCAGGAATTACTATTGTTGAACTCATCTTGATATTGGTATTCCCCATAACTGCTGCATATGTTTTGCAAGCCATCCCAAAGCTTACTCTTAGTTCTCTATCTCGTTTCCAGCACTCCTGCAATACCACTTTTGATGGGTGTTGCTCTTAACGCCCTTTGAGATTAGCCCAGTAGTTGATGAAAACGACTTCCTTCTCAAATGTAGTGGTGTCTTTTTTGCCAGAATCTGCAGGGCTGGGATGGGAGTTGATTTTACTAACCCACAACACTGTCTCAGAGCTCGGGCTTGAATTATTTTAAGTTTATCCTGCAGAGTTTCTGAGGCTAAATAATATACTGCACTACCATTGTCAATCACAGACTGGATCATTGCCACAGAAATAGTTTTCTGTTAAGCAAAGTTTGCTCCCCATTCTACTTCATTTAAATAATTCATGATATTTAGAACCTCCTGACATTTATTCTTCGTCTATTCCGCAATGGACTGCATATTTATTCTTCTTCCTCGTCTACTTATTTGGGTATTATTTGCCGCTGAAAAACAACAAAGGTGCATTACTGCCATCAACTGGTACGTTGTGTGGATCAGAATGTCCGCTGTTTCCAGGATCAAATGTTGGCAGGTGCAATACTGCCACCCTTTGGATTCTAACAGTATGACAGTACAAACTGGTTACAGCATTCATCCCGAATGCTCTCATTCACAATGACCATTCTATAAGCTAGTCACAGTTGCCTGGGTTGATGCCTATCCGGCAGAGCAATGGCTTGCTTATTGGGTCTGTGATGCGACCTGCAGAAGTTATGAATTTATCTTTGTACTCTTCCCACACTTCAAATTTTTGGATGATGGGGATGTCACGTATTTCCCAGTGTGTCAAGAATGTGATCAGATACAAAATGAGGTATAGTTAATATGTTCGCAAATTAATTTTTCTTTTATCCTGTGGCTTCAGTGTCTGAAGCGGCCTCCCAAGGTCAAAATATTTGCTGTTGCCTATACATGGGCAAAATACTGCTAAGGCCATTGGCAACTGCTCACCCGAATTTGAGCCGTATTTCAAGATAGCAGCCAGTAAAATTTGCATGTATCTGTAGATTTTGTCAACAAAAATGTATTCGTGAAATTAACTGAAAAAAAAACTTTTTTGACACATTTTATGCATATGAAACAAAAAAAAGTTAATATCGATCTCTATCAGTTGATATGCCTGAAATATTTTCCTTTTATTAGGGGCAAGTCAGGACAGCTGTCTGGCCAATGATTCCGCAGTTTATCATTTAGATCACACTTCCTTCCCATTTTCATGTTAGGTCTGAACAACGAGAACTTCTTGACCGTTTCTACCTTAATGCATACTGTGGCATACTGTGGCTGTCCACTGATTAGCTGATTACTTATTTGCAATGACATACGTGTGTTGGTGTACCTAATAAATACTGACAGTGTTCAAGGCAGCCTTCCGGTTTCGCAATAAATGGGCAATCAAAAATGCCATTAGTTGAGGTTATTTATCGGGGAAATAACGCATATATGCGTTACTCAAAGGTATTTTATAATCCATTACAATATCTACCTTCAATATTTTCTTAATTCGGAGGCAGCCCCATGATTAGGCTATCATAATACAACCTAGTCTTTCTTGCAGACCGTCCGCGAATATCCCTCCAAATCCCTCCTCATCCTGGAATAAAGCATTGGAGGCACAGGTGTAGTTCTATGAAGCAGACCAATAGAACGCGACATTTTCGTAGTTCATGAGTCCCCTCCCGGCATGACGACGCAAGATGCTGAGGCATTTTTGAAAACAAAGGTACAAAGGGGAGCTGAGGACAGAGAGGGCCAGCTTCGGGATATGAAAAGGGGGGAATGATTCCGTCTTGAGGTTAAATATATGCATTTTTAGATTTACGTTTACTCAGGCAGTGGTGCGTTTGCTTTGTTAAACGAGATAACGGTCATATTTTTATTTTCCTCTTTGAGTATTATAAACGGAGCATATTTTCGGCTAGACATGGCTTCAGTTGGGCTGAGAGCTTCTTATCACAGACTGCTAGATAAAATCGAACATATTTTGCCTGCAAAACTGAAACCTTTTTACTGCCATCCAGCAGGTAATGCAAAAACGTTTTTTTTTTATCCTAATGATAGACTCGCCTGTTAATATTCTTGTTGGTAATTGTAATCGCCGGTTGCTGTTTTATATTTTTGTGCTCGAATAAACAACACCCACATCAACCTTTACATTTATCCGGTTTATTCAGTTAAACCTGGAATATAGCCTACATTGGTAATTTGAAAGATGTCATACTAAATCACAAGTTCGTCGGTCACTGTTTGTCTATTTTTATTTCTTGACCGAGGCATTGTCCGATGTATTAGTCATTGAAGTGCTCCTAAAATAGGGTTGATGTCACGAGCTTAAGCTATTTATTGTAGCTGGTTGGTTGAACACTTCAGCAAGGTCGCCGTGTCCGGCTCATGGGCTGATGGAGGCTTGCAGAAAGCCGTTTGTTTTTATTGTCCGAGGCATGGCGTGAGGTATTACGGCGGGCGATTGGAGTCAAACACTAAAAACGAAATGCAATTTCAATAAAATTCATGAACACTCATTTACACAACGCATGTGCAGTGTATCTTGCTAATGCGATCCAAGTCAAGAACAAGCAAAATCTGAACGCTGCGAATCTAGCCACATTTCAACGGAAGTGATTAACGACCCAACGGAATTTTCTATGGTAACTGTTACCTGCCCAAGTGGAGTAGTAGAGCTGCTTCATGGTTCGTGAGACTTTGGGTGTCAGTATTAAAATTCAATGCTGAGATTGTACTGCATATTATGGACCAAATTCGTCTTTTTTGTATCTAAGATTGTGCCTTTTATACACCAAATCCTAAGGGTTATTTTGCCAAGGGTGGTTCGTGTATAGAACAATTTTTTGAAAATTACCAGAAGCGTCTGGAAAAATCCCCATGGAGTCCTTAGCCATATTGATCCAGATTCGTGACGTCACCTGCGGTTCCCCCATGTCCAGGGCACTGAGAGACCCCCAATGGGTGAATCTCAAAGCGTAGGCTGCGGCCATAGACTGTATAAAAAGATGGACCCCTTACTCGGGGCTGAAAACTGAGGCCAATGCGGAAATTTCCATAAATTGCCAGCAGACAGCGACATCGGTGGTTGCAGAAAGAAGTTCAAACCTATAGAAGTCTATGAGAAAATGACCGTACTTTCCCACCTGATTTATTATTTAAATGATGATTTTCCAAATTATTGTACCTATCGCAAGTTTCAAGTCTCCTGCGATATATCATGATGTTCATTTGTTTTGTAAATTATGGTCCCAAATAGACCTGAATAAAGGATAAAGCCAGTATGTGCTTCAGGGGCGTGGCTATCCTCTGGTCCTTGTCTGATACGGTCAGAGCCACCCCTCACTCCTCCCAGAATATTTAATTCACGCTATCGTCCAATAGGAATCACATCTGGTTTCAAAATGGCGCAATTCAAATTGCCAAAATTGAGGCTTCCTAAATGGTATGCCAAAACGAATGGGTGATGTCACAGTTGCTTCGTCCATCTTTTTATACAGTCAATAGGTGCATCTCAAAGCCTAGGCTGCATCCTTCGAAGGCTGCATTTTTAGGGGTTGTCACTTAATTCCATCTGCCAAACTGACATGACATTTCATGTCCGTTAGACAGCTTTGGTTTAAGAAAGTCGTCTCTGGTTTCCCTAACCTTAACTCTAACCTTAAACTAAGCCCCAAACCTAACCCTAATTCTAAATTTAACCTTTTTCCTAACCCTATATGTTAGTTTGGCAGATGGAAATAAGTGACAACCCCCAACAAATGCAGCCTTCAGAGGATGCAGCCTACGCTTTGAGATGCACTCAGTGCCTGCATGGATCAGTGCGAGGTCACCGATATTTACCGATTGCGGCTAAACAACAGTGTATCTGATATGGAATTGCCGTCTGCACCCTCCCACAAAACACCTGTTTACCATTCCGGCCAAATACTGCAAATAACGCCCAAAATCACAAAAATAAGCACCATAAACATTAACGCAACCTCAGAGTATATCCACTATCAACAGAATGACCAGTGCCGCCTATGGGCTGCTTGAACCGTGCGTGATGTCAGAGAAAGACATTTTGCCCGGGAGATTCCAATCGCAAGCTTTATACGCGCTAGGCAAATTCTGCCTAAAATTCTGATATTAAACCAGGAATATATGACACTGACCGATGCGTTATATTGGTTAAATTGCGGAAAGTGACTAAAAATCCTATACATTATCTCAAAACTGGGTGTATTTTACATCTTTAATCAGCGAGGATATACACTTTAAAAGAATGTTAATATAATCAGGACGATTGGAGACAGTGGAATATCGTCGGCCTGCTGATAAAACCTTGTATCAAAATGATAAACTTAACAGGAAAATAAAAAAATAAATATAAAATATAAATATAATTTTAAATATTGATTAAAAATGTTAAATTTTTCCTGTAAAAAGAGTAGACTTACAAGTTTTTGTTTCTTATCAATGTGGAGATACGAGGTTTTATCAGCAGGCCGACGATATGCCTCTCAGATTGAGAGCCGCTTGCTAGTATTGAGAGGCCGGCCCACAGGTTGAATATGAAGAGAGAATGATTTCTTTCCTCTGCCAGACTGTGCTATGAAAGGTTTTAAAGAGTGGTCTGATTAGAAATTCCTTAAAAGAAATCAATTAATGTTAACCTTCTTTCCTAATGTCTTTTAGCTTGTCCACATTTTGAGTAGAAGTCAGTATATGGCCAAGTAACCATAACAAATCCCTGGTGCCTCATTCGCTCACCAGGCATAGGAATGGAAAATACACCTGTGCCACTTTTCTTGTGGAGGTTAGATTAAAAAAAAGAAAACAACATAAAAAAAAGCATGCTGAACTAATAGGATTTTGTCTATATGCAAGTTCCCAGCTTATCCTGATTAAATGTATATAATTGCGTACAATTTAGCTTAGCAACTGTTTTCCAAAATAGGATGTTTTTGTGGCATATGCTACTATTGATTTGATGATATGCAATATTTCTTAACTTTTTTTTTTAAATAAATAAATAAGGCCCCGTATGGCCTCTATGAAAATGCATGTCTTGGCTGCTCATGTGCTACTGTAGAATGTAGTGTAATATGATTCAACTAGTGGATTACGTCCTGTGGTTTGACCCTAGACCTCATACTTATAATCATCATTGTCCTTGGTCAGTTATTTTCCAGATTCTGTTAATAGCAGATTAGTATCCTAAAAGTCAAAGCACAGAATATGCGCTCTCTTAAGATTAGGTTTTCCTATTGTAACCAGCAGCAGGTATGCTAATACTGTTAGATTTGCTGTCAGAGTAACATTGATCTGATTGGGTCAAAATTTCCACCAGGCTTTTTGTGTTGTTATAACGGAAGTTTGCCAGTCTTACAATTTGATGCAATCTCACAGTGAGGGTCAGACCAAAACATCCCTTACATTGAAGCAGTGTTGGACTGGTCTGCTTCAAGATATTTGATTTTTGCTCCAGGCTGGAGGAGCACTAATTCCATCCACTGGGTATATAGTTACCTCTGCCAAGAGGCATCGTGATCACGAGCGTGTTTGTGTGTGTCAGTAGGATTACTCAAAAACTATGCAACAGATTATCGCAAAATTTCATGGGACTGTATGAATGGAAGAGGTGATTAAATTTCCAGATCAATGTGGACACGGATCCAAATTCTGCTGCTGATTATAAGTGCTCGGGGATGAAAATCTTTCGCCTGAAGTATACGCTTTCTAAATGCCATCTAGTTCCCACTGCATCCATCATCTACCAGGTCTCCACTAAGAATAGCAAGCTATCCCTTGATTGAACCTTTAGCTCTCTTTGATTAAGCTAAACTGCATACAGCTATTCAAGATTTAATAAAGGGTATAGGCTATATTCAAAATTTTTTTTTTTTACTGGTAGTTTTTTCTGTTTGGGATGAGATTCAGAAATTTGAGTTTGACTATTCACTTTAAGTGAATGGACTTTTGAGTGGTACAATCAATAATGCCCATCAAATTTTCCAGATTGTTGTTGGTTTACAGGCCTAGTAAAAGTGCAGTATGTTGATTTTAATTGTGTTATAAAGCACAGTTATTATTCACCTATCAGTGAAGACCGCATATTGCTTGATATTTGTAAAAAAATTTCCTCTGATGCCCTTTCAACAGGACCAAAGACAGTTTTCTTCTGGGCGCCCATATTTAAATGGGTAAGTTTTGTCTGTGCGCTCAGAAGTTTTCAAATTTAGTGGCACAACTGAGTTTTTTTTCCTGAACAAAGAATGGTATATCCCCTTGAATTCCATCCTTACCATATACAGTATACCAGAAAGAGTGTGTATGGTTCGATGAAATGCTTGTAATGCTGTTTAAATGTTAGATATTAAAGTGTAAATGTAAGGAAATAAATTGTAAAAGAAAACATTTTACACTTTCCCCTCTTCCAATTTATACCATTTCTTTACCCTAACGGTGCTGACAAAGGTTTTTAAAAATATTAATGTAATTATCTTGTGCTGTTTAAAACATATCATGTATAAACTTGGTTAAAAGAGCTCCTCTTTGGGAGCTGTTTTAAACAAGTCACCACATGATAGGTTTTCAACAGCTTTGATTTTGATAACATTGGGCAACAATAGCTGAATTTAGCTCTCTAAGGGTTAATAAGCATCTGTTACAACTGAAAAACTGCTGGTAATTATGCACTTGTGTGCAATGGCATTACTGGACTGTCACTGGACTAGGCTGGTTGTGGGACTGTTTGATAAACACTCTTTCCTGCATCTGCTCCTCAGGGCTTGGTGATGGCAGGCTTGGCTGATATGACCAGGCCCGCGGAAAAGCTAAGCACCTCCCAGTCGGCAGTGCTGACGGCCACAGGTGAGTTCTGTGAGGCAGAGATAACTCACCGACAGCTGTGTTTCACCATTTTATTTCATTTCACTGCTCAATGGAAACTGGGATATGTTTAAGAGAAAAATTCTGAGTTCTGTGATCATGATAGTCATCCTCGTAAGATTTTCCAGGGTGAATTTTGCTAGCTTGGCTTTTTGACATTGAGGCTCATGCAACTGTCTCATACTGTCAGTAATGGCCACCTCTACATGTATGCGTAGCTGAGGCTAACTGGTGAATTACCCTGCTGCAGCTTAATACCTTTTTCAGGACTGATTCTTCTATTTGTGGAGCAAAAGTTTTCACGTCATATTTTTAGCTGTGACCAAGCAGCTCTATGAACGCTTCTGTCTGTCTGTCTGTCCGTCCGTCTGTCTGTCCGTCTGTGACACCTTTTTCACCATGTTCCTGTCGTCGTATCATCATGAAATTTTCAGGAGTTATTGACCTTCATCAAAGTGATGTCCTTGCACAAGGTCGGGGTCAAAGGTCAAGTTCACAGAGGTCACGACCTTGTTTGCAGGTTTTCGCGCTGTAACTCCAGTTAGAATTCATGGATCGCTTTGAAATTTTGGAAATAGCTTCTAGGCATACAGGAGGTGTTCCCTTTTTTTTTCAAGGTCATCCGTCAAATCCCAAGGTCACAAAGGTAAAAAAAAAGTGTCAATTTTGCCCGATTTCATGGTTTTCGCACCGTAACTCAAGTTTAATTCAATGAATGGCTATGAAATCTTAGAACAAGCTTCTTGGTATAGAGGAGGGGTTCCCTATTGATTTTCAAGGTCATTTGTCGAATCTCAAGGTCACACCGGTCAAAAAAGTGTCGATTTTTCCCCGATTTCACAGTTTTCACAGCGTAACTCCACTTTAACTTGATGGATGGCTATTACATCTTAGAACAAGCTTCTTGGTACAGAGGAAGGGTCCCCTATTGATTTTCAAGGTCATTTGCCAATTTCGACATCACACTTGTACAAGAAACCACCAGTCATGGACACTTGGCCTCGTGACGGATGCTAGGCGAGGTCGCAGCTATTAGATCCTTCTGATCTACTTGTTCCAAGTTACATTCAACACGCGCTGGGCTCGATGCTCAATCTCCCGTACCCCCTTGGGGTCTCAGTGTTCACAGATATGGATTCCTTAACCTCCTACTTCTCATCCGGGAACCAGTCTATCGTCTTCATGAAGGAAGCTGAGCAGTCAGTATTTTTGTGTCCCAGAAAATTACGTTCAAATGGAGTGATGTTCAATCACTAAAATCTTTGGTAAATCACCGATTTTCAACACAGGTATGTTTTCTATTGGGATTCATAATTTGGCCTGCCGTTTCACAAGTTTGAAGTGGTGGTGAGCTGCCGGATAGCTCACTTGGTTAAGGCACTGTGTTGCAGTGCAGAAGTGACTATTACGTCGTGGGTTCGAGCCACGGTCGTACCAGCTGGCAGTGGTCGGCTGCTTTTTCAGCGTTGCGCACAATTGGCCATCGCGCTACAGGGATTCAAATTGAGAAGGGACTGCCGGGTTAGGGGATATAAATAAACAGCTTTTTTGTTGCTCAAGCGCCTCCTGTTAGCCAGACGGGCGCTCGTCAGGAAGATTCAAAGTTTGTTCATGTCCGGGTATCCTCCGCCCTCGTTCTGAACTTGCGAAGATTCAACCAATGAGTGTATAAGAAGCAGTGGCTGATGGGCACGTGCTTCGGAGGAGAGCAGTGAACTGTCTTCACTATCCTGAGTTGGCAGCAAGGGGTCGCATACGAGCAAGCTTTGTACATAGTTCGCCAATTGGGCATTCCAGATTCGAAAAGTTCGAAAAGATTCCAGTGAAAAGTTTTTCACTCATGGGAACGCCAACATAAGCGAACCGGTACTTCTTGCAAAATCTTTGTTTAAAATTTGAACAGTCATGTCACACTTTGGCTCTCTTTTTCATGGAATGACCCATATTCATCTGGTGTGTTTAATCTTCACAGGTCTGATCTGGTCCAGGTACTCTCTGGTTATCATCCCAAAGAACTGGAACCTCTTTGCTGTCAACTTCTTTGTTGGTGCTGCAGGTGGTTCTCAGCTTTTCAGGATATGGAGGTTTGTGTGTGTGTTTGTTTGTTAGTGTATGTAGACATACGTTTTTTAAAATGCTTGTCTTATCAACCCCTTTGTGCAGAATACAAATAATGCCAATTTTTTCCTGTTGTGCATGAGCCTATTTAAGCTTTATGAGTTCGAATTTGTGTCACAGAGACTTTGGATAATTATTCCATTGAAGCAAGACATTAGGAAATTCAATTACAGGATTATTTTGGAATTAAATTCCGGAATTTACGGAAGCCGGCGTCTATATCTACTCAAAGAGGTTAAGCCAGCCACGTTGTGTTGTTTGAAGCTAAAAATATCTTTATGCCCAAAATTTATGGATTATCGAAGTGGCCTAAACATTCAATATACAAATAATGGATATAAAAAGCTACACACACACCTAATGCAGCGTCACTGGATTTTGAAAATTACTGACAAAAACTTGTCAGAGCGCGTACTCCCGCCACGCCATGCTTCAGTATTAATGGTTATTTAAGGGTCAATCATTCTATTCAAGTATTTTTTAACTTCCTCTGGATCTAGAATCCAGAATATGTTCCGGATTACCTCCAAAATTTCTTCAACTCATCCTTGGACTACCACCTACCATCCTACCAAATTTCATGCCAATCCGTTCATAACTTTTTGAGTTATCTGGTTAACATGCAAATAAATTTGGGTGAAAACATAACCTCCTTGGTAGAGGTAATAAAGATGGGGGAACAAATATTTATTATTGGGGGGGAAATGGGAAAAATATTTGAATAAAATAGGAAGCCTGCAACACCCTAAGTGCTTGGGTCTGCACACCACCCCTCAGTCAATACATTTTGAAACAAATTTTACAATTACAAACTAGACAATAGCTACAGTTCAGTGTACAGTCAATAAGACTGGCAACAGGCAGATCTTAATAAAAATGTTGTGCATGCTTGTATAATGAGTTCTGCATGTGCAGAAAGCTATTTTCGTTTTATTTCTTAAATTTGACCTGCATTTGCAAGTCTCAATTTACATTTACAAAATATTTTGTTAGCTATCAAGAATCATATTACTGCAGGGGTAAACAATGCTTCCCCAAATGGATGCCTGCTTTTGTCCTGACGTACACTGGTTCATTCACTGTAAACAGTTTTTCACCTTGATTGTAGTCCCCAGTGGCAGCGCACAGTTTAAAAATCATGCCAGACCAGGTTCACAATTGAGATAATTTCATTACTCAGAGCAGAATTTGGGACGGAAACCTTAAATGGATCTGCAAACAGTGCACTTTTCAGCCTCACTGTAATTTGTCCTCCTTTAGCTAACTTAAAGGAAGGCTGCCTTCTGTGTTGCTGAAACCCATCTCTCCCCTCAGGTACAATCAGGAGCAGAAGTCAGAGACTGACCGAACCTAATCTGCTCCCTCATTGGTCCAATCCCCAAGACTAAAAGCAGCCCCTTTCCACCTGGTGTCATATCTATCCCCACCAGCCTCATTGTGTCCTGCTACATAAGAAAATGTTGTGTTTCCATTTCTCACGTGAGCGGAGTAGTCACTGCCAAAAACACAGAGTCAAAAAGGTGCTTTCTTTAATGTGCTAACAATAGTAAATTAAAAGAGGAGACCTCACCACGCTTGTCTCGAAGTATAATTCGGCAGAAAGTAGAAAGCCTAAAGTGTCTAAAATCCAATATAGACGTAGCAGTTTATCACAGTAATGGCAATAAAACAATGGCAAAACCTTGCATACATATGCCTTGACTGGGCGGCCTTTGAAGACATATACGGCCGTGTGATGTCAGTTATACTTTCGCTCTTTCTTCACAGGAGGTAGATTTTGTATAGCGAGTTTCAAAGATGGCAGAAGAAGTGTTCACAAGCGTGAGTGATAGTTCTAGTGATGAGTCGATGATAAATGACTTCCTAGCTATTGGGAATGGGCTTTGAACATAGTAGTTTGAGCCCCGACAATCTTACGCAGAGGTCTGCAGTAGCTCTATAGGTCCCAAAGCGGCTTTTAACATCTATAAAAAGTCTCAAAACTGCAGGGTGTATAATAATTCAATGATAACTAAATGGTGACTATGAAATGAATGGGTTTAACTGACGTCACGAGTTGCGCGGCACAATTTAGTGTATTGGTGTTTTATTGGATATAATTAGCTTGAGTGAGCTAAAATGTCTGTCCCACAATACTGTCGCCATTTTCAAGACACGCTGGTATTAAATTGCATCGCACTGGATTATTACTAAATTAAAATTTATAAAGCTATGCGTTTTAGACACTTTAAGAATTCTACTTTCCGCTGAAATATACTTTGGCCAGGCAAGGTCTCCTCCTTTAGGTTTTTAGTTCAACTGAGACGAAGTTGGTCAAATATGCACCAAAATTGTGAGTTATATGGTACCCACCCCCAGGTGCTCTGAGGGGCAGAGCTAAAAGTGGTCAAATTGGTTGAAATTTTTAAAATCTTCTTCTTCTGACCCAGATATGCTGAAAAACAATACTCTTCATAGATGGAAGGCTCTTGAGGTGCTTCATCAAAATTGTGAACTTCATGACCCTCGAGCTCCATGTTTGCCCCTGGGGAGGCGGGGAAATTTACTATGGTTTAGATAAGAAAATTGTACTTTTGGATATATTTTGTTCATTTTCTACTGGAAATCATTCAAACTTCATTGGCATTACAACCATGAGATGACAGTTTGGTACTATGACATTTTTCACCCTGTCTCTTCCCCAGGGGCTGAGGGGTGGGGCCCAAATGGGGTCATATTTCCAAAGATTTCAACAATCTTCTTCTTCAATCCAAGATAGGCGGGAAACCAATACTCTTCATAGATGGAGGGGTCTTGAGATGCTTTGTCAAAATTGTTCATTTCATGGCCCCAGGCTCCATGTTTGCCCCTGGGGAAGGGGTGAAGTTTACTATACTTTATACAGGAAAATTATACTTTTGGGTAAATTTGGTTCATTGACATCAATAACATCAGTTTTTATACAACTCAGGTGACCGTTAAGGCCTCTTGTTTATAGAAAATTGACTTTTTTATGTTGGTTTCTTGAAGGTTTAGTTTCAAAAGTTTGCTTTTATTTGTTATGTAGTTGGGATGTAGCCCTTCCAAATTTGGTAGCGCTTCATGCAGTGCCACTTGCTTCCATTTAGAGAAATTTCAGTTATTGACTAGAATGGCGTGGGAGATGGTCTCTAAATATCTTGTAGAATATTTAAGAATGGATTTGTTCTTCATTTATAATATCTGATATGTTGTTTGTTATTTATATAGGATATTTATTTGTACTGTCAGATTAATTTATCTTTGATTAGACTTACATTTCTATTTAGATGATTGTTTTTTCAAATTCATTTACTAATTAGAAATTGTTAGCAATTACATTATTTTTTGGATGCTCTTTTTTTCTTTTTTTAAATTTGGCATCTCCAATCCCACCCGAATCTGGAATGCCTAATTGGTGAAGTATGTACAAGTCTTGCTCGTTTGCGACCCCTTGTTGCCAATTCAGGAGAGTGAGGACAGTTCACGGCTCTCCTACGAAGCACGTGCCCGTCAGCCACCGCTTCTTATACACTCATTGGTTGAATCTTCACAAGTTCAGAATGAGGGCGGAGGATACCCGGACATGACCAGGCTTAGAATCTTCCTAACGAGCGCCCGTCTGGCCAGCAGGAGTCGCTTGAGCAACAAACAAAGCTATTTATTTTATTTCCCTTATCCGGCGGTCCCTTCCCAGTTTGAAACCCTGTAGCGCAATTGTGCACTACCCTGAAAAAGCTGCGGACCACTGCCGGTTGTTACGACCGGGGCTCGAACCCTGCACTGCAACGCAGTGCCTTAACCGAGTGAGCTATCTGGCAGCTCTGGATGCTCATTTTTATTATTCAATTGTACTTTGATACACTAGTCAGCAAAATGTCTAATGATACAAGGCTACTACTCTGTTAAAAGTAATAACTTTGATAAATACAGTTGAATAGGACAATTGGACAATGAATGGCTGAAACAAAAGTTCAATCAACAGTTCAGAAAATCTCATTTGCCTGTCACATGCTGATTGGCTACTAAATATTTATAAAAAGGTGATACTGCATATTTCTAGTGCCATACTTCATTACGAAGATACAACTTGCAGCAAAGTCCATCAAGTGTTCTACCATCAACCTTTTATAATTTTTATTATTAATAACAATATTAGATGTATTGAGGTGTAAATACCAATGCTATAAATTTGACTTAGTTTTGTGAATATTGGAATAAGTTTTATGCAAATCGTTTTCCTATAGTAAATGGGCTGTCACCTCTGAAATATTGGGTTACACTTCACTTGAAGGTACCGTCATAAGAGTGACATGACACTGTCATAACTGTTACATGTCTCATGTAACAGTTATGACAGTGTCATGTCACTCTTATGACGAAGTTGTCATAATCAAGACAAACCAAACAATGTCAACTTGTCATCTCAAAAACCGAATGACACTTAATGACAATGTTTATGACATTGACATAATGCTTATGACACGTTCATGACTGTGTCATGTCACTCTTATGACGATACCTTCAAGTAAAGTGTTACCAAATATTGTTATGGTTATCGGTACCATTGTAATACAGTGCACTCCCAAGGTCTAAGGTAAAGGTATCCTTAACACTAACATGTTTTTTTGTTGAGGAATTTTGAGTGTTTAGTTATTGGTTAATATATGAAATAAAATGTAATGAGGTTCTAATTTTCAACTGAGTGCAATAATTCAAAGACGTGAGTGCAATGTCATGCAGGCCAAGCTGACCGCAATAAGGCAGAGCAGACATGTATTCTGTGTTCTTGTATTAACTGCACTAATGATAGTCATGTGTAAACCAGTTAAAAAAACCGTACGTCACGAGCTTCACAAAACTGATATTTAAGGCAGTGTTTCCAATGATTCCTTTGTAATCACTTTCATGTCTTTCCAATAATTCAATAAATCTGAAATGATTACGTAACCATCTCACATTCTTTGTCTAAATGCAATGAAATTCTGCGAAAGTGCTCTGAGTTCTGGTTTTAATAGTGACCTGTGGAACATTATAACTGATAGATAGATTTCCAAGGCTAAGAGCAGATGTCACAGCTGTTTCACATGGTGTGGTGGCATGTCAAGTTATAATTATATTGTTCACCACTTTTGACTGGTGAGGTGTTTCCTATTTTTTCCAATCTCTTGTTTCTAAGCTCCTGTTCTTTTCTTATGCCTACTGACTGGAAACTGCATATCTAGCAGTGCAAGCATTTAGCCAACACATCCTACATTTGAGTTGGGATGTTCAAAAATATCTTAGTAGTTCTATGTATTTTAATGACAAAAACAAAATCTATGATGTACTGTGCTATCAACATAAATAAATAAATGAAATCATTGCTTTTACTGGGTTGCAGTCAGGAAGTCTGTGTAGACCACTAGGTGGTAGAATTGCTCTACTTGGTTTCCCCTCTACACTCAACTCCAGCTGCCTGAAGGGGAAATTTATTTATTTTTTTTGCAGTTTTTCCCTTTAAGGCTCAATGACCAAGCAGTGGACTTTGGATCTTTAATCACAACACTTCTTCATAGAAACCGATACAGTGCCTGGCCTACAATGAGCATGTTTTGATGAAAACATCAAATTTCCTGCAAGTGTGCGCTCAAAAATGGCAAGTCATTGCAATGCAGTGTGAATCACATTTAGTTTGAAATGCCTTATGAAGAAAAGCTTATCCTCCATATTATTGAACAGAACTATCTGATCGTTGTGATAATGTCCGGGTGGCATGAACTATTGTGCTTAGATAACATACCAAAAATTAGCCTGGCAATTTACTAAAGAAAGCACGCAGCATGGTGTTTTTGGTGGAACCAGTAGCATTTCATGTCGAAAAATAGTTCATGTTTTTAGGATTGAAAAAAATGCCTCTGGCTGGTTGTGTCCAATAAGACCCTACAGAGCTGAGACAGGAACCGTCTAATCATTTTATGCATAAACATTTTATCTGCCATATCTTTGCTAGATAAGTACACGAGCATTTGATTTGACTCTTCTTTCTCTGACATGGAAAAATACTCAGGGAAAGTATCATGAAATATAAGGGAAGATCACTGTATATGATGACAAATCTATTGGCTTCTTAATTCTCATCTAGTATGTTCTTGAAGGTCACTGAAATAACGCATGCTACAACATAATTATTCTTCTCTTCTTTTGCCATTTTCCGTTTTATTGCTTCTTTTAAAAATACTGCATACAGAACTAGGCAACTGCATATACATGATTTCAGTAGTTAAGAATTCAAGTGGAGAGATAAAATAAATGCTGCCAAGCATTCACATCTGGAACAGTGCAGGGATTTAGAACTGGTTGCATTTAAAATGAGAATACATAATTATGTCCTTGAATTAATTTTAATTTTTCTTTTTGTGCTAACAGAGGTTACATAAATAGATTTTTTTTTTTTTTGCCTTAGCAACCCATCTGCATCAATGTGAATTGCACAAGAGCAGTTTTTTATGGTCCTGTTAGAGGGTAGATTTTTAATCAGAATAATTCCCGGTGAAGCCAAATGATCTGTGCCGTCATTAACATAGTAAATATTCTCTGTGTTTCACCCTTCCTGTTAGCGCAGGGAGGGGGCTGTGGCATCACCTCACTGGTAATTGAACAGGCAAATTCTCCATTGGCGGTTGCCCGGGCAACAGAGGATGACTCATCACAAGTTGCTCTGTGAAGGCTGGTGTGTGCCGCAGCGGAGTCAGTGATCTTTCATATGTGACATCATCCGGGCTGGATTCTCTTCTCGTCAATTACATTCTACATCCATACATAGTGGGCTCGAAATGCTGTTTTGTAATGCCGTGAGCATTCTGTCCATCATGCAGCGTATTTACCCAATTGCATGTAAACATACATTCATAAAGTAGAGTTCATAATTATTCCTATTTTTGAAAAGGGTGAGCATTCAAGACTGTAGTAAGTAATATGAGTTCCAAATAATATATCATGAAAGCAGAAAATACACCTTATCAGTGGCTCACTTAAATCGCATCAGACAAATATCCCTCCCTCAGTACTTCCAATTCTACTGCAGTGTGCGGATATCACTGGCTGTTGAATGAAATTGCTTTGCCAGAATTTGAGTGAAAACCCATATTATGAGGAGCTGGGTTAATCACCACTGACCAACAATGTATTCTAAAGGGGATGCAATTGGTTTACCCAGCATTTCAAGTGGAATGTTAGCAGTTGAAAAGGCATTGTGCTTGCGAGCTGACGTCTTCAGTCAAACCACAAGTGTCCAATCAAGTGTAGGTCTGGAGATGTCCATTTGAGATTGTAAATTCGGTCAATTTAGGATAATTTGTCTTGATTCTGAGGTATACTTGAGAATCTTCACCATGCTGAAAGCTGAAAAATTGCAGCCAAGTCTGAGATTTCTGGCTGAGGGAACCAAATTTCTCATCCAAAATCTCTCAGTGCTTGTATTACATGATTTCATTGGAACCGAGAGGCCCTGAGACCATTAGCAGCAACATCAAACATCTGCCACCATAACTTGTTTTTAATTTTACTCAGACTTCCTAGCTAATTTTTATATGGATTGCGAATTATTTTGGACGGCAGTGCAGCTAGTTCATCTGGCAAAGCCCAGGCAGTGAAGTCCATTATTGTAGGCATGCGTGTGTGCCTGGCTTTTAGGTTAATGGAGCAGAGAGGGAGAGACAGACAGACACAAATAGATTGCAGAGTGCTATGTTTCAGGAATGGAGCACGACTGCCTCATCCATTATAGTTGCTAGACTGTGCATTCTGCAAGCTCCCTGCTTCTGCCTCTTTCTCTCTCCCTCCTTCATCCTTCCTTTTCATTCCTTTCTCTTCATTGCACGTCTAGAACCACACGATGGATGTGGCGCTGTTGCTTACCTCAGCAGTGTCTGTCGCTAACCCCCCCCTCGGGGCGTGTTGCAGTGGCGTCAGTCTGTTCTGCAGAACCTGGGCACCGCCTGTCTCTAGAGCACTGTGAATCACCTGTGTTTCTCACGAGAGCGGCACCATTATGGCTCTGCAGATTCACAGCCATGCCACTGCGTTCAGCCCTAACCCACAAAGCTTCCCGCAAGCTTAGTGTTCGGCCAGACAGAGATTTATGTAGCACTCAGCACTGTATAAGTGAAAAGGGTTCCTGTCTCACTCAGATATGTTACAACCCAGTGATGCAAGTACGGCGAACTCCATCCCTGGCCATTAGCTAGAGGTTGTACTATGACTGAGAAAATGAATGTCGGCTACATTTTGCTTGAGGCACAATCTGGGCGTGTGAACACTGGAGACGCAATTAAAATATGGTCAGCGTGACTCCATATTGATCTCAAGATACTTACGTGACCAGAGTTGCTGAGCATCTGCATGTACAGTATCAAATGCAAACAAATATTATTTCTGAAACAGCAAAATGGACATTTGATCCAGCCATTTTGCCACAATGAACAAACTATGACCTCTGGCTCTTAGAGCAAATTTAAGAAACTACTCAAAAAATGATATATCGAAGTGGTCTTGATCATTCAAAGCATTTTTACAAATTCAAATGTAATCTGTTTCCTGGTAATAGTGTGTTCATCAGATGCAGGACCTAGGTGAAAGCCTAGTAATCGTGTGTCCATGAGGCCAATAAAGAGACAACAGGGGGGAAAAAACTGGGAAAATAGGCCAGTGATTTGGCAACAAAACTGTCAATAAATGTGTATGATTTTTTTTTTTTGCTTTATCTATAGATCCTTAGCATCAAGAGATTGGCTGCCCAGTATTATGTTCTAAAATGAACGCTGGAATGTACCTGCATTCTCCAGGGGACGGAAGAACTCTTGCGGCTCGACTGCCACCACTTCAGAAAAATAGACTAATGATTAATTGATTAAACTCATTAATGTTCTTTTCAAACAAGGGCACCGTACCCCTGCCTGAATATGCAGCCATCTATCGCCAGAGGTCAACAGTCTAGGCTGCCTACAAGAAATCAATACTGCAAGGCCTCACTTTAAAGGGAAAGGTCAGGGCGCAAAATATGCACTGAAATGCAAAATGCAGACTGTCTGCTTTCCAAAATGTGCAATAACATTTTTATCTTTTCTCGTGGAGTAAGTCAACAGTGAAATTTGCTTAGGTTTGTTTGCATATATTTGCTGCCATGTTATTCCATGATTAGCCAGTCAGAGGAGTCCAGCACCATTTCCAGTATGGCCTGAGATGGGCTCTGCAAAAATGACATGGAGCATCATCGGAAGTATGTCAGCGTAGATGTGATCCTCACCTTTTGATGCATGAATATTGGTCAACCTGTTACCATTCACTTTGCTTGAAGTGCAACCAAACCATTGATTTGCTGAATAACTAAGAGTAATATCGGATGAGAGGGAAAATTATGTTTAAACAGCATCATGAAATTCTCATGAAACAGCACAGATTAATGTTTGCTGATCTGGTTGCAAAGAGTGCAAACTTAATGAGTGGAACTGAGTTGACACGACTATAATTTTTTACATTATGGTGTGATGCAGAAATGCTCACCGGAACAGACGGCTGTCACTTGCGCTTCGACGGGCATTAGTGACCTATCCGCCTCTCGCACAGTTGAGTTATGGAGCCCCCCGCATCCAGCCAACACAGTGACATAAACGATCTAACTTATGACATTTTTGATCCCTGTAAGCCGGTAGAGAAATGTGCCTGAAATTGATAGTTGGTCAGTTTTGAAACTGCATATCATAATCTTACTAACAGAGTATAGACTCTACATAGATTCTGCTGTGTTCTCCTTCAACTGCTATTTAACAGTGATTAGTCAAAAAAAAAAAAAATTCCAAATGCCAGAGCTATGCTGCAGATCTTTGGTGAACCCATTTGAATAAATATCTCAATATTTACAGTCTATTCCTGGTTTGTACTAAAAAATTCCTCGTCATTTTTTTGAATTTTCTTTGTTGTGCAATTCAAAAAAATTGTTACATTTTGGAAAATGCAAATAAAATGAAAAGAATTCAACCTTTACCATATTATTTCAAATCTAATGATTGTAACAGACCATTAAAAAGTTGGCGTAAGGGGAAATTTAGGGAATATAATGATATGGCAAGTAGCAATAGTAAGGGGATATAAAACAGGTTGTGGAAAGAATCCAGTCAAAAATCAGCACATAAACGGTAAGGCCAAAAAACACTTCTGAGTGCATATAATCTGCGATCTCTCAGACATTACCATTTTATTGAAAAAACTGCTGCCATATTCTCCGGTCCAAAGACGAGAAGGACATCCCAAACTGTTATCAGTGTCAGGTCCATAAGCCAACATCTGGCATTTTATGGCAGTGTGTCAGTGCACAGGACATGGATCACCCACATATTTTGTGAGGACACCATTACTGCAGAGCAATGCATATGAATTTTCCGACAAAATATGCTGCCATCTACATATTTTTTCTCTGTACATCCCTCCATTTTCTAGTTAGACAATGCCAAACCACATTCTGCCAGATTACGAGTCCATGGCTGCATAAGCAGAAAGTGTGGGTGCTAGATTGGCCTGCCTGCAGTCTTGATCTGTCTCCTACGAAGAATACGTGGCATATATGGAAACAAAGCCCCCATACAAACATATAATTGCACAGCTGAAGACTTGTATTATGGAGAAATTAGGGCAAGTGCTAAATTCATTCCCTACGGAATACTTTTATATAAAATTGTTGTGTTCGTACTGAATACTTCTTCCTAAAATTACACAATATGAAGAATTGAAGTACAGGTGGCCCATCACCGTGATCATCAACTGATCTTGTTTTTTCATTGGACTGCGAATGGTCATCCACGCTGCTGGCACCGGCTTACCGTAGGGAATGGTAGAATTCGCTGCGCCGTTGGTAGCGGCTTGCCGTAGGGAATGAGTTAACCCCTTTGCGTGGAATACAAAATTTTGCCAATTTTTCCTGTTGTGCATGAGCCTATTTAAGCTTTAGAACTCAGGATTTGTGACACAGAGATATTTGAAAATTATTCAAGTGAAGCTAGACATTTGGAAATTCCATTACAGAATTGTTTAGGAATTAAATTTTGGAATTTACGGACGCCGGCGTCTACATCTGCAGAAAGGGGTTAAGCACTTGATGAGAGTGATTAAAAGACATGTTGATGGTGCAGAATGGGGAACTGTCAACTGTGCCAACCTCTCCGAACTCTGTTACAGTCATCACATTGCATATTTTCAATGAGCAATTAAATTCAAGTCATAACATGAAATAATGTGTTTTTGTACAGTTTTCAATACAGTTGAGGGCGAGCAGACACTTTAAATCAGTCCATTTTTTGCATTTACCATGAAGTGCCAAATTCTTTTGAACTGGAGGTATAGATTGAAGTCTTGTTGCCATGGTTGCACATCCCCAAAATGTATGGTAGTAAGGTAAAGCCCTGAACTCACAGCCTCGGTATCTGCCTGTTCATCTATAGTTTCAGTATAGCCCATCCAAAAAGTCGATATATAAAAAGTTGATCTCAATGGAACAGCATAACCAGCATTATGGAGGCCTGGATGCGCCAACAATACATCTGCATACAGATGATTATACAGCTGCAATGCAGCAGTCCCATGGTTACAAACTCTTGTTCCAGGACCAAGTTTGGCTGCTCTAATTCCTTTCTAGTTTCTCACAATATTTATTTGTGAACAAGATTGAGATATGCATTCTATCACATATCCCACAGCTAACAATGAAAAGGATCATGCAAGTTTCATGGCAACAAGAAAGATTTAAATCTTCAATACTAGTTCGGAGGAGATTTACAGTAGAGCACTTATGGTTGTTAAGGAGCTCACTAAAGAATTTGAGGATGATAATGCTGAAATACAGGCTCTGACTGATAGCTACTCGCTAATTGTCTTGACCACCTGTGGTAACACTTTCAACTTCGATGCATGAGACTAATGGCATCTCATAATAAATCTATAAAGATCTTGCCTGAATGCAGGCAACCATATAATGTGGTAAGGTTTTCATGTGGGCATATAAACGTTGGTGCTGTGCCAGAATTGTTCATCACTGGGACAGAAAATCCCTCCACACTGCGCAACTAGAGCTGCGCTCAGAGAGCGCAAGTACCTCCGCCAATGTACTCAATTTTATTTTTACTAGTATTAGCCAGCAACCCCCGTGTTTATGCAGTCCTGTAGTCTTCACGCAAATATGTTTTTAATGTGTTTTTGACCTTTTGCGTGCCCTTGACCTCCCAAAATCGAATCGCCTCTTCCTTGAAAAACACTTAATCATTCTGCTTACAAACAAACAAACATACAAATGGTAATGATCACATACCAGAGGTAATTATGCCGAAGGAAGATGGGTTTTGTGGCAAGAGGGGAAGAGCTTTAGGGCATGTGGGGTGCTTAGAAAACACCATGAAGCGTAATGGAATGTGACACCATTTTCTTTTAGAAACAGAGGGATGGTTTTTCGTTGGTGTACACGGCGTGTTGGATAAGCTGGACCAAAGCCTAGCTCTGCTTGACCAATGCTACACCGCATGAGGTGCAGATGTCCTTTCACATTTCACACGTGGATAATCTTACCACTAAGCTTTTTTCTTTGGGCCAAGCTCTCATGTGTTTTATGCCAGGGGTTTGTGGAGTGTCCAGTTTATATTATCGTGAAAATCTGCTGAATCAAGTCAACTTATACAGATTCTTTATGAAGCCACACTGATGATTGCTTCGATTGGAAGCAGAGTCACTGGTGTTCTTACGAAAGACCATGTTAACTAGGGGAGCATTTCGAGTTATTACAGCTCTAGGTGTTGAGTTAAACATTCATTGAGAGCGCCAAATTAAATATATATATATATATATATATATATATATATATATATATAAACAACCAGTATGTCCTAAAATTTTTATCTGTCTTATGGCTTTGTCTTTGTGGTTTACATACTTAATCTCTTCACGCTGTAGAGCATGCAGAATCTAATCTTGGGCTTTAGTTCTGGAAGCTGAAATCCTTCACATTATGGTTACATTTCAGGCAGTTCGCACAATTGTTCCAAGCAATTTACGCATTATGTATTCTTCGCATGCAGTCTATTTAATGGCACTGTCTAACTACAGAAACAATTCCAAGAAAGTATACTGCTCAAAAAAATAAAGGGAACACTTGGAGTTATATTTTGTTGCTTAAGTGTTCCCTTTATTTTTTTGAGCAGTTTATTTTATTCGATGGTACAATGCCCCACCAAGTAAGAGAGATGTGTGGATTTGGAACAGTTACCTAGATCATGCTGTAGAAGCACAGACATCAGTGATGCTCAAGACCATGTTTGACGTATTTCTTATTTTTGTCAGAATGTTCAGTTCATAGCTAAGATTCAACAAATGTTATTAAATCATTATCAGCACCAAGCAAAGGCATGATCATCCATCGTACAATGATGAAGGATATACTTAGTTGTAGCTCCCATTTCAATCAGGAATGACCAATTTGTTCGAATGAATATCTGTTATGAAACCAATGGCACAATCACAATCACTGCATTATGAGAGGACATGGTACAATCACAGAGCCGTTTGAATCAAAAATAGCTTTTAAAAAAAACTGGAGTTATTAGATTTGTTCTCTATACATGTGGAATTATCTGGTGTCATTCAGTGTTGAAGGTAATTAATATCAGATTTATAATTGGCGATGAATGTAAAAAATTTTGATGCAGTATTTTCACAAAGATAAATGTTTCAAGTAAATCCTAAAGCCCTCTCATTTCAAAATTTTTATTTCTGGGTAAGAGGTGATCTTAAGATGCACCAAACCGAGACGGTAACCAAACTGTAGAGCATGTGCAAGCATGCACTGCAGGTAATCTCAATGGAGGGCGCTGCCTGCATTATCTGTGTCGCTCTGCTCATAGCGCAGAGCTGGGGCTGTTAGCAGGCGGGATTGACCTTGGTGGTGTTTCGCTGCGGCAGTGGGAGCTCAGATTGCTACTTCCTGTGATGTCAGACCTCTGTTGGCCAGGGAGCTACCATGCTTTGCGGGACTGTGGTATGACATGCTCACAGGCATACCTTTAGCCCTGTGGCTGTGACTCAGCTACACCAGCCTCTGAATGTAGCACTGCTAATCACACCACTGCGCATATGTGGTTCATTCTAAAATGCATGAAGAGATTGGTTTTAAGCAGTTCCTAAGGAATTAAATAAAACAATATGATGTTGACAGAAATGAGGGCAGGTGTAATAAAAAAAAAAAAACTAATTCCAAATTTTAAATCAGATTGTCAAGAGTTCGAAGCCAAAAATTTGGTACGTCTCCACAAATTTACAGAAGCACGCATACACTCGCCAGAATTATGATTAAACATTTATAATAATGATTATGTGTATACTGTATACATTTTATTCATAGACTGGTATTTATACATCACTGTATTTTGCAATGCTTCCATGTGCCATTTTCTTCTTAAGTTTCTCTTGATAACATTTTGCTAAGGTCTGTTGGTTTGGCTTCCTGCAGACTAGCCTACAGTGTGTACTTGGCCCTTGTTAATGGAAAGTTTGATACTGCTTGAGAGTGAGACCCATGCTGGGATCATTTTCACTATGTGCCACGCTGTGCTTTTCATGACAATGAAGTACAAAAGCGCAGTGCTCACCATGTGTACTAAATGACTGATAGAGAGTCCAGATGGTATACGTAACTACCGTTATATATATTTCTACTCAGTCGAGCATTTGCACTGGAATGCAAATACAGTAAATTTTCAAGACAGTGTTTGCTCAGTCATGGAAAAACATTGCACACAAATCAATCCAGTCAGTTTAACAAAATATCATTACAGTAGCATATTTGCCCTTGTTAATTCACCAGCCCCAACTAATGCAATATGAGGCACTGTCAGTTGAGAATCATGTTGAGGTACTCAAAATGCTCAGTCCAATCACTTCTTGTATCATTTGTCTCCTCAGTCCTCAGTCCTGTAACTTGGACCTTAACATTTGAGGTTAAAGAAATATTGTGCGCCTCTTCCACTAGAGTCTTCCTACTGTAGTGTCCAGTATTGGGACATACCTTGTGTGATTAGTACTCAGATCACAGAGCAGCCTAAATGTGTGCCTTACTCTTCACACCCCTGGAAGTAAGCCAAAGATGCGTCCTAAGTATTGAAGTTAAAGTATTTGAAATTTAGGAACAGGACTAGGTAGTAAATGCACCCCTCTCACGTTTTCCCCAGTTAGAAACCTTCCTGCCCACTGCACCAAACCAGTTCATTTACCTTTGTTTTTGCTCCACGTACTCCAAACCCACACCTTTAATGTATCTCCCCTTCATTATCCCTTTATTGTGTCTCCTTTCCTTCATTACAGGGTCTAATGGGGTTCACCATGCCCGCGATCCCTGTCATCCTCTACCCAGAACTTCTTGCTTTCAATTCCAAATGCCAACGTGTTTGCATTCAGTTGATGATATAATCCTTATCTCTCAAATTTATCATTCAGGGCATTTCACAATAACATCTGCAAACTCTCATCACCTTTTGAAAAAACTAAATACCACATCATTCTCTTGAGAAAAACTGAGGCCACACCTTACCATTCAAATAGACCTGGGCAACGCCCCGCCATCTGAAAGAACTGGAATATGCATAGCCTCTAGCATAATTCTTTGGCAAGCAGGTAGGGTGGCTACATGTATGGTACATAATTATACATGTGCCATTGTAAAAATAGGATACCAGTAGTTTTCTTTTGGCAATATGATGTCTAAAATTCAAAAATATGTTTTGCTAAGTCATGGTCTTCACAGTTCAACAACTGCTGGGAGTGTGCAGGGTGAGACTGAACTGTGAGAGTGTCAGTTGCAAATATTTTTCCATAGCAACAGTGCATAGCAACAGGTTTCCCTTGGTTGCACGCACATTCTGTAGCAGGGGACTGTTTGGCATGCAGGGCACACAGTCTTGGTTATCTACCTCATTTTCCAGGCCTTGTGCTTGTCAGCATTGAGCCAGTTCTTATCTTCCCTGGCACGGCCAGTCTCCTCACACACACAGGAGTCCAGTCTCCTCGGACACACACTTTACCTGCAGGAAATAAACCACCCAAACGAACCCATCAATCTTTCCTCCTGACACCGCTTTTCTACTTTCCTCATCCCTCAGAACAGAGTGCTGGTGATGTTATTTCTTCATGATGAAAATAAGGTGAGAGGATAGAATGTTCCATACTTGATTGAGCCTCCTTGACAGTGAGTAATGATGCAACTAGGAATGTTTGAGACAAGCCGAAAAGGAACAGCTAGATTTCTCAAAGGACCTAATTAAAGTTTACCATTACAGTGGGTGTAGTGCCATGAATAAATTCAGGATTTTTTGTGTAGGTCAGCTTTCTGATGTAAAACAGTTAGTTTTGCATCTAAATATCTCCGCCCTTTCAATCTCAACGCCATTCAGTAGGTGAGCTACATTTGTCACTGTCTGACCAAATACTAATTTTGATATAGCTTGGTTATGGCATTACTCTGTTCTGGATAGCCCACAATTATTAGCATACAAATCGAAAATCACTAAAAGGAAAAAATAAATCTCAATTCGATCATAAGGTATCCCAACACAAAAAAATTTGTTTCGTCAGTCCTTTTCCTCTTCTACTTTTGTGGCTGTGCCACTAAAATTGAGAGCTCTGAATAAATCCTTTTGCTGAGTATTTTAAGTTGACATAACATGACAATTAAAATGCAAACTTATAAATTAGGCTAGCATCTTTAATTTTGAATTATTTGAAGTTCTGGACTAAGAACCATGAGAACAATGTGAGTTGGTAGAGGCAGCAGGTGATAGCCAGTTGCTCTGTGAATGTGGCTGAGTTGGATTGTGTGTTTGGATAGCATAAAGCAAGGACAAAACCATATAGTCTGTAGAAAATTCTGTTAAAGGAATAGTTAACAACAGTATACAGAAATACAGAAGTCTGTGTAGTCTTCCATAGCAAGGAACAATTGATTTTAGACTAAGTAAAAAAATTCCCTTCTACAGTTAGTTTAGTGGATTTAGGTTAAAAGAGAAGGCAGTACAACAGATGTCAAAACCATACTCTGTCAGAAAGAGATGACCTGGAGTTGCAAAACTGATCAGCTACTTATTTCAGGCTCCTTTCCCCACCGACTTATGAGGATGAGAAATGCGAGGGAGATAGTGCATGTCTCCATCTTGGCTGCTTGCGGCTGCTAGCAGAACATAATAAGAAACTCTCTGTAACTCCCGTGTGGGAAGAAGATATGTCACAGAGGCTCGTGACAGCTGTCTATTTGTGTGAACATTTCAGCATCATAACAATTTTTTTTGTTTTTCAATCGTGGTTAGGGCGGCACGGTGGCACAGTGGTTAGCATTGCTGCCTCACAGCAAGAAAGTCATGGGTTTGAATCCGGCCTGTGGCCTTTCTGTGTGGAGTGCATGTTCTCCTCGTGTTCGCGTGGGTTTTCTCCGGGTAGTCCGGTTTCCTCCCACAGTCCAAAGACATGCATATAATGCTTATTGGAGACACTACATTGCCCATAGGTGAGAGTGAATGGTCGGTGAATGGTGTGTGTGCCCTGCGATGAATTGGCAAGCTGTTCAGGGTGGGTCCCTGCCTTTGCCCGTAGTCAGCTGGGATAGGCTCCAACTTGCCCCGCGAATAAGTGGGTATAGAAGATGGATGGAAATTGTGGTTATGGCAACTCAGGTCTGCTTGTAAAGTTTGTTTTAGTAAAAGCTCTGTATCATTCTACAACCACATAAGATATCTTTTAATACTGCCAACTCTCCACCTGTTCCCAGTTAAAAATTGCACAATTAATAAAATAAATCATATTTCCAATACATTGCCAGTAATGATTAAGAAGTGATAATGACAAAGTAGACAGCAACAATATGAGACTGTATGAATGGAAATAATCTGAATAATTACTAAGAAACAAAATGTAAACTTTCTCTGAATTCAATCAACCATAGTAGCATTTTTTTAATCAGTCATCTTTGCCAACACAAATCTGTACTGTTTCTTGAAGACACCAAGAATGTAAGACATTTCCCAGTCATCCAACACGGTGCTTAGCTATCAAGCAAATCATTTAATTGTTTCATAGCTAATCAAGCAAAGTGAATGGGTTGACTGTCATGACACCTTAAGAGGTGTGGATTGTGCCAACCCTGGCATATTTCTGATGACACGTCTTCTCCACGCAGCATTTACAATGTTTTCATTCTCACGAGGCTCAGCTCGTGTTATACTAAAAATGGCAGCGGATATTAACAGTTTCAAAAAATGTTCTTAAGCTGTTGATTTATTTGGTGACAAAAAAGCCTAAATCTTCTGAAGAAAGTATGTGTGCTAACTTCAGCTTGAAAAGTTTAAAAGGGTGAATTTAAAGTTGCTTAAGTAGTTGAGGTAGTAATGTGTGATAGTAGTAATAGTTACCAAACAGTGGTTCAGTTTGAATGTCAAAAGCATTTTAACTATTGCAAACATAACATTTAAAATAGGCATGCTCTCAAATAGGTATTCAAATGTTAGAGTTTGCAGCGAGCGTTTTCTTCTTAAGGCCTATAAGAGTGGTCTCCATTTAGTATTACTGGGTAGTCCTCCAAATCAAATTTTGAACAATGTAGCCATACCGTCTATATCTGACCCAAGTGATTATGCCAGGTAAAGTGCTGTATTTTTTTTTTAAATATAGCATACAATTGAAATGGTGTATTATTTTTTAGACCGCAAAAATACGCTGTTTCCGTGGTCCCGTTCACAACACTGTATCGCCTAAATTTCCGCCCAGTCCTATGCCCTGGTGCGGCTACCTGGAGGAGATCAGAGAGCTTTCTATTGCATCTACTATAAGTAGTGGCAATTTGTAGCTCATACAACCCCACTTCAAAAAAGTGAACTATCCCTTTAACCAGCTGAGTCGCTGGTGACATCATCAGCCGGCTTGAGTCGAGCTGAGACAAGGTTGTTCCAACATTTCCCTGGAACATTCTGAAAAGTGAATGTGCTTTTCTGAGTGTATGATGTCATAATCCCTGCTGACAGCTCTCATAGGGTCCCATTGTATTTTTTGAAATCTGCATAAAACCTGAACTATGATACTCGAAAACTATAAAAGTTATTCAAAAGTTGTTTGGCACTATAAACAACCCCTTGTGCTGACACGTTCAAAGGGAAAGAAGTTCCTAGGTGACAGTATGAAGGAGTTGGAAGACTTCAAAAAGCGCCAGAATTCTCATGAACTACCATTTTGAAGAAAAAAGTTAAAAAAAGTAGTTCCAGATAAAATATGAAAGATATAAAAAAAAATTAAAAAGCGTAAAAAAATTGAAAAAAGAATGAAATTAAAAATAAATAAATACAGCTCCGGCATGCCAATACATCCAATTTGGGACCATAGATGTTTTGCCAATCTTTCAGCAGTGCCTGTCCACAAATTGTCAGCAGAATCACACTGCATGGAACTGATCAGTTGGGAGGACTAATCAAAGGAATTTTGCACAGCAGTGTTCATGAGCTGGAGCATGGACAATGCTATGATTTTAAGGATATGATAGCATTTCCAAATGAACTCCAGATTAAATTTAGTTGCCCTGTACATAACGATGAAAAACAGGCCCACGCTCAAAAAGTGGGTTCTAAAATCTGTATGTTGTCTTTTTCAGCTTTCAGCAAATGCAAGCATTTTACTTAAAATTTAATTTTTGTGATTAATTTCTCTGCTCTGTTGTGCTCATGATATCCTCCGTCAAGGTGGCAAGGTGGTTGGCACTGTCGCCTCACAACAAGAAGGTTGTGGGTTTGAACCCGGCCTGGGGCCTTTCAGTGTGGAGTTTGCATGTTCTCCCCGTGTTCATGTGTGTTTCCTCTGGGTACTCCAGTTTCCCCCACCCACAAAAACATGCATCTTAGGAACACTCCACCAGTATCCCTGACTAAGAAACCGGCATTAGAACGGGAGTTGGTCCCCGGGCGCTGCTCTGTGGCTGCCCACTGCTCCTAACTATAGAATGGGTTAAATACAGAGGACAAATTACCCCACAGGGTTCAATAAAGTATATTTTATCTATCTTCAGTCAGAGTGCCTGAATCTTTGAAAACTGTATCTGCCTTAGATTTATTAATTAAATTTTATTTTGCAGCAGTTTGTGCCAGGGTGTGTGCAGCGGTGTGCATTCAGGTGTGATGATCTTCAGGCCCTTGTTAACACACTGTGCCAGACTATGTTATGTGTAGCATCATAATGTGCAGTACAGAGAGGTCAGTTCTATTGTCAGACAGCATGAGACAGCATGGTCAGTTAACCTCCTTGCATCCTTGCATGGATGGAAATTGTGGTTATGGCAACTCAGGTCTGCTTGTAAAGTTTGTTTTCGTAAAAGCTCTGTATCATTCTACAACCACATAAGATATCTTTTAATACTGCCAACTCTCCACCTGTTCCCAGTTAAAAATTGCACAATTAATAAAACAAATCATATTTCCAATACATTGCCAGTAATGATTAAGAAGTGATAATGACAAAGTAGACAGCAACAATATGAGACTGTATGAATGGAAATAATCTGAATAATTACTAAGAAACAAAATGTAAACTTTCTCTGAATTCAATCAACCATAGTAGCATTTTTTTAATCAGTCATCTTTGCCAACACAAATCTGTACTGTTTCTTGAAGACACCAAGAATGTAAGACATTTCCCAGTCATCCAACACGGTGCTTAGCTATCAAGCAAATCATTTAATTGTTTCATAGCTAATCAAGCAAAGTGAATGGGTTGACTGTAATGACACCTTAAGAGGTGTGGATTGTGCCAACCCTGGCATATTTCTGATGACACGTCTTCTCCACGCAGCATTTACAATATTTTCATTCTCACGAGGCTCAACTCGTGTTATACTAAAAATGGCAGCGGATATTAACAGTTTCAAAAAATGTTCTTTAGCTGTTGATTTATTTGGTGACAAAAAAAGCCTAAATCTTCTGAAGAAAGTATGTGTGCTAACTTCAGCTTGAAAAGTTTAAAAGGGTGAATTTAAAGTTGCTTAAGTAGTTGAGGTAGTAATGTGTGATAGTAGTAATAGTTACCAAACAGTGGTTCAGTTTGAATGTCAAAAGCATTTTAACTATTGCAAACATAAGATTTAAAATAGGCATGCTCTCAAATAGGTATTCAAATGTTAGAGTTTGCAGCGAGCGTTTTCTTCTTAAGGCCTATAAGAGTGGTCTCCATTTAGTATTACTGGGTAGCCCTCCAAATCAAATTTTGAACAATGTAGCCATACCGTCTATATCTGACCCAAGTGATTATGCCAGGTAAAGTGCTGTATTTTTTTTTTTTAAATATAGCATACAATTGAAATGGTGTATTATTTTTTAGACCGCAAAAATACGCTGTTTCCGTGGTCCCGTTCACAACACTGTATCGCCTAAATTTCCGCCCAGTCCTATGCCCTGGTGCGGCTACCTGGAGGAGATCAGAGAGCTTTCTATTGCATCTACTATAAGTAGTGGAAATTTGTAGCTCATACAACCCCACTTCAAAAAAGTGAACTATCCCTTTAACCAGCTGAGTCGCTGGTGACATCATCAGCCGGCTTGAGTCGAGCTGAGACAAGGTTGTTCCAACTTTTCCCTGGAACATTCTGAAAAGTGAATGTGCTTTTCTGAGTGTATGATGTCATAATCCCTGCTAACAGCTCTCATAGGGTCCCATTGTATTTTTTGAATTCTGCATAAAACCTGAACTATGATACTCGAAAACTATAAAAGTTATTCAAAAGTTGTTTGGCACTATAGACAACCCCTTGTGCTGACACGTTCAAAGGGAAAGAAGTTCCTAGGTGACAGTATGAAGGAGTTGGAAGACTTCAAAAAGCGCCAGAATTCTCATGAACTACCACTTTGAAGAAAAAAGTTAAAAAAGTAGTTCCAGATAAAATATGAAAGATATAAAAAAAATTAAAAAGCATAAAAAAATTGAAAAAAGAATGAAATTAAAAATTAATAAATACAGCTCCGGCATGCCAATACGTCCAATTTGGGACCATAGATGTTTTGCCAATCTTTCAGCAGTGCCTGTCCACAAATTGTCAGCAGAATCACACTGCATGGAACTGATCAGTTGGGAGGACTAATCAATGGAATTTTGCACAGCAGTGTTCATGAGCTGGAGCATGGACAATGCTATGATTTTAAGGATATGATAGCATTTCCAAATGAACTCCAGATTAAATTTAGTTGCACTATACATAACGATGAAAAACAGGCCCACGCTCAAAAAGTGGGTTCTAAAATCTGTATGTTGTCTTTTTCAGCTTTCAGCAAATGCAAACATTTTATTTAAAATTTAATTTTTGTGATTAATTTCTCTGCTCTGTTGTGCTCATGATATCCTCCGTCAAGGTGGCAAGGTGGTTGGCACTGTCGCCTCACAACAAGAAGGTTGTGGGTTTGAACCCGGCCTGGGGCCTTTCAGTGTGGAGTTTGCATGTTCTCCCCGTGTTCATGTGTGTTTCCTCTGGGTACTCCAGTTTCCCCCACCCACAAAAACATGCATCTTAGGAACACTCCAACCAGTACCCCTGACCAACAAACCGGCATTAGAACGGGAGTTGGTCCCTGGGTGCTGTTCTGTGGCTGCCCACTGCTCCTAACTATAGAATGGGTTAAATACAGAGGACAAATTACCCAACAGGGTTCAATAAAGTATATTTTATCTATCTTCAGTCAGAGTGCCTGAATCTTTGAAAACTGTATCTGCCTTAGATTTATTAATTAAATTTTATTTTGCAGCAGTTTGTGCCAGGGTGTGTGCAGCGGTGTGCATTCAGGTGTGATGATCTTCAGGCCCTTGTTAACACACTGTGCCAGACTATGTTATGTGTAGCATCATAATGTGCAGTACAGAGAGGTCAGTTCTATTGTCAGACAGCATGAGACAGCATGGTCAGTTAACCTCCTTGCATCCTTGTCGCACTTATTTGACTTTAACCTGCCACGGCTAAGATTAAAAATGTAACAGGTTGTTATTATGTGCCTTTGAGTTGGTTCCACTGAGAAACTTAGCTCATCAGTGCCTTTTTGGTTGACTCCAGTATACATTTTTCAGCTGCAGTTTCAATGTATCCCAATGGTCGCACCTTTGCAAATATAGGCCTACAATGATTTTGTTTTTGTTTTGTTTTTTTCAATTTAATGTCTCTTCACATACCGATTTGTTAAGTTATTGTTCTGTTTTGAGATATACTTTGGGAACAAATCAGGATCACTTTGCAGTTTAGCATCTTACAAGCTCATTGGTCCACTTGGATTGTGGCGGCAAACCTTTGGCTCCAATATGTTCAGCAGCACAGTGCAAACAGGTAATTAGCAGTGACGGTTCATGTGTTTCCATGAATGGCGTTAATATCAGTTGATGGAGGAAGCCTCCAGCTAATGGCTTTACTTTTCTCTGGGGATATTTGCATCCTCTGTCTCACCAAAACAGCATAGATTACTAAACGTTAGCAAACCAGTGTTTTTGTAAATTTTTTTGCCAGTAGCTAGCAAATAAATAGGTCTGTGTACTTTTTACTTTTTGTCTGGGTATGCTAATAGCTTTTGTGTTGATAGGTTGATATTTGACCGCAGAGGTGCAGAGAGTAAAAAAACCAAGGTAATGTCCTTCCCTGGAAGCTGTGGTTTGTCCTCAGCTGCAGGCTAAGCCGACAAACAAAAATGACTGCTTGCTACCCGTTGGTGATCCATCTTCAACTGAGCTGTCAGCCCCTTGCGCTGTGCAAATTAAGGCTGTATAGCAGTCTGTTAGAGGACATTTGAGGTGAGGCAGTCCAGAGGTAGATCAGGTCTAAAAAAGATCGCAAAGTAACTGATTAATAGTCCTACAATGGGCACATTGCTAAAGTGATGATCAATTAAACCATGGTTAACCATCCGTTACTTGCTATAAACTGAATCATCCTGCTTCGGTCCTTAACATAAGTAAATCTGCATGAAATAGTAAATAGATTTTTTTTTCTCATGGCTGCACGCTACTTTGCAGCAGTACATTTTTCCTGGAGTACATAGATGATCACATGCTAACAAGTGAAATGCCTGTATGACAAACATTAAGAAGCTACTCTGTGTACCCTCTTTATTTATAGATGAAATGACACAGGGAGGACAGGGTAGCCTCTATAATCTCCCTCCCTCTCAAGCAAGCCTTAAAATAGAGCGAGTGAACCTCATGTTCAGACAAGTCATTCTGTCGGCCAGCCTGAAAAGGAGACAGTATCATACGAGCAATATTGGTTGAGTAAATTAGGTATCCTGGCTACATATCCTGATCAATGAATTAAATAAATCGCTATTACTGGGTATTAACTAGTCTACATTTGTTTTGTTTTTTTTCTCACTGTCACTCTCTCACTGATTCTGGCATACTCTCATTTTACTCCTCTTGCTTTCTCGGGAATTCTTCTTCTTGTATGCTTTTAATAGTAGCTCACTTGAAGAGATTTTTCCTCCACAGGGTTAAAATATAAACGTTTAAATCGCACATTGCAAAAGGCAAAAGGCCAGATGAAAAACAACGTTGTAGATTGTCTCGGGACATTGCTAATAAGGATGTGATACCATTATGTAGTTTCATAAATATCAAAAATATACCGAAACATTCCTTAAATATGTGGATGCTCACATTTTTATCACAAGTATTGACCCATGTACAGTATACCTGTGTGTGTGTTGGTGTGTGTGTGTGTGTGTATGAGTGTGTGTGTGTGTGTGTGTCTATGTATGTATGTATGTATGAATATATATGGACATCTGCCTTTGTACCAAGTGAATTCATCTGAATTTCAGGGTGTGTGAAAGATCAATATAAAGACATGGAAGGGGAAAGAGGGAGATGGAGGGGTGTTAATTACACAAGGATACAGATGACTACATGGAGAAAATGAGAGAGGGAAAAAACCATGAGAGAGAGAGAGAGAGGGAAGGAGATAAAGAGCGGGGAGAGGGGAGGGGAGGGGGCGCCGAGAGAGATCTCCTCTGCCCTGTATGCATTAACCTTGAAACACAGCCTGTTTCAAAGATACACCCTGTGGGCCGGGTTATAACAAGCCCACAGAATCCTGAGAATCCCTGTAACCCTTATGAATCAGGCAATCAATGGCTTTCCCCATTCAGTTATATTTGCACCTCTGTGTGTGCCACCTATGGACTGGGACAAGCAGCACTTTTGTTTACTGAATACTTTCAATTTAATACAGTCAGTGACATTTACGGACTGAAGACATGAGGATAAACATGCTTAACAGAGTAATATCTCAGGCACAGGTTGATTCTTCAACCAATCTTAAATTTTATGCTATTTTGGTCACACTTTAGATGAAGTGTTGCTCATAAAGGCTTTATACGGCATGTATAATGCCTTCATAAATGAGACATACTGTCTTCATAAATCATTCATAAGCAAATGGCATGCTTTGCAAAGGGTGAAATAACACATCTTTATTCAGCATGCGATGCCAGATGTGACTTTTGACTTTTGCGTATGTATGATTTATGAAGACATTATGTCTCATTTATAAAGGCATTATACAAGTACATGCTGTGGACAGCCTCTATGACCAACACGTCATCTAAACTGTGACCGCTATTTTTTGATGAATACTCTAACTGACTGTGTGTGTGCGCGCGCGTGCGTGTGTGCGTGCGCGCGTGCGTGCGTGCGTGCGTGTTTGTGTGTGTGTGTGTGTGTGTGTGTGTGTGTGTGTGTGTGTTTGTGCTTTTGGGTTATTCTGTGTATGAGTGTCTTTTCTGAGGAAGTATGATGTGTAGTGATTTCATTATTTCAACAGGAGGCAGAGTCACTCTTGAGTCAGACATCTGTTCTAATAATTGGCCAGGACTACAAAACACTCAGGGGACTTGCAGCATTGTGTCAACTACACTGCCTGGCCAAGAAAAAAGTCATTGTCAAGATTTAAATTAGCCAAGAAAAAATATCACTGGTAAGATTTAAACTTTGGAGCTCATGATTGAATCATTATTGCAGAAGTTAATATGTTTCAGCTGGCAACAATTCCTTAAACCCTGACTGATGCTGAGTGTAGCTTCTCATTTCTTAAATATCCGCATCCGAAAATGAAAGTCTAACTAGTTAAGACATTTTCTCTCATGTTTTTGAACAAATAAGACAACTTAGGAGTATTTGTTCAAAATTTTTATCGTATTTTTTTCACAATCATTATCAAAGTAAATAATACGTATTGACCGCCTGCTAACTTGCTGTAGGGGACATACATCACCATATAGACCCAATAAGAGTTTACTTATACTGTATTGTCATTGTTTGGCAATTACTTGTGTTTCAGCTGGCAGATTATATTCATCCATCTATCCATCCAAAATCTAATCCACTCCTTTCTGGTGAGGGCTGAGGAGAGGCTGGAGCATTTCCCAACATCCAATGAGCAAAAAGACAGGAATACCCCACTGGACAGGTGGCCAGTCCACTGAAGGGATCGTGGAATTTCTCCATATTCACGTCTCAAATTTCAAATGCAACTCCCTCGACCTTGACGAAAAAGCTACACTGTAAACATTTTGGAGGGAGTAAAATAACGGAACAACACGAGGCCCCATTTGAGGAAACCTTCGGCGAGATCAGAGGGTCTGGAGCACTGCAGCAGCAGGTCATTAATCAGTGTGTAGCAGCAATTCAGGCTTGTTCAGTGGGGGATAAAGAGGGGCCTGTGACTTGCCCAGTGTTCGCCTGGTGCCTAAATCACCAAGGACACAAGTCTGAAAATAGCGCCGGGGCCGGCCAAGTCTCAGCGCAGCGTCAGGGAGATAAACACTCACGTCTGAGGCGTTGTACGAACACAGCTGGGAAAGCCAAAAAGAGAAGCGCACCACTCTTCGTTATTTATTTATTTTCTTTACCTTATAACTGCATGTCATCCCCATTCCTAGCTGTATC
Source organism: Gymnothorax reevesii (assembly GCA_029721435.1). Classification (NCBI taxonomy): domain Eukaryota; kingdom Metazoa; phylum Chordata; class Actinopteri; order Anguilliformes; family Muraenidae; genus Gymnothorax; species Gymnothorax reevesii. The sequence goes on from CM056590.1 coordinate 34,392,658, forward strand.
TCTTCATTTGTTGACCAGCATTTGCCCTGTACATGATTTTTTACATAATCAAATGTTTGGTATTTGGGAAGTGCTTAGAACATACAGTTTGAGGAGAATTTAGTGCGCACTCCCACCCAGGATGACTCACACTGCCTACCTCTTTCATAGCGCATAATCCCGTTATACAGTCGGATATTTATTGCAGCGATTCAAGGAACTTACCTTTGCTCAAGCGAACAACAGCCTTTTCCCTCAGAAAAAATTTAAACCACAAGCCCAGATTCTTCACCATAACACTATTATTATTATTATTATTATTACCTGAGGGGTGTACTGCAAAGCAAGATAAATGGGTTAACAAGATATGTTGCGCCTAAGGCCAAGGTTTTCAATGTCATGAAGGTGGCTCTCCTTCAACCTGCCGTGGTAACTTATTGTCTGTCTGATTGTTAGTTTAGAGTTTGTCAAGACAGTTCACACAAAGAAAGCTTAGCTGATGTTGAACTTGCTTCATAGTACATAGTACATAGTACTCTGGTCAGGGTCACAAGGATGCTGGAGGCTATCCTAGCACACAGTCTATAACAGGCAGAAGCACGCCCAGGACAGTGTCAATCCATCACTGGGGTCCCACACCATTCACTCACATACTGTACTCGATCCTGTGGCCAAAATAGAGTCTATAATTAGCCTGACATGTATGTGTTTGGACTGCGGGAGGAGTGCCTGAAGGCAACCCACATGAACGGGGGGAGTACATCCAAACTCGACACCTCACAGTCTCAGGCTGGATCCAGGCCGACAAACAGTGCTACTCACTGCACCGTCGAGCCACTGTGTTATTATGTCTTTTATTTTTATTTATTTATGTATTTATTTATTTATTTTTACCCCTGCGTATTTGAAATAAGATCTTGGCAGGCTGTCAACTATTCCTGCTACAGGTTCTTTCCAGTTAATAGATCTCCAGTTTGTCCTATATGTTGACTCCACGATGAACACATTATTCCAGCAACTAGCTTGGCCCGAGCTGATGTACGTATAGGATGCCTGGGCACCAGGGGTGAATGTAAGATTAGATTCTTGATTAGATTAGATTCTGAGCTACTCAAATTTATTATTTTTTTTGGCTTGAACGCTTTGCGCGCTGCCATCATATTAATGGCCCATTTCTGGTCTGCCTGCATAGCTTACTTGCTCCATGTTGTTCTTCTGATCTTCCTCCATCTGTTTCTCTTTCTTTTTTATCATCTCTCTTTCTTTTAAACATATAATCAATTTTTCTTAGCATTTTGAACAAGTTGTGTTTTACCGTTCCCTGTCAAAAGGATGCATGCGAGCCCCAGCACCCAGCCTTGCATCACCTAGGCAACCAGCATCCAATCAAAAGGACGCATTGAGTGTTCCCACTTTCCACGTGTTTGTTTGCGGAAGTGAGTGGTGCACTACTAGGATGTTTTATATTTATATTTATAGGTCCATGTGCACTACACGCTCGCATGACATGATTTAGATTGTTAGTTGTGAAACCTCACAATTTATTACTTGGGGATTTTTCTTTTTTTTTTGTTTTTTTTTTGCAGCAATGACTGCTCACCGCTGTGTGCAAAAATCCACAGCACTCGAGTCACTACCATTGGATTAACGTTACAATGCAGAGTGTAGACTGCCTGCAAGTTGCAACATATCACGGTAAGCGAGTAGCCTACTACAAATGATAACGTTTGTCCAGCGCACTAAAATCTACTTCAGAACATCACGGGCAACACATTCTGTTGATGATTTTCATGCATTCATCAAATTTACATTTATTACGGAGAAATTCACTTGAAAATTGAAAGGGCTCGCGTTGTGTACAGGGGTGAAAGTTGCTCTTCCGAGGCGTACCCCTGCATACGGGCTGTAGAGGACTGTATATCTTTTCCCGGTACGGCCTACCGCTGTGTTCCGGATTACTTTCACCCCTGCTGGGCACAGTAAACCAAGCTCAGTGGCAAGAGATTTGATTCAACTATCAATCTTGGATACTGGGAAGGACCTTCGACAGAGAGCTTTTATGTAATGCATTTTTCATATCTGCTTATTTTTAAATGTATTCATGCATTATTCATTTCACTGTTTTACCACAAACCATTTGCGGATAAGTAATGGTCAAACATGGCGAAAAGTCAGCATAGTGCATCAACAGCCGAGACAGTTCTGAACCCTTGAGGTGGGAGAGGAGAAATGTGGGTCGAGAAATTCCTTGAACAGTTGCAAGAGTTTTGAGCTGGAAGCACAAGAGCGGAAGCTACTGAACTACCAGGTATGGAAGGTTCCGGAAAAAGACAGTTCAGTTGAGCGAACACGGTAGTGTTTTGAGTCATATAAAATAGGCTCTATGATAACAGACAATTTATTACTTGTTAACATTCGTCTTGACACCTTGCACAACACTGCATGCATGTATCAGAGCTAGAAAACCACTTGAGGGAGTGAAATGGACTGATATACATCCATCAAATTGATGACATCATACGCTACAGGAATCCCAAAATAAAACCATAAAAGTCCATAGTTTCTGGAGCTTTCTGCAGGACAATATACCAATTGAGAGAGTTGACTAGATAGGGAGTCTATTAACCTTCTGACACTGAATGTCAATTGAAAGGAAATCACCAACAGAAATTTAGGCTATGGCTCTCCTGGACTAGAGGCCAAGAACTATGGGAATAGATGTTTCTGCAATAAAGCATAAAAGTAAAATATGGATTGAAATGTAGTTTTTGTGATTTTTCAGGAAAGCAGCTGGAGATTCTGCATTCAAAACAAGTGGGGGTGGTCATTCACTGAGGGCCACAAGGCATGACTGCCAGTCTTTTGGGACAGTCGGTTAGCAATTAGAGGACCAGCAGAGAGGACTGGTTGGACCATGTGTCGTGTTCACTCTCTGAAACAGAATGCCAATACCACTCACTTACTCTGCCTCTTGGTGCCAATTCCTCGACATCAGCCTGGCTTTCCTTCACTGCTCTTGTTGCCAAGGGCCAGGGCCATTTTGGCTCTTTCATTTCCCTCACACAATGGCAAGACACCAGGTCTGCACGCGCTGCCCACGGCTTGCTCTGGCAGCTGACTGTGAATTAGAGGGGCTTCAGAATGGGAAAAGAGAGGATAATGTGACCATAAAGAGGAAAGGAGTCCAATGAGGAGAGTAACTAAAATTGCATTACGAGATTGCCACATTTATCAGGACAGCCGCCTCTGGGCTGGCTGTTTCCCGATGCAGACTGTTGGGCAACCTTCTTAGACTATGCTTTGGCTCCCCACATCCCAAAACCCTTAATCATATACTTAATACGTGTTACGTTTTTACAATTATTGAATAGTAGGACATTTACGACTCTGACAAAGTACATTTCATACTGTAACATGCTGCAGTAAAGTACTGTATACATTACACACTGTGTAAAAATATGTTTTTATATCGAAATTAGAAGTTACTGCAACCTGCAATTGGAAATATTGAGTATGCAAAATTGTGAACAAAAAATTCTAATCGTAATTTTTATTCTAATCAGAGTTTCCAGACGCTACTGGCTAATCAGCACAGTTCTGAAATCCTTTGCTAAAATATTCAAAATCACTTCTTACAACTTTAACCAAAAAATGTACTTTCAGTTCCTCCCTCTTAATTTTCATTAAAAGTATTGTTTAGACCTTGTACGGAGTAAAATTGCACTGGTCACACATCCAGTGTTTTCAGACATGGCTTCGCCTTTGTGCTGCAGATACACAAGCTCTTGACCCCACAGTCCAACCATTCAGAAATGTCACTCCAATGATACGAGACAATCCCCTACCTGCACTATCTCAGAGTCAGTGCCAGCGATATTTCATGGCTTTCAATGATCAATAATGATTTGAAATCTAAAACTGGAAATGCTTGAAATTAAAAGCTTTTCATGTAATCACTTTTACAATTAAGTATTTGGCACATTCTGTGTATCTAGCTAGCTTGTAAGACGGCATTTGTTTCATTCTCAGCTTCAAATGAACTCTCCAATGTGTAGACTGCACAGAGCTGACTTCAAAAATCATAAAATTGACTACATGAGAAACAGCAACACTTTTTGACTGAAAAATGCATGACACAAAATATTAATATTTGTATCAATTAATCAGAAAAAGTAAAACAATCAATTCCTGTGTGGTTTTTGGTCAGACATAAAAGTGCTGATATGCAGGTACAGCGCCCTCAATAATTATTGGCACCTCTGGTTAAGATGTGTTCTTTAGCTTCTAATAAATTAAGTTTTTTTCTATAAATAATATAGGACAATGAAAAAAGAGGAAAATCCAACCTTTAATTCAAGTGCATTTATTCAGTGGGGAAAAAAAAATCCCACATTAAGAAATTATTCTTTTACATCAAATCGTGTGCCACAATTATTAGCACCCCTGATGTTAATACTTTGCACAACCCCCTTTTGCCAACAAAACAGCATCTAATCTTCTCCTATAATGTTTCTCAAGATGGGAGGATACAGAAAGAGGGATCTTTAACCATTCCTATTTGCACAATCCCTCTAAATCATATAGCGACCTGGGTCCTCTCCTCTGCACTCTCCTCTTCAGCTCACTCCACTGGTTTTCAATGGGGTTGAGGTCTGGGGACTGAGATGGCCATGGGAGGAGCTCAATTCTGTGTCTGGTGAACCATTTCTGTGTAGATTTGGCCACATGTTTAGGGTCATTATCTTACTGAAAGACCCAGTGACGACCCATCTTCAGCTTTCCGGCAGAGGCCACCAGATTTTAATTTAAAATGTCCTGGTATTTCAAAGTGTTCATGATGCCATGCACCCTAACAAGGTTCCCAGGGCCTCTGGAAAAGAAACAGGCCCACAGCATCACCGATCCTCCCCCATACTTCCCAGTGAGCATGAGGTACTTTTCTGCATACTCATCTTTCGTGTTCCGCCAGACCGACTTAGAGTGTTTGTAGCCAAAAAGCTCTATCTTGGTGTCATCTGACCAAAGCACATGGTCCCAGTTGAAGTCCCAGTACTGCTTAGTGAACTCCAGATGTTTGCATTTATGATTGTGAGTGAGAAAAGATTTTTTCCATGCATGCCTCCCGAACAGCTTGTTGGCATGTAGATAGCGCCTGATGGTTGTTTTGGAGACTTTGTGACCCCAAGATGATACTGTTTGTTGCAATTCTTTGACTGTGAGCTTTGGATAACTTTTTATTTCTCTTACCATCCACCGCACTGTGCGTGGCGGCAAAATAACCTTGTGTCCTCGTCCAGGCTTGTTTACCACTGTTCCAGTTGTTTTAAACTTTTTAATGATTCCCCTGACAGTAGATATGGGCAGGTGCAGGCGAGTGGCTATTTTCTTGTAGCCATTGCCTGACTTGTGAAGGTCGACACACATCTGCCTTAATTGAATGGTGTGTTCCTTTGTCTTTCCCATGTTGAAGAGTGAATAAGAGAAATGGCCTCTGTGTCATGTCATATTTATACCCCAGGGAAACAGGAAGTGATGAATTACTAATTAAATGTTCCTAGATACTCTGATCAACTTTGTAAACTACTGTAGAAATAACAGAATTACTTAAATTTAATTTATTTCCTCGGTTACCAATAATTGTGGAACAGGTGATTTTATGAAAAATAATTATTTCTTGGTCAGGGTTTTTTTTCCCTAAAAATTCACTTGAGTTGAAGGTTACATTTTTCTATCATTTTCAGGGTGAGAGTATGCCTCTGCAATGAAAATTGAATTTATTTTAAGGCTTTTAACGCATCTTAACCAGCGGTCCCAATAATAATGGAGGGCGCTGCAATTCACCAGACTGAGACAAGTTCAATCAGCGTCAAAATCAAAATAACATTCTTATATAGATACCAAACTCTAAGTGCGCTGCAAGTTTGATGGCGCCCTGACATTTGCCACTGTGAACACCGGAAACTAAAAAACCTCATAAAAAATAGGGTATGCGAATTCTAGGTCACATTCATCGATTTCATCTTGGAAGCCAGTGAGGCAGATGTGAATGTGCCCCAGCCAACTGAACATTTTGTTTGATGATAACAATCACCATATGTGTATGGCTTTTGTTTCCTCATGGAAATTTTCCACGATAATATATTAAACATTTGATGATGTTTTAGACGGCCATTTAAAGGAAAAAGAAACCTGAAAATAGTTAGCCTCAGTCGTAAGAGCTCTATTTAGCTGGATTATGCTGAGTACGCTCCTTGTGTTTTGGGAATCAGTGGTTTAGTATGTGATCAAGCTGTCTTTTGTTTGTTTGTCCTAAACACAACACTATTAAATCACTGCACGGCAGGAATTGCAACTTAGCCTGGAGCTTGTTGGATAGGGTAGGAAATTGGGATCGCTATGGGAGGTGGTTTCCACGACCTTAGAGTGTCCTGAAGCAGGGCATGCTGGGTGGAGTATCACTTGAATTTCGGGAACCCGGCAGCTGAAGAATACTGGTCTGGCAAAGCCTTCTTCAATAGCAGGGGCACTTCATTATATTGTAGTAATTGAACAGATGATCTAATCTAGACATGCAAGAAAGCATTAGCGCATCCACCTTGGAAATAGCCAGACTTGGCTATAAACATCCGTAGACTATTGAGTGCAATTGTGATTTAACATTTCCAACCCAGAACAAGGATTCAAATTGTAATGGAATTGGAAATACAGAGAAACATCCATGAATATAAGAAAACAGTAATTTTTTTTCATGAGATTCAGCATAAAGTGGTGGGACCTCTGTCTGCACTGCAATACAGCCATTGACTGTACTGTCTGTGCTACTGCGCGAAGCTGGTACCACAACTAACCGCATCATTACAGACAGACATTATGACAAGGGCACGAACATTACACTAGGAATGAACAGCTAACCACCCGCAGGCAGCAGAATTTTAAGATCTCTTTTGATGATCCAATAAAGCGCTGTATCAGCAAGGTGACATTGGGGCTGGAAATTGTCCAAAAATGGATCAAATCACTAACATGAAGTACACCATTGAGACTGAGAAAACCTGAGAGGCTTGGCTGGCTAGACACTTTAGGGAGGAGGAAACAGTTTGTTGCAGTTCACCTTCACTCCAGCTCAGTGCCATAGCCATTGATGACCTGATATCCATCACATGCCATATAATTCGCACATAATTTGCACAGTTGTTTGCTTTTTTGGAGTACAGTTAAAAGAGTGAGTGTGAGAGACAGAGAGAGAGAGAGAGAGAGAGAGCGAGAGAGACGTAGCACATTGAGTCAGCCCTGCAGAAAGAGTGGGAAGCTCTGGGAATAACTGCATGCTTTTTCAGTTTTTTTCCACAGGGAATAGGCTTCAGCTCTTTTCACAGGCTGCATTTTCATCCATGCACTCCCACTGACCACTTACACAGCCTCGTTACCTTACATACCCTGCACCTAAGGGCTGTTCAGCATTTCTTGCTGGGGGCCTGGTCCTTTTATAACGTGGTGAGCTCAGGCTAACTGGATGTTTTTAAACATTATATCTATAATTATCCACATGGATGTTCATTCTTGTGGACACTTTTTGGTGTCACAGGGATTCTACAACTCTCTACAAATGTTTCTCACTTCTTTTAAAGGTTAGGAGATACTACATCTTTCTTTATAAAGTATTACAGAGGCATTAATGAGCATGCCAAACGCATTACAAATGTTCCAAATAAATAACATACCACAAATGTTTTACGTGTCACGTCATGAAAGTATTAACTGCAGGTGGGTCTTCATTGTATTATTATAATGTAATTAATGCATTATATCATTACTTGGGACAGAGCAATAGACATAACTTGTGAAGCACGGACAGGAGAATAATGCAGAGCTAAGACATGCCTAGTACATACGTAAGCAGCAATAGAAAAAAAAAACTTACATAACAGTTAAATTAGCCATTAATGGATGTTGCTGTTAGACTGCAGTAAGCTATGGTTGAAGGCCGCCCCCATTCAGCTTTTGTGGCGGCAAAAAAGACTTTGGGGTGCGCCAGAAAGGTGAAAAAGAGGTTCCTCTCCGTCTCTTACTCATTACCCGACTTTTTTGGAAAAAAAAAAAAATCTTTGACCTATGATTCCCAGCCGGTCGACAACAGAACCAGTTTTGTACTCAACTGTCAGAGCAGCTAGCTGTAAAAGAAAATTGTGGACTGCAGATTAATTCCACCTGACTTGCCTGCCCGTGTAGTATAATAAGGCTGTGATAATGGTGCCTTTGTCTGCCGTGGGTTTCCTTAGCCATCATTACCAGCTGTGAGAGATGGGAACCAGTGCCCTGTGTGATCTCCATGGGGTGTGAAGCATTCAGAACACCACTTGTGTCCCTCTTCATTACTCTGTTCCCACAGTGAATCGACTTTGTAAATGACTATGACTGCCCTGCAACATACAAAAAAACCACACACACACACACACACACACACACACATGTTTGTTTAGCTGCACTTGTCCTGACTTCCATCCAATCTGTACAGCTTTTCCCAAATCCTAACAATGATCAAATTACGCTTAACCCTAACGCTATCCATAACCCAAACTGAAACCATAACCCTAACTCTAACCAATTTGCCACAACCCGCATGTCTGCTTAATTGGTTTTATCCCTGTTCCAGCAGTCTTGCGGGTTGTTCCTGGTAATTGATAGATTAGCTCATTGTTCTGAAAGTATAATCAGCTGTAGCCCCTGATTTTCCAGTGTATATAAGCTGTTGGTTTCGTCTTAGTCAAGGCTGGATCATCTTAGTAGAAGAGCTCTCACTCAAATTCCATTTTTCCTCTCTGGTGTCTCCTCCAGTGAAACAAAGGATTGGTGAGCAAATTAATAGGTACAGCAGGTTCTCCTAGCCTTTTTTCATTTCTCCCCATTCTCCCCATTATATACATACTGTAAGGGCTCATCATCAATCCTGCAATTGGCTCCCCCTCTGCATAGTTTGTAATATCCATCAGCATTAATCCTCAGTGATGTCCACCCAAAAAAATCCTCCTATCCACAAAATTCCTCACTCCTGTCGTTTCAGTGACTTGGAGCTTTTCCACCATAAAAACATGCAAACATCCATTAATATACCAGTAAAAGAAAATACTGAATTGAATTAGAAAATGGGTATAATATGATCCCTTTTAACATATAAGACTGAATATTTATATTACATAATTATAATATTTACATAAATATTATATTTCGTATTTATAATTACATGACTACTTTATATATATATATATATATATATATATATAATTATTATTTTTCCCCCTCTGTTTTACCCCACCCTGAACATAGCTGAACTGTTTAGCCCAAAATGACCTGGTCCCGTCTACTCGGGAGGAGGATGTCGTGGCACATAATTCCTCCGGCACACATAATGACTCGCCCTTGCTTATTTATACTATGCAGTTGCACTGCCAACAACATACAGCTAGAGCCGTCGGATGATCACGTAGTCATCATGCAATTTTGCTCGTACAGCTACATGTACCTGGCCGACCAGAAGTAGTCGCTACAGAGTGATAAAGGGGGCTTAACCCCTTTTATCTCCAGCAAGGCTGCACCAATTCTTCCCTTGACCATGCAGACCTCTGGCAATAATCAGTAATGGTGTGGCAGGGATTCGAAAACCCGACCAAAGGGCTCGCAGGCGAAGGTCTTAGCTGCAAGCCATTCAAAGGCTCATGCCATTCACTGATTTGAGGGGTATACCATGAGCGAATTAAAAGTTATAAAAATTACTTAAGCCATTTTGATGTAGTGCAGTCCTCTAAAAATGTAGTGTTTGGAAATTAGCACCTTAGGACTCCATGTTCAAGAGGCTGCACATCAGGAAATTCATATGTTAATGTATATTTCTACACATGGCATACCAGCTACCAGCTTCGCACCAGCCATTTTACAAGCCCACCGACTTGCCTGGTGACTCAGAAGGAACAGACAATTTATGATCGGTGATGCAGTACACCCAGTTCACCCTGAGATTTGTTTAAAATTGGTTCCTGCACAAACTGCACTACAAATTATAAATCTCATACAAGCTTTATGGCCCCATAATGTTATGCCAAACTTCAAGAAGGGCAGGGCATGGATTTAGTGGCAAGTAAATTAAAAAGCTCATCTTGGCCCTAAGTGTCTCCAGTGTTATAGATAATATGATTATGATATTATATAACTAAATTGTTCAGTGCTTTCATTCTTATATTTTCTGCTGACTTTTTCATGAGGAAAGCACAGTGCTGAACACTGGTGCAAAATGTGCTCTCATGCTCCAGTGCCCCTTTCATTTGGTTTCTAAGCCAAGGTCGCTGGGAAAAATCGACCTTACATATATGCTGACGCACCAGAGCTAAAAACATCCACATTTGTGGTGCGCTAGATGGAACCTGGCATCTTGATGGGATCTTTGGATCTCAACAAGATATACATGAGATTAGGATGAGCATCTGCTACAAGGTGCTACTACATGGCTCAGTCCCCCATTGATTACTAGTTTCAGTAGTGACTAAAAGAATGCTATTCTAAATCAGAACTGAACATTTTGGTGGCTCGAGAAAATGACGTGACAACGGATAGATCCCAGTTTACTCTTTTTTTTGTAACCAGTAAGCTGTTCAGTGGGGGTGAAAGCCAAGTTCATGTTCGAAGGTTAACAGGCTTACAGAGTATATGAAGCATATTTGGGATGTAAATTGTGTCTGGCGAGTTTCCCATAACACAAGAAACAAAAACATCCGGGGAAACGAGTATTAGCAAAGCTAGCTAATTCAGCAAATGTATCTAAATACATATGCTGGAAAATGCTGGACAGGCGTGGTGGCTTCTGTTTATGGCTAGCTTTCCTGCAAGAAAATAGACTCCCGGCGACGTGAGTGTGGAGCAACTTCTGGAGCTCCATTAACGGGATAGTCCATTCGTATAAGGTTAAGCTGATGTTGCTGAATTTTCACAAGCAGTGGTGTCAAAATGACTTATGATAGGCCTTAAAAAGAAGGGAATTATCACCTATGGTTTAATGTGGATTTGCATTCTCCAAGAATCTATGTGGCACCGCGCAGTCAATCAACGCGCGAGGCAAAACAGTGCATGTAGATGAGTTCGCGGCAAAATTCAATGTGGAGTAAAAGTTACCAGTTCAATCCAAAAGGACATTAGCTTTCATGGCAGTTGTGTTAATGAACTTTACACGAGTTCTCATGTCTTCATTTGCCGACTATTTCCCGGCACTCACAGTAGCTTCACAGAGATGTATATGGTGCTATGTTTGACTTAAAAAATATGTGTGCAGAACCCCAGGAAAAGGGGTCGTTTGAGTCATTTTATGAAAGTTGAGATTTTCCAACAAAATTAAAGAGTGATCCAATTTTTTCACAGCAAAGTGTTGTAAATTGACAGTACAGTAGTTTAAAATTGTAGCTTTGCACATGCATTTTTGGTTGAATAGAACAGGTTGAACTTTGACCCCGTTAATCTCAGAATGGAAAAATATCCCAAGTGACCCCTTTTCCTAGTCCTGCACACATATAGCCTCCAGTCCATCTGCAGCCGTATCGAAAAAACTGCACAGTGATTCTGTTAACAAGCTTACTGTACATACAGGCAGCCAAATGGATGAGTTGCTGTAGACTGTAACATTCCAGCAATTTTCACACTGTGATCTTTATTTTGTCTCAAAAAATGCCAATCTGCAGGGCAGGGTGGTTGACTGGCTGAATTCATGCTCGGCCCAGGCCTTTTGAACTGGTAATTATACACCCTCTGTTCAAGGTGCCTGAGCTGAGATTAAAGAAGAGGATAAAAGAACTGAAAGAACCCAAAAAGAACACAATTCTGTATTCCTGAAAATTCTAGTCAAAGAACACTGAGTGAAACATCTAATGTAAAAAATAAAACTCAGCAATCTCAATGTTGCAGACATTTCTCCTCATTGATGGCGTTAATCTATCAGACCAAATTTTTACACATCGAAGCAGTTAGAAAAGAACACACTGTGGCCCCTCAAGATAGTAATTCTACACTGATTCCTTATAGCAGCAAAGAGATGTTAATATTTACAATGAACCACGCACCATAGGGGTGCACAAAGGTTGTGTTTTCTTTTGGATCAGTCAGTTTTCCCATATTAGTTCACAGGCACACAAACACACACACACACACACACACACACACGCACACACACACACACACACACACACACACACACACACACACACACGCACATACACAATCTCTCAAACACACAGACACAAATTCAAAGATGAATTCAAAAATGAACTCACACGAGCATGCAGTACACCGACAAAAGCATGTATTCAATCATAAACACTAACAGTCTTAGAACACTCGCAGGCAATCAGACACACAAAGGCGCACACGCAGACAAAAAATGAACATGTCGAAATGCACAAGTGAGAACACAGATACGCACAAGCGCACTTGTGCACTCATCCTCAGTGCCAACGTATCCAGACAAACATTCATGTTCAGACCCCGGCCTACAGATGATTGATCAAAACAACTAAAAGAGGCCTACGTCCTTGCGCACTCCTTGGAGTGAATGCCCTTTCAGAAGGTTGCACCCCCACACCCCACTCCACAAAGCATATCAGCCACTGTTTTCCCAGCTGGCTCAAAGAGCGTGCTCAGATTGCACTGGGTGGGGTCTCAGCGCTCAAGCTTATTCCTGCTTTCTTTCATTTGAATTCACTGCCCCGGTGCAGATGGCAAGCCCCCACTTGCAGATACAATATCACTCAAACTGCCAACAAATAACAAACACGCCCGCCTTAATTCAACTTTCTCACGTGCATCTTCCGAAGTATACTGGATCAGTATATTTCCTTCTTGCCCCCAAATGAAACAAGTCCTTACGCCATTTCCTGCCTCATGTCGCAATTCTGCCTGACTGATTTTCAAAAACGATTCATGGCATCAGAGCATTTTAGCAGTTTGCAAATAGATTTTACACGTGATAATAAGGCCAAGAGATTTCTCAGATACCCGCATAAAAATTGGCATAATCTGATTTCCCCCTGTACTGTTTGTGTTTTTAATGGATCAAAAAAATAATTCTCGTCCAGAAAGTGACATTATAGTCCGCCAATCTAATGAAAAGCAGCTATCATACGTCGTGTTTTAGTTGTCTGAAGTTAGCTAGCTGATATTAGCAATCTTTTTATACAGATGAACAAGCAAGCTCAAGAAAACCAAAATTGTTTTTGCCTCGCAGAGTTTTGAAGATTTTGCTGCTTCAAACAGCTAGCTTGCTGCCTTCGTGCAAAGCACGTTTGTAAACCCTTTGAGGTTTCTCGATATCTGTGCATTGGTGGACCACAATGTTTCTGTTGAACAAAAATCATTTGATGTACAACACTCACACAGACATATCAGACTGTGCTAAAGATTGGGTTACTGATTGCTGTAATGATTTTATTGACAACTGCTGTGATTCAAGGGTTATTCCAGTGCAAACTGTGCCTTGTTCCAGTGTTGATATCTGAGAGACAAAAAGATTCTTGCCCAGAAAACATCAAAATTAATTTCTTTTTGAATCTCAGTCCATACCAACACTCATTTCATTTTGTGTTCTTCATAAAACCAGAGATTTTATTGCTTTCTTGTTGTCAAATCCTCAGCTGAGCACTTTTGCCGCTTATAATGAAGATGTGATTTTCTGAACTCTGTACATCACACATTCCCTGGGACAGCTCTTGAGCACATCTCTCAGTATGTCTGTTCAGCCATATGTGTCTTTTGCATTGTCTGAAACAGGCATGTTGGATCTTGTCCCCCTGCTATTATAATGAGTGGACTTTTTTTCCACACAATGCTGTTCTGGAGACCCCCTGGGATGCCCTATATTTCACCTGCCTGACACAAAATGTACTACTTCCTGTTAACCTAGAACCAAGGACAATGACTCAGCACCCTCTGTGCTATGGGGCACCATATGTAAAATAGGGTGTGTCATTTTATACTGTACAGTTTTTGCATATTTAACGTCAGAAACTGGGAGAAAAAAGTGTGGCAATTTTAAACCGTCTCTTTTTCACACATTTACACACAAAATATGAGTAAATTGATGGAAAAATGGTGATATCGTTTTTTGTAGTATAAGTTTTTGTAGAAGGAAAAAGAGGACATGAAATACCAAATCTAAACGTTAAATATAAATCAAATTGCTAAATATAAATCTAAATTGTTTATATATATCATTTAGATTTATATTTAGAGATTTCATTTTTATTTAACGTTTAAATTTAGTATTTAATGTCCTCTTTTCCCTTCTACAAAAAGTTATACTACAAAACAATATCATCATTTCTACACCAATTTACGCATATTTGTGCGTAAATCTGTTAGAAAGAGATGGTTTAAAATGGCAACACTCTTTTTTCCCCGTTTTTGATGCTAAATGAGCAAAAACTGCACGGGATACAAACAACACACCCTATTTTAGAAATGGCGCCCCATACTGTGCCTGTATGTGGAATAATAGGCCTGTGTGGCAACCAGAATAGAGCTAAATCTGTATTGACGCACCAAAAATCCAAGACCTGTGGTATAAATAGGTGCCAGGCATGGGGCGATTAATTAACTTAATCGCTAACTAAATAAAGTTAAGATAAAATCCCATTAACTTAACTATTTAACTTTTGACAAGGGATATTAACTTAATTGATTTTCGAAGATTGATATTTTTTTTAAATTAATTTTCAATTAAGTTCTGATTAACTTCATAATTTTTGCTACAATGTTGACCTGGTAATAAGGTCATACTTATGACCTGGTATACTTATTTTTTTCCAAACATCTAACTACAGCAATGATGAGATCTTGTCCTCATAATAATTATTATGGTTTTGCAATGATAAAGAATCTTCACATATGATGTTGTGCTACTCACTTTATACAGTACTATCAGCTGTGTTATGTTCTTGAATTTTAACAAGGCTAGTAGACATTGAAAGTCTGACATTCAGTGGAGATTGCCAATAACCTTTTGTGTTAACATTCATAGAATTAAATACACAAGTGTATGTCAATGTATGCTATGAGTTTTTGTATGCTATGTATGAAGTAAATACGGATCATGATTACGATACGATACATTGCTGATAATATGATGACTTGTTTTCAAGTGTAAATATACACGTATTTGTGTTTTGACAAAACTCGATGCAGCTGAAATAAAACTTTATCTTAACTCTGTAGTTGTTAGGTCAATCAACATTCAGTATTTGAAAACAAAGTTAACTTTTAACTTTTAACTAGTTAATTGTCAAAATGAATTTAACAAGTTAATTTCCAAATAGACATTAACTTTACTTAATTGATGAAATTTTAGTATTAACTTAACTAGTTAATCCAACAAGTTAATTGCCCCATGCCTGATAGGTACGGCAGTGATATCACTGCCAGAATGAATAGGAAGCTCAAAAATTTAATAAAACTGTGGGTAGGTTTCCCAGTAAAGTCCAGCTTTACCAAACTCCAAAAAAACCAAAAGTTGTTTTCGAATCACTCACCTTCCCACTCTATGTCATGGTTCTGGTTTTTGGTCATGTTTTATGTTCTGGTTTTGTGTTCATGATCATTGTCTTTTATTTATTCTTTTTGGTTTTTCTAATATGCAGGTTTTTTGGTTCTTTCCATGTTTCAGTTCCATTGCATTTGTCTCCCCTGTCTTGTGATCTAGTTGGTTCAGTCCGTCTTCCCTGTCTGCGTGCTCACTGAATTTGGGTGATTTAAATGAAGTCTGGTGTTTAAGATATTCCTTCATATCTCGTTTTCTCCCTTCACCCTCCTGTTCTGATTACTACCAAGACTAACATTTGTATTTTGTATTATAGTCTACTAACACAACTAACGATGTATATATATTCGATTACTAAACTACTGATGAGCACTCTAGTTTAAGTTGTTAAGCTGCACCGCTACTAATAGACTAATTACCTCTCTGCAATCGCCCTGTTTTATTCTCCGCCCCTTGCCTATCGCTTTTCTCTCCCTGAGTTTCAGCGAGAATCTCTCGCACGTGCTTAATCATTTTCCTGCTCTTGTTATCTGTGCACTTAGAACTCCTGGACCGGAGCTGTTTAAATGTCATAGGCTGTTTGTGTGATTCCTGTTCGTATTTTGTCTCTCGGCAATTTTCGTGGTTAGGGTTTCCCTCATGTGATTCTCCTGATGTAATTAGCCTCATTCCCCACAGCTGATCTCTGTATAGCATGTGACCTTTCCTGTGTGTATATTAGGGGTCTTTTCACTCACTTCTCTTGTCAGAACATTGATCAATTTCTTTGGGCAGAGCGCCTCGTATGCCATAGATTATTGTTTTACTTCAACTGGATAGTCTGACCTTGATTCTTGCCATTGCCCTTTTGTACTGATTTTTGTCTTTCTGGATTTTGACCTATTTTGCA
Organism: Gymnothorax reevesii; assembly: GCA_029721435.1. Lineage (NCBI taxonomy): Eukaryota > Metazoa > Chordata > Actinopteri > Anguilliformes > Muraenidae > Gymnothorax > Gymnothorax reevesii. The sequence goes on from CM056590.1 coordinate 34,409,091, forward strand.
TGACCACGAGTTTTGTGTTTGAATGCCCTGTGTATGACCATTGGCTGTGCCCATCGACTACGATTTTTTGCCTATCGTTTTTGTACCTCTGCCTATCTGTCTTACTGGTTCTGAACCCCGGCCAGTCTAGTCGATACTGTTTTTGGATTTCGTATTGTGGCTTGGCAATTCCTGTGTTTTCTGGCTTTAACTCGGACCCCATTAAAGGCATACATTTTTTGGATTACGCTGTCTCGCGAGTGGTTCCTGAACGGTACCTCACACTCTAAGTGAATGTGGCAGCCGGGCATTCTATCCATGACAATTGAAATTCATTGCATATTTTGTATTGTGAACACTAATCTTCATAATTAAAATAAGTGCTATTAAAGCCCCCTCTGAACAGTGGTTGCATTTGTGGATATCATATACAATTCATAAAATCCGCAATGAAGATTACATTGGCAAGTTAGGGTCTAATATGCAGCCAAATGCATTCATCCGACTGTACATTTTTTTATGCAGTTTCCCTTTGCCTCTGTCTAAAGAATGACTAAAAGACAGGTCACCGCTTTCATACTCTGTGAATAGCTTAGCCTTTGAAGACTAATCCTCTTGCCAGAACAGTGAAATATATTCACTACTGACTCCTGAAAATATACATGACACAAACAATGAGGTCTACAAGCCTGCAAGGACACTGCCATTGTATGAAAAAGGATTCAGTTCCAGCATGGATCCCATTATTTGTACTGTATGTAAATTTCCATAACGCAGACATCCCATAAGCTATTATTGCCTGTAGCCTGATGATCTTTATTTTCGGTTACCATGTGCTGAGGTAAAGGGCTAAAAAAATTCAGCAATTATACAACAGACTCCACTGTCTTCATTAAAGGGGACCTATAATGCTGATCCTTCTTTTAATACATATAGGTAATTTTATAATGTTGAATGTCCATACTCAACCTCTTAAAAGTTTCTAAACATAAGATACAGAGGTTTTATCGCAATCCAAGAACGTGATTCTGTGAACGTGATTTCCTCTCTGAACAGCTCAAACCTGAAGCAGTTGCATCGATTAAGCGCTCTGAGCCACAAGCTGTAAGTAACGATATAACAGCAAATAATGTAATGAAGCTAACGTGTTATGGGTGGCTACCAGGACCGCTAACGATAGTTAGCACTAACAAGTAGCCTGAAACGCAGGCTTTGTAAAATATCTTATGATAAATCCTGGATTGGTCACGACTGTCTGTGACTCACAGATGCAGAAGTTGTAAGTTGCTTTTACTGCATAAGCCAACCTGACGTGATAGTTGACTGTGGCTGTGGCACTGCAGCTAATGTAACCAAGTTACTGTTGCTGATGTTTGTGTCCTAAATATGCAAGAGTAATATCAGGGGAAATTACCATGGGCTATTTCCAAAAAGGCTATTTAGCCTGGAGCTTTCGCCCCATTGTCATATACCAGCGCAGAAGCTGTTTGTTACTCCACGCTAACGACACACCACAGTTATGCACATGAACCAGCAGGTCCTTATAATACACACCGAAGCACTCCATAAGTTGTTCATCCAATTTTTGCTGCTCTTCACTGTCTATGTTTCCCACTAAAATCAGACACACAGGAGTTCTATGGTCTCCGGTATACACTTGGGTATGTCGACCTGTTCTACAAATGTGTCTGTATGGGGTGGATTCTAGCTTTCTCTCAATCCTAGCTATAGAGTAGAAACACCGGTGTACTCACCATAGTAGCCGGAGGAAGACAGCAAATTAGAGCTTGTGCTGCCAGACTTTTGCACTTCGTCCTCCACGTTGCGTTTATTAGAACAAGTTCCTTTCGTTAGATTATACACAGGTACTGCGTTTGATTTCGGAATTTGCCCATCGATTCCTTCTCAGATGGCACACTCGTCTCATTTTCACTCTTGGGAGGCGAACCCGGAAAACTGCATTCTGCTGCCTCGTCCCGCCTAGATCCGCCCTCCCCAGAGCTGGCCAGTAAGAAGAAACTGGGCATACGAGGAGTGGGGGCCATAGCGGAAGAGCCGCCCCAATGAGGCGTTTCAGGCAGAGACTACAATGGACTACAAATGGGGTTTCTTGAGGATGGCAGTATGAGCTAAATAAGGACCCTGTTTGGTACTTTGAACGATCAGCAGTACTCTAGGGGAGTCCAAGATCAAAATATAACCTTGGAAATATAGCAAAATAGGTCCCCTTTAAAACCGATTAATGCAAAGGAATTTCCTTTTTTCCATCTCTGAAAATTCTCTCTAGGTTCTAACCTCCCTTTTCTGTTACTGTTTTTGAGTGGTAGTGCCAAAACCTATTCGTTATGTTCAAGCTTACCAAAAAAAAAAAAAAAAACAACAGGCCATGCTACCATAAGGAAAAGAAAAAAAAGTAAAATGCAGCAATATTTGTGATTAAGACCTTTTCATGCTGGCTTCAATGCAGGTTGCAAGTGACTAAAATAGGGATCATGAAAATGATGTTCTCTTCAGAAAATGGGAGCTACAGAAATGCAATCTGAAGTTCACTTTTGCTGAGGTGGTATTACATGGATCCCAAAATTGTACAAGCACAACCTTTATACTGTGAGATATTACAATAACTTAAATCCTCATGACAAAGTGCCATGTTTAGGAACCAATACTCCAGAGGTTTTTGCGACACTTTTAGTTACCTTACCTTGATTACCATACTTGATGTGCTAATGTTCTTTTTTGAGAAACCACTCCCCTTCTATTAACTGTGGTAGAAGCTAAAAATATATCTCTGTCAGCTGTAAACTGTGACTAACAGTTTTAACAAATAGATTCAATGACAGTTTGGCTTCAAGGCTCTGACCCTGACACACCTTGCTGGGAGCGGAGATTGACTGTCTTAAAATCCTTTGGCTACTTTCATCAGTCTCTCACTATGCAACTGATTCAGTCACTAGGCTACGTACTAAACCACAGACTGAATATGGAAAGATAACATTTGCAGGCTAAGCAACTATGAAGAGGGTAGTTTCGTTCACAAATAAGCGTGATATACAAACGCCATGCAAGTTTAACTACACTTGGAATTCAGTCTCTACTGTTACGAATGGTCCTTGCAGCATTAGTATAATTGCAACCATTAGCTAACATTCCATTCATTGTGAATGGCTGCGCTATTCTTCCGCAACTGAATTTCATTAAAAATGGTCACCCATTCTTTCTTTTCCTATCCACGTGTCTTGTACATCGCATCTTGCTAAACTAGTAATGGTTTGCACATTCAATTAAGAAGTTGGCGAGCTACTCAATGACATAATGATTATGGAAAGGTAATGCATATGTGTTACATGCGGAGGTAATAAAGCTAAGCTATTTCTTTCTGACCATTTTTAAGTAATGGGCATTTTAAAACCAGTACTGAATTTTTAGAAAAAGCCAGTGTACAAGATTGAAAGAAAGATAGTCTAACTTGTGCTGCACTTGTACTGTCCAGACTTTAGAGGAAATAGCGATTTGCGAAAAAATGTACTGGCAGTGGACACTGACATGGCAGACTATAATTACGCCCGTAATTATTGCGAAGTATAACAAGGGTGTCCACATATATGCAAATGTATTATTAATTGCATTGCCTATAAACAATAAGTAATGTTTTTCTTGCATGAAGAAAAAAGAAAGAAAGAAAGAAAGAATTTTGCTTATTAGTATTTAGGCTACTCTTGCCCTCATGCCCCCTGAGACTGTTGTACATTCTGTGGAGCTCCCAAGCTCCCAGTAGGATGTTTCTTTCACTGAAACTAGGGTTGCCAGCTACGTCCAAAAGCCTGAGGGCCCAGGAGACCTCTGCGGCAAACAGCTATGGTTGGCCCTCCGCCACTAGACAGCAGTCACCATAAATAAACAGTGTTGAGAGCAGCTGGCCACTAGCCTGGGGGATAGGGTCCAAACCGGAATGGACACCCTCCTGTGTCTGGCAGCAGGAGGTGTTGAGAGGGTGCAAGGGCCACAGCTGTAGGAGAGAGCGGGCCCCAGTGGCCCCACGTTCCACCCGGCCCCGCCAAGGCTCCCGCAGAGTGACGTGCGGTGTGTATAACTGTGGAAGCCGGCTACTCCAGTGCCGCTGAGGACAGCAAAGAAGCAAGGAGTAAAAGGCACAAAGCCAGTAAGCATGTAAAAAGGCAAGCTAATAATAATTAATAGTAATAATAATAATAATAATAACAATTTCTGACACAAACAGCTTTTTGCTATTCTTCTGGTAAAATGTAGTTTATAGAGTTTGGTAATTTAATTCTTATTTGGATTCAGATTCAGTGACTGATTTTTCCCTCATTGGCATTTAAAGGTCAGCATCCTGTCTGAGATGCAAAATGTGCAGTGCATTTGACCTGATATTATTCATCCAAATTCATTCTTGAAAGACAACAGAGAGGATAACTATTTGACTTGCTTTATTGTCCTAAATCCATCCAGACTACACTAACACTCTGGTTACCATTGCCTCACCTTGAAAACTAGAAAGAGCCCCTGCTTTAAATTCTCCAGCAGCCAGGCACGTAGGAAGCAGTTTCAAATTGACGGGGACCGAATCTGCACGGGGTGGTCGGGTCACAAAATCCCCTGACTACCTCATCAAGTCTAGAGGACATTCATAAATAGGTTTAATAACTCATTAATGAATTCTGAAACAATTCTAAAAATGTTTAAAATCTGCAACAGTCTCCATCACTGTAGGCTATCCATCATTGTATCACTATCACAGATGTCATCTACTGACGTTCATGATGCAATGACGGGCTACTTTCACCACCAGCAGGACACAAAGAAATAATGAGTTGGATACAGTTTTTACTGACAATTCAAAGAGCAAATGTTAATGCAGAACAGCTTAGCCCCCAGATGTTCACGACCGTAATGATCTGATATCAGAAATGTCCCCCCTTAAGAAGCAAGACATTCGTTCATTCTTTATAGTCAAGAATGTAAGTGCAGCTTTTGAGCACGGACAACCTTCATAAATGTATTATGGGGAGGCCGTTAATCTTTTGGCAGGGATGTGTAGTTTGCGAGCGAGAATAGTTTAGATTAGAAGCTTGTACTTTACAGGAGTTTTTTGTGACCCCCCGTGACCCCGCCCCCCCTTCCTAGGCACATGACAGCAGTCGTAACAGGTGAAAATGAAATTGAAATGCTATACTTTAGGAGCTCTCAAGAGTTGTAGCCCACAGGTAAATGGTCAAATTCTGAATCTAATAAATACAACATATCATACTGTAGTGGAGTTGTAGCCAGCTTTGGTCAACCATATGTCCGCCATAAAGTGGAACAGATTTTGAAACTAGAGTGATGTCTTGCCGCAGTGAGGGCACAGTGTACAAAAGGGAAGAGCAACATGCACAAATACTCTCAGGTGTATGGAAAATTTGGTATTGTGATGGATAGCTTTCAAAATGCCCTGAGTTACTAAATTAGACCCTGAGTAGCTCAGTAGGTACACTGTAAACCCTGACAAGTGTGGTGAACGTAAATGTTTTGTGGAAATTGATTACCTCAAAAAAAAAAGTTTCCCAACTTGTGTTAACAGCACTTAAAAACATTTTTTTTAAAATTAACTTTTTTTTCCAAGTTCCTCACACACAATGCAATTATGTTTGTCTTCAATTTTTTGAGGGCCTGATGGGCCCTAAGGCCTGGATCAAGACATGCCAGCCTTGTTCATGGGATTTTTAGCTGAAAATAATCAACAGCATTTCAAATCCAAGAAATCAGGTGAGGTGAGATAATGTTGCCACATTATAGGACTGATCAATAAATTCTGAAAAATAGCAATCAAGTTAGACATAATTTCTTGCTGTTGATTTAACGGCTCTGCATGACTGGCCCGACTCATCCAAGCCACCTGAGATGATATGAGAAGCACCACAGATTTACAAAATTATCAATGGTAAATCAATTTTAACTGGGTTTAAATGAGTGCAGTGGAGACCTTATACACACTATTAGAGTTAACAGTGTTCTGGTTGTTCAATTTTTGGCAGTTGTTTCCAGAAGTGTGTCAGCAGAATTTAATTGGTGTTCTATAGATCCCTTCTTCCTTTGCATAAATCCATCAGGCTCTAATATTGACGATGAACTGTTGAACTGAAGAGTTTACTTAGTTTGTAGGTTTGCAGGATACAAATACTTTGAAATTAAATGTTATAGTGGATACAATTCAGTTCGTCCAAAAAGTTCTTAACCCTATAATGCCCAGACACAGACATCATTATAGGAAAAATATGATCCAGTAATATTTTTTGAAGTATTGAAGGGTAGTATTCAGATCCACTGTTAGGTTTTGTGACAGGGAAATATACATTGCTGAACAGAACAACTTCTAATTCCAGGAGTATCATATCTGATACAGCCAAAAATCAGCACCCCTCCAGAACTTAACACTCAAAATTTCAAATTATTTATATAGTCTCTAATATCTATAGCTGTCCCTTAACATTTATAAGAATAAGTTTTTGTGTAATATTTACCTTGGAATGCCGAACTTCACTGCCAAAGTCCAAGGAAATTCATTAATTCCTATTCACATGGGAGCTACTACCTTGAAGTGAGTGACTAGGGGAGAGACTCCTGTAATTTCACTTCTTCCTTCCAGGTGGCAGCACTGTGTATCAGATATGATACAGTGAGCAGTCGCGGTTGTGCTGCATCGTACCAGGTGGACATAGTCCTTCAAATTTGGTGTATCATATATGATACAGGGGGCATTATAGGGTTAACACGTTCACTGAGACCAAGTTATCATTATCAAATGTGAAATACAACAAGAAATGCACACTTGGTTCGTAATATAACTTTATTCCATATTAATGCATGGATAAACTTTTTCGAAAAAAGAAAAATACTAATGTTAGAAAATCAACCAAATTAAGAGAAAGATATTACAACTGAGTAAAATACACAACGTGTCTACAAAATAACACACAAATAACACGCAAACTATATGAATAAGCAGTAATCCATGCTCAAATCCTCTTTCCACTCAATATGCATTTCTGTTACATCAAAAGGAGCAAGACGGAATTATCACAGGTTGCGGCTCATTTGAAAGAGCCAGAGAAGAGCTTCAAGTTTCCCATTGAGTCTTGCTGTGGAGAATTAGGCTGTAGGAGTCACTGTTGTTGAGATTGACTCCAGTATTCTAGAAGAGACACAAAACTGATCCACAGCCCTTTAGAAATTTTCAAATTGACAGTCAAAATCAGTCATTCTGCACAAGATGTACTTCCATTGTCGATCTCTGCAAAACGAGAAAATAAATATAAGCATGAATAAATTATTTTTATTATCATACATCCTTCATCTGTTCAGTCAGATGGACACTCAGCCAAACTAAATTAAAACCAGATCATTGTACCAGTAAATGGGCGATGTTCCCACCCCAGATGCCTCACTACCATTATGCAGACACTGCCTTTATGAGCAGTTTCATTTGTAGAATACCAATATCCCACCATAGAGAGTAATCGATATTTTTCTTTAACTGTCAGTTTTAACTCTTCTATGTGAAAATTTTGCCATGGTGATATATTTGCGTGGTTCCCCAGTATCAATACTGTGCTTATCCTAGTAATGATTTGAATTGTGCATCTCTACAGGCAACAAGTCAGTGGCGGTTCTAGAACTGGGAATTGGGGGGCACCGACCCATCCCTTTATGACAATTAGTCCTGGCTAGTTCTCAATCATTTTCCTTTACTGACGCGTTTTCCAATTATCGTCATTGGCAACTGAAGACACGGTTTCTCTCCATATGGGATCGAAAAGCGATGAAATCATGGGCTAAATTCAGTACAGTGGCGGAACAAGAACTGAGGTTGCATACGACATCCATTTAAAACAGTTATTAGTCCTGACCTGTTCTCAGTCATCATAATTAACAAATGATTCACTCTGAGAGCAATCCATACTTAGCAGGTGCTGCTTGTTCTCCCCGATTACGTAAGAAGCCAACCATTCATCTGGACGCCTATTTGCTGTATTTAAATCAACGTTATTCAAATTTGCATACCTGTCGACTGTCACGCAAACAGCTCGAGCCGCACGCTGCCTATTTAACTGCCAAGTGCCACTTTTTTTTTTTTTTAATCAACCCGCGCAATACTGAGAGTGAAAGACAATATTTCACTGGAACGCGGACCTGTTCAATCAACGCAAAGCACTGGCCTATTAATAAGTAAATTTTTTTTCTGTACTGAATTTTGCCCATGACTTCATCACTGTTCGATTGCATATGGAGAGAAACCGTGTCTTGAGTTAGCAATTACGATAATTGGAAAATGCATCAGTTAAGGAAAATGATTGAGAACTAGCCAGGACTAAAAGGCTACAAGTTACTTTATTTGGACCGTGGGTAGATTGACTTTGCAGCCAGTGGGGTTGTGTTGACTGTATGTGTTGACCATAAACAGTCAACACATACAGCACATACAGCATATTTAATATAAAAACACATGCTATTGAAACATACCGACTTGATAAAATAGGAAAATGATAAAAGTGCTCAATGGTTCCATGAATCAGGACATGTAAAAAGAGGAAAAATACTGATGTCATCACCTGATACTTGTCCTTTAAGTATGTCTTTGATTTTTTTTTTTTTTTTTTTGCATCCTCAAATAAGAATGGAGCAGTTTTTACCAGCTGCTAAGCAAGCCACTTGTGTAGCAGACCTGCTGCCACAATTTTATGGTGCACTGTTCTCGGGGTTGAGCAAAAACGTGTATAGCTTACAAAGTATGAAATTTATAGGGCAAGAACAGCCATCAAAGAAGCCATATAAACAGGCTACAAATGCCTCCAACTGTCACTGAAAAGTCACTGTCACTGACTGCTATGCCGTAAGAGCAAGAGAGGTAGGTATTTCCATGTCCTGAAGACATAGGTCCTGGTATTCACCAACCCATCCCTGATCTGCATTACATAGATGATGACTGACCTGAGAACTGCACTGAAGGTGGTTTGAGCCCCTCTCATGAAATAACCGTAACTCGGAACGACCATCTCCCCCTCTTCTCTGTAGTGCTGGGGAGTGTCGATGGTCTTCCTGCCAGACAGATAAGAATCACTGAGTATTCTGATGCACAAATGTCCAGATTCTGAATCAGTGTTTCCCACTACTGATGAGGGGAGGTCTCTGATGCACAAACGGTCGGTCAAAATTACTGGCACAGATTAAACCGTGTCCAAGACTCAAGTTCAGTTTTGAATGGAAAATCATTGGAGAAATCCAAGGTCAGCATCTGTACAGCAGCGCAGTGCTCATGCTCACATCAGTATTGATCAAGTTATTTTTGTCACTGAGGCGCTAAACCATACTGTGTGTTATTTCTGCACAGATAAACACATTATGCTTCATAAATACCAGCAGGAATACGGGCATCTGCGGCTGTATCGACAGCAGTAAAATTGCCATTCACGGTCCAGGAGCCCAGGGAAATACCAGCTCTGAACTCCTGCCACCAGCCCATTGTTGGAGCATGTGGAAGTCCTGCAAAAGAGCACAAGGGTAACCACAGAGAAGTTTGTTTTGCAATAAATTTTCTTCTAATTTTTGGCTGCCAACAATTTAACAAAGCTCATTCCTTCTGATTAGCTCAACATACTCTGAAGGATAAGAAATTAGGAATAAGACCCCGCTGAAAAGAAAAACCCGCCCCGGAACAATCTGGCATTCTAAATCCGTCGAAATTTGTGGCCTGTAGAACATCATCAAGAAAATCTCTACGAATGTGGCGGCAGCGGAGATAGCGACCATGAATCCATAGCAGCCACCAAATTCATCCAGGGGTTACAGTTACCTTCATGCTGAGTCATTTTTGTTGATGATAATCCTTAAGGTTACCATCAACTGCTACCCTGGGCTCATGCACCTTCTGCTAACCTGAACAGAAATACTGTCCAACTTAGCAGTCATTCATTTTATCAGAGTGGCTCATATTTCCCCCCTTTCCGGGATGTCAAGGTCAAGAATCAAAGTTTGAGAAAAAAATAACTGCCTCTCTTTTTCTCTCTCATGTTGAGAGCACAACCCCCAGCAAGAAGCCAGTCCTGGCTTTCAACACCAGGTAATTCTTTCTTGAGATTGTACTCCTTTATCACAGTGACCTTTCTGGGAGGTGAAAATAAAGAATGATGTCTGGTCACTGCTCCCCAGGAGGTGCACATATAGTAACAGACTCCTTGGCTGATCTCCGTAGATTAAAATGAATGGAGAATAAACAGGCAGATAACACCTCTGGGTTTGGCAAACATCCACTGCAAAGCCGATTATCCCTGATGTCCACATGGAAAAGAAGTGTCTGTCCTGATCTGAATTGGATCATTGGGAAAATCCCATAATGAGCCAGATTGAATGGGGGGAATCCTCCGCGAACAGCCACCACCATAATGCAGCATGCTCACCCTTTATTGGAATGGACCATACTGCAATACATGGGATAAAAGATATTACACACACTGCAGTCCTTCATAGTTTTTTTTATCAGGAGCAAATACTTAGAACATTGTCATTTTTCCACAATAAATTGTTAAGGACATATGGCTATGAAATATATGCAGTATACTATACTATATATATACTATATAAATAAAGTATGTAATCATTTGTTTAAGAACAACAGCATCAGGCACAATCTGATACCACCGCTTACATGTTGTTCCTGAATCTACAAAGTAATGCTCGTCTAGGAGTAACATCATAGTTCACCAATGAATAGTTATCTTGGTTGTCAAAAGTTAGAGAGCAAATGTGAGCAAGCTTTTAATGCAGATGAGCAGAAACTTATAGAAATGAAAGTTCCTCATGAACACCTGAAATAGTTTTTTGCTTTTTGAATTTTATGTAATTTTCACATCATTTTCTCTGTTAAATCATCTTCTGGGATTATGCTGGTTTGAACTCCTCACCAAAAGTTCTTGGTTGCTGCATGTGGTGAACAGCTATAAAACCTTGGTTTCATGTCATCTTAGTAGGGCTGCATTGGTGGCCTTTAATGTTACTCCTAGAGAAGCATTATTTTGTTAATCCCAGAGCAACACCTACATGGAGATGTCAGATTTGGCTGACATCAGCGCTACAAATGCTCACCATATGTCTGCTTTAGTCATTATAAGATTTCCTAGATAAACAGAGCGGCGACGTGAAGGTTCTGGCAAAACTAGGCCACGTGACATATGGAGTCATTGTGACTCCATCACGTCAAAGTGAAGGAGTAAATTGTGAATGACCTCATAATTTTGAAGCTAAGTACTTAAAATCTGTTGATATAATGGTTTGCTGCATATACAGGTAAAGCAGTAAGTTAGAGAAAGGCCACAAATTGTACAAAGGGGGAAAAATGGGCTATTTGAGTGCGAACCACTTATTGGTAATTAAGAAAAGATAAATAAATAAAACAAAACACATAGAACATTGTGGTGGAATTATTTTCGCCACCGTCATCGACATTGTTCAGAATGTTTTCAAAGTGAATGACAGGACCATTACTTAGCAACCACAGAAAAGACGCATCTAGTACTTTTTACAACGCTGACATCAAAAACTAAGAACAGAAGCACCACAGATACAATTCTTTTGAAGTAATTAACCTCTAACTTTTCACTAGAAAAGGTCAATATCCATAATCCATAAAGTTGTTCATCAGTAACCTTAAACCCTGGAATTCATTCTCACCTAAAAAGATGAACCATTGACTACATTACATATATTTGGCAGATGCTTTTATCCAAAGCCACTAACAGTACTACACATTAAATAGAAAGACATACAGCAAAGTTCTGAAAGCAGTTGACCGCTGACAAAATTTTATGGATGTACTTAACAATATACCTGAACATGTGACCAGATGAAGAACATTGAGAACGATGAATATATACAGCGGCAAGAAAAGATGGAGAAAAATCACCCCTCGATTGACTCGATGACTTTGATGGTAATTATTTTTGGCATGTAATGTGGAAAACAGTATGGCAAATCAACACAGCATAGTCCATTGGGTTTCCCAATAAGCGAACTCACAACCGGAGTTTTAAATAATGACCAAACAAGAAAAGAAGCACCTAACTCAGTAGCACAGTCTCTGGCCCTAATGGATCAGTCAGTTCAGTGGGAAATGATGCAGCTTAGCCCAGTCTCTGTTGTTTCCAGCCCATGCCTAGCGTTCAGTAGGGGACTAATTAGTACTTAAGCACCGTGTCTGCATTTGTGTGCCCCCAGTGTTTGCCTTTTGGTCGTGAAGCATAGTGATCAAGGAAAACAATTAAAGCCAGTACTTTTCTTTCGGGATCGGTGGAGAGGGGCCTTTGATGGCAGGAGTTATTGCACCGTCAGTGAAGTGGGGATCATCAAAACCAGAGCACAAAAGCAATGCGCACACCAATACAGCAAGCAGCAATCAGGCTATTGTTGACGCAAGTAGCTACTGGAATTCAAATTAATGGTGATTTGCCATTCACACGTTGTGCTGGGTGTGCCCACGCGTCTCCACTCTATAAACAAGTGTTTTTTTTTGTTTTGTTTTGTTCTTTTAAAAAACAAAAGATTCAGTGTTACAACTTTATTGATTTGATGGTATGCATCGTAATAAGAAAGGCCGGACAATCACGATTTTTGTTTGCACGTTAAATGTGCATTGTAATTTGCCTATTGACACGATCTTCATTGCCGTCTCATCAATCGTTATATTTAAAAACACGGTCTTGTTCATTTTATGTATCTCCAAATGGCACCACCTACGCAGGAGCACACTCGTGTGAGTGCTTCATATTACCGCTGGAGAGAAATTGATCGCACAGCAGCAAAGGGGCACATACTGTGTGATGCATGTCACATATTAATTTGTTTTTCCATTTTTCTTATAATTTGAAGTACATACCCTCTTTATGATAATCTCACACAAGCATGCAAGCAATTTGCTCTCCTCTCAAAGATATGATGCCGGCTATTGACTCCTGAGGGTCCTCACACTGAGCTCCGATAAACTTCAGATGCTTCGCACACAGCTTGAGCCTGCAGACTGTTAGCACCCAGCTGATAAGTAAGGATAGCTGTGTGATACAGTACACCCTAAATCCTGTTCCTGGGGATGTACCATGGCTAATTATACATCAATCCACAGGGCTCCCGGTCGTAGTCAGAGTGCTTATGACAGAAATTACCGACATTTAGAGCTTAATGTTAGATCTGACTATTAAAAAAATGAGGCATTGAGATTCAAATGATTTTCTGATGTCTGTTTCTAAATAAAGCAAATGAAAATGAAATGTTGGTTTCTTCATCTACTAAATCTTACTTTTTAATAATGCAAATAAAATTTGAAATGGGTTAGAGATCTTGGCATACAAGAGGATGAAGTCTCATTGTCTGATTCATGGAAAAATGCACGATACCCCTTTCGATCTACAAAAAACAAATTGAGACAGTTAAAAATTCTTAACCGCATATACTGCACTCCATCTCTCTTGTATAAAATGGGACTGCAGGAAAATGTTAGTTGCATAAAATGTGGCACTTGTGAAGGATCGCTTTTGCATTTGTTATGGGAATGCGATAAAATCAAAGGGTTATGGTTTGGTATAACTTAACAGGTCCTGAATGCTAATAAAATAGACATACAACCTCAAACATGTGTTCTGGGAGACCTACACAACTACAATAAGCTTTCATGTAATAATAGAAATATTTTTCTTTCAATATGTATGGTTACCAAAAAAATAATTATGAACAAGTGGATTGGCCCAAACATACCCACTGATAAGGAATGGATCAATGAAGCCGTTGATATGATTAACATAAAAAAAAGTTGCTTCAGATGCAAGGTAAACAAAAACAATTTATTGAAATTTGGGGTCCATTAGAAGAATATATTAAGACTATTTAATATTTACATTGAAATCACATCATGGAACCGTTTTAATATATGATTTATCGGATTAATGATTTCGTTAAATGATTTGTCAATTGAGTGCTTAAATAATTATTGTTAATATTGCTGGCACTTTTACTGCTTATTAATTTTTAAGTTCTCATAACAAAGACATCTCAAACAATGTCAGCTTTGCAACTAAAGTGACATAATTTATTGAATGACACTTAATGACAACTGTCATAAGCATTCATTCATGTTCATGTTAGGTGTCATGTCCTGATTATGACAGTGTCATGTCAGTCTTATTCACACCCATTCAAATAAAGTGCCACCCAATTTTCTCGATGGTTTGACACAGAAATACACACTGCAGAGCCATGACAAAGTTGAAAATGAGAGACTTCTCTGTGAATATGCTGTAAAATTTCAGTCTGAGGCAAGACAATTATGCATAGGGAGTATAAGCCTAAGTATGTGCCGTGGAGAATATACCGTGTTGGCCGAATCATTGAGCTTCTCTGGCCAATGCTTGTTTGAATGGTCCGTGTTTTCTGAAGTCCAAGTTCCTTCACCTTAAAACTGCGGCACTTCTTCATCTAAACAAGCCAAAAGGTATGCAATTAAGGTCTTCTAACAGCCTTGTATCAGGACTGTGTCACAATTCTCATGTGTCATCAACTGGCTCCTCTCTGTCTGCATGTACTTTTGCAATTTCATCATGTGGTGCACCTGCACGCCGTTCCCCAGGTGGTGGCCCCCGACCGCGGTCCGCAATTCACCAGCAGCTGCTGGAAGGCCTTCGGCACCCCAGTGAGCACCACCCCCCGCCTGTCCTCGGGGTTCCACCCAGCAACTAACGGCCAGGTTGAGAGGCATTACCAGAAACTGAGTGAAACCCTGCAATGCCTGTTGGAAGGTCATCTCGCCTGGTGTTCCCATCTTCTTCCCCAGGTGGAAGGGGCTTACAATTCATTACCCGTTGCTGGTCTTGGCGTGTTGTCTTTCCAGTGTTGTCTGGATTAGCAACCACCTCTATTCCTGGCAGAAGAGAGGGAAGCAGCAGTTCCTTCAGCTCAGTTCCTGGTTCGTCTTGCCCACTGGGAATGGAAGAGAGATTGTGCTGGTCTGCTTATCAGCCCATTCAACATAATATGAGCGTTATTACCTTCACCCCACCCCTCTTTGTAGAATTCAGCCGGTGTTACATGTGTCTACAATTTAACCTGTGTTCCCTTCTCGCCTTCTCGTTACAGTCCTCCCTCCCAGCCTCCCCCTCGGCTCAGAGATGGTGTCCCCATCTACTCCGCGCAGGGTATCCTGGACATTTGGCGGAGGGGGTGCCGCCACCAGTTCTTAGTCGAGTATGAGGGTTTCAGGCCGGTGCAGTTTTTCTGGGTGCACGAGCGCCACATCCTCAACCCCTCTGTGGTCCGTGACTTCCTGCGTCAATGTCTTAGGCTCACCCGTCGATGTTTGGGGTGGGGTGGGGGTTCTGTCACAACCCTCATGTGTCATTAATTGGCTCCCCCTCTTTCCAGAAGTCTATGTGTGTTTTTGAAGTTTGTTTAATTTAATTAAGCAATTAAACCTTTGATTCATTTATTGCCTTGTCTCTTCCCTCGCTCACAGGTGTTATCATTTGTATGCCTCGCCCCTTTTGTAAATGTCCTGTCTATATAAGTATCATTGTGGTGTCACTGTGGTTGTTGGATTGTCATGGTTCATACCCTACTAAGCCTTTCAGTCAGTTTCGGTGTTCTAACTAAGCTAAGCTCTTCCTCCAATGTTGACAGTAAATTAATAAAAAAGAAAAAAACTCTTCAGAGACTAATTAATAAGAACAGGCTTCCTAGCCTTTATATCACTTTCCAGGATTGGGAGTGCGCTCTTGTTAATTCATCGTTCTTGTGCGTTCCTCTGAATCAGTTTATTAGGATCACCTCCTAGGTCTTCATTGATTTCCAGGGTAGGACTGCATTCCTGCTACACCTTTCAGATCCACTGTCTCGCAGTCCTGATTCTGCGAGGATGATTCACCTCCTGGCTTCTGCCTATAGGACTGCCACAGGCCTGGGCTCAGACACGCCCCTATCCTCTCCAGTCATTACCAACTTAGCTGGACTGTTCCTGCCAGTACCGTATTCCTGTTAATAGATCCTCCCTTATGGATTGTACCATGAATCTGAATTTGATTGCCCGTCTGGATGATTACAGGATAGTTTGTTCCCGACTTTATTCGCATAATAGCCTGCACTGAAATGTTATTGTGACAAGTTCATGATTTGAGCTATTTTAGTGAAATCAATGGTCAAAAAGGTATGCTGTATTATTCTAAACCATTATTTTAGTGCCACATTAAAATAAATCCCTTATAAAATGACAGCTGTTGTCAAGTGATACTGTCAAAAGGTAATGGTGTTATACTTTGAATATATGCTCCTCAGCCATTTAGGACAACAATTACTACAAAAATGATTTACAATCTCAGTTCTAAAATAGTCGAAACAAAGTGTAAATTGTGAATAAATTCAAAACGCAATGACTTCCAAATCACACCAGCCAGTATTTTATTCACAATAGAACAAAGGTAACATAGCAAATAATGAAATAATCAACAAAATGAGCTCATTTCATATTTGATGGCTGCTACAGGTCTCAAAAAAGTTGGGACAGGGGCCTGTTACCCATGGTGTAGCATCCCCTCTTCTTTTTAACAGATTGGAGGAGTCTGGGCATTGAGGAGACAAGTTTGAGTTTAGCCATTGAAATTTGATCCCACTCTTGTTTAATACTGGCGTCCAGCTGCTGGAGAGTTTGGGGTCTCCTTTGACAGACTTCTCAATCGGTGAAAGATCAGGACTGCAGGCAGGCCAGTTTAGCACACAGACTCTTCTACTATGAAGCCATGCAGTTGTAGTAGCTGCAGTATGTGGTTTTGCATTGTCCAGCTGAAATACACAAGGCCTTCCTTGGAATAGATGTCATCTGGAAGGGAGCATATGTTGCTCTAAAACCTTTATATACATTTCAGCATTCATGGTGCTTTTTAAAACATGCAAGTGTCCCACACCATATGCACAAATGCATGCCCATGTCATCAAAGACGCTGGCTTTTGAACCGTACGCTGATAACAGGAGGGGTGATCTTTCTCCTCTTTAGCCCAGAAGACACGACACCCATGATTTCCAAAAAAAGTGTCAAATTTGGACTTGTCTGGCCACAGGACACTTTGCGACTTTGGTACAGTCCATTTTAAATGAGTCTTGGCCCACATAACACGGTGGCGCTTCTGAATCATGCTCAACAATGGCTTCCTTTTTGCATGATAGAGTTTCAGGTGGCATCTGTGGATGGCACGGCGGACTGTGTTTCCAGACAATGGTTTCTTGAAGGATTCCTGGGCCCATTTAGTAATGTCAATGACAGAATCATGCCAGTGAGTGATGCAGTGGCGTCTGAGGGCCCGAAGATCACGGGCATCCAGTAAAGGTCTTCGGGCTTGTCCCTTACGCACAGAGATTTTAACAGTTTCTCTGAATCTTTTGTTGATGTTATGTACGGTTGATGATGAGACCTTCTGGCCATGTTTACTTCTGAGAGACTCAGCCTCTTAAGGACATCCCTTTTATAGCCAATCATGTTACGCACCTGATGCCAGTTAACTTAATTACTTGCTAAATGTTCTTTCAGCTGATTCTCTTATGTATTAATTGTGTTCTAGCCTTTTTTGCCTGTGTCCCAACGTTTTTGAGACCTGTTGCTGCCAGAAAATTTGAAATGAGCTGATTTTGTGGATAAAAAAGTAAAATGTCTCAGTTTCAACATGTGAAATGTTATTTATGTTCTATTGTAAATAAAATATTAGCTCATGCGATCTGAAAGTCATTGCATTTTGATTTTATTGACAATTTGCACTTCGTCCCACCTAATTTAGAATTGGGGTTATAGTATCAATTCAATATATACGGAGAAAAATAGAACAATTCAATCAATGAATACACCAAACTGTTGATGAGTATATGATTTACTTGTGTACACATTTGTATAAATAATATGGATCATCTCAGCACTAGCCACAAAATAAGTCAACAATAAGGACATTCCATCTACTTTGCAATCATATGTACTGCATTCCAGACAGATTAGCACTGTATATGCAGTAACTCAAGCACACGCAGTTATTGGCATACTCCATTGCCCCACCCCCTAGACTTGTTGCCACGTAGTGACAGATGGTTATATTTTGATATATACTAACGAGCCAGTGGTTTTTTCATGCTGTCCATCGATGCTAAATTTACACATTGTGTGGCAAAATTCATGGTCTATTTTTTTTAATTCATCAAAGGTTAGTGTGAGAGCAAGAGAGCAAAAGAGCTGGAAAGATAGAAAAAAATCACATCCTACCATTCCATCCCAGATCGACTGATGTCATCCCACCAGCACTCAGTGATGTCACCTAAGCCTTGAGGGGTAGGCTGGCAGTCAAAAGACCAGAGGCGGTCAGACCCCTCTTCTGGGCCACCGTAGTAGCTGCGAAGTGCCACCATCAGCTCGCCATGCGGGCATTGGAAGTTGAAGCCTTGCCGGTATTGGTTGACCCAGGGCCCCTCCGGTATGAAACTCTGCTGGGCTGATACCACAGCTAACAGAGGTAGAGCCGAAAGCAGGATCACGGCATGCATCCTGGAGGAAGCGCAGCAGTCTGAATGACTGAGATCTGTGCTTTTCCCTGGCTCAGTTATAGGCAGGTCTACTGACATGGGGTTTCCAGATGTTTTATATGCAATTCAGGGGCAGAGCCAATATGTCATTCAGAGCCATGGAGGCAGAACTGGTTTATAGGGATTGTTCACTTCATGATGACATCTGGTGAGAATTTAAATTGTTTTAATTTTTAAGTATGTTTTTGATTGACCCAGATTTTTTTCCCTTTCTTTGCCCAGAAGAATATTTTACATTCTTTCTGAAGTCTCCCCTCAAACACCAAACATGAATTGAGTGTGATGAGTGGATATGGACACAGTATAATTAGCAGACAGTCATGAATGCACCAGTACAGGTTTTTGCTGCATCAATTACTCGGATGTGAAGTGGATTCTGTAAAACCTTTAGACGTTCTGTTTGATGTGCCATCACGAAAATTTAAGTTTATGAAATTTGAGGAGGCATGTTTTTAACTCAAAAGAGCTCATTTAAAATTCTTGCATCAAATGCTGAAACAATAACTGTTTTTTCAGTATAGAAGTAGTTGGTGTGTGAAATTGTGCTCACAAAGTGCATGCCAGATCTGTCCAGGATCTTCTCTGTAATAAATCTGATTGTTCTGTAAAGCAAAGAATGATGAATAAGATTTTGCAATTAATTTAAAAGGATTTCTGCCAGTAATTAGCACACATGCATAAACCTTTGGCTGACATTCTACCGTGGGATAACAGCACTGATGGAGAACATCTCGAATCCTCTCAAGGAGATCCTTAACTCTTGAAAAGAAGGCCATGTTGCGGAATATCTGTTTCTGACCCAATTAATAACCCATTTTTGAAATTGCCATCAATTTGATGGACTGTATTTGTTATCAGTTCAAAGCTTGAGAAAGTGGCCCATTTTTCTGCCACCATGACAAAAATGCAAGGATGACAGATATGCCAGCCAGTGAACATTAAAATTTGGCTTGTTCACGACTGGTACTGCTCACAATTTTCAGTTTTCAATTGAATATGGGGCAGTATTGTACATTTTACATAGTTGGCATTCTGCTGAATATATTTTATATTTTTTACTTTCCTGAAAACGTTGCAGAACGCGACATGCTTCATTAGCTTAGCCTGCAAGAAAAAAATTTGTCAGCTATCAAAGATTGCTTGCTGGCTGCTATCAGCAATATTTCCACGCTTAAAAGTATTAAGTGGTCACCCACAATCATCCGCAATCTGCTGGCAAACAGTTGAGCAGAGGCAATGAAGATGAATAGCTATTGTAAATAGCTCAATAAATACAGCTAAATAATAAGACCTGTTTCAATTGGACTGCTGTTTAGCCATTTTGTAAAACCTTGGCAGACTGCCAATTGCCCAATAGGAGTTTGCATACTGGATACTGACAAGATTAAAAGGAATTTCTTATACAGTGGTCAAGAAGTAATTTTAGCACTTCCTGCTGGTCATGGCTATAATGTTGACGGTCAAAAGTGGTAAAAGTGGTTAAACAGATAGAAGCTGTTAGTGGCCAAACTGGTGGAATAGCTGACCATAGAACTGTGATCTGAAGAACAGTCTTATACATTTTGACCAAGCTTTTTTGAAATGGAATTATCACCAAGAGTAACTATGACTTATATAAAATACATGAAATGGTCTTCAAAAATTTAAAAACTGTACTTGTCTTTACTTGCGCTATCTGTGTCATGTTTAATTATGTTTGAAAATCTGAAACAGTTTAGTGTGGCAAATAAGCTTAAATGGCAGAAATTAGGAAAGCGGGATATAGTCTTTCACTGCGCTGTATTTCTCAGTATTGAGCCTAAAAAAGAAATGGTCTACCAACAGGATAAACTAGCGTGACAAAGTGTGACACCACACAGCATTTCTTTTCAAGGATGGTGATGCTCTTCGTTGAATAGACTGCTTCCGCCTGAACTACAATTATTCTGAGCAGAGGAAATAGACTGAGCATTTTAATCTGTATGAGTGATTTTGATTGTGTAGGAAAATTACCATCTTCAAAAGGCCTAAAAATATACAATCCAAGAATAGGTTGCGAGCCGCAAGTGAGTCCTGTTTAAAAAAAGACTGGGCTGGGATATTATAAATAATATATCTTGTACATCCAGTTTGTTTTTGGAAATTATAATGCGGGATTCTTATGCCGAATTCATTGTAAAGATGACTGTACTCTCCAAAAACCATTTGAACCAATTGTGCAAATACATGCTGAAATATATGGGAGAACCAGAGAAATGCAGTAGAACAACCACAGAGGCCAATTCTGTGGCTTGATATGCAGTGTGATAAACTCTTCTCTTCAGCATGCCTTTCAGACATCTTTTATTAAGTTTTTTTAGCCAAAATCTTTCCATGTCCAGGAGATATCTCCAATGCATATCTTTATTCAGAAATGAAAGAGGAAAAGTTATGATATTTCTGGAATGAAAGAAATTGGAATGGAATGAAATTTCAAACAAGTCCATCCATCCATCCATCCATCCATTCATCATGCTTCTTGCTCGCTAGGGTTTGAGCTAATCCTAGCCAAATACTGGTGAAAGTCAGGGACACATCCTGGACAGCACAGTAATCCATCTCAGGGGACGCACACCATTCACTCACACACTCAGACCTGTGGGCAATTTGGTCTCCAATTAGGCAGACATGCATGTGTTTGGACTGTGTGAGGAAACCAGAGTGCCCAGAGAAAACCCACATAAACATGGGGAGAGCAGCAAACAAGTCTTATCTGGCAAATGTGCCGGCAAAATTCAGCTCAGATGTTTTTTCCCTGTGCATGCAATAATTACGGAAACCAAAACTTTTTTTTAGGTCAGTCTAGATGACTAATTCTGCTACAACGCTTCTCTAGTTGCGAGATTTCTGAGAGTATATTGTAAACCACAGCACACTTGTCTCCATTTGATTGTTATAAACTCCCGAGCAAAAAAATGTGGCACTAAGTCACTCCTCTAAGTTGTGCCAAAATCACCATTTTGAAGCGCAGGAATGTTTGGGCAGCCTCTGCGGCTCACCACAAACAAAAACAAGCAGCCATTTTCTGATGATGGTTTCGTTCCCCTGAATCTGTCATGCATCACATGCGCCATCAGCTCCAGAAAGAAAACCTCCCTGTCCATCACAGTCCATTGTTGTCACAGACAAACTCGCTTGTTTTTTTTGCAATTCTCTGCGCAGTCTTATATCTATTCTTGGTTTTTACAGTACGTCTCAGTCTTCACCAAACATTGACATCCCACATGATTCTACCCCTCACACTGTGATTAATGATAAAAGTAGATTGTTTCTTGAGACTAATCATGCTCTACTCTGTACATTTAGGATTTACAGTATGATTGGTTTACTGTGCAGATACTGAGTTACCTCAGGAGCAGTTTCAGACCCCTGACACTTACCCTGGGTTGCACCCTTCCAGGAACCACCCACCACAAACACCAGGACGGGTGAGTAAGACCAAGCAAAGTTTTACTATATTTCTTTTATGAGTTTATTCATCAGGGACCTTGTACAGAAACATTAAACACAGAGTAGAGATGCTCTGTACCAGATTATAGCGTTCTCGCTAATTTCCATCTGCAATCCCTGTGGCTTCACAAAATAACTCAGATACCACTTTACACGTCTGTCCACAGCTGTATTTCCCTCCGCTCAACCCACGAGTTTCCCGCCATCACCTCCTCACATGCAAGGACAGCGCACAGATAAGGCAACCTTTCCCCAAAAAAGCCATAAATTACAGTGAATACCCTCCACAAATGAGGGATATTCAGTGCTCAAAGGCTGGCCCAGGCCTGCTTTGCCCAAAAGGGTGGAGGGGGTCCACACTCAATCTACACTGCTGAAGCGAAGGAGTCTCCATGCCTAACAGCATGGCATGGCATGTCTATCTCCCACAGGAACCTCCATGGTTCAGCCTCCTGGCGGCACTGCAGGCATTCCTCTCAGGCTTTGCGGTGGATCTGGGCTCTTGGTATTACATACCAGAGTGAGGAGGCAACCAAACTTTCACTTCTGTTTACAGCTCCTTGCTGGAAATGTCCCTTCCCTGGTGTGGTCTCTACATAAGAGGGTACAGAGGGGTCTTTAGCTCTGATTCTCCGCTTCAGGTACTCACACTTGGTTGTGACAGGTCCTGCTAACGTCACCCTCTTCAACCGTTGCCGCCAGGTAAGCCTGCCGTCCATAGTCACAGGCAAACACGTTCAGACCTAAGTATACCGATAAAGAAAAATAAAATATCACATAAAATTTTACCTCAGATGGCTAGGTTGAGACCCCATAAAACAAAACCCAAAGAAAGGCAACCAGCACAAACCATTGACGAAAACAAACCATATGGAAAAACCTCTTTTAATGGAGATCCTTTTCTCAAAGCATCATACTTTTCTCCAACGTTTGTTGCCATCTAACCTAATAACAAAACAGGAGCAGGTACGCTACCCCACTGCCAAGCATTGATCACGGCTGAGCATAGTTATTCAACATTACAATTAGATCAGGCACATGTGACCAATGCCTACAAGCAAACAACTCCAGTGAGTCCACCCAATCACATATCTGTCAGGAGACCCCTGACAGTTACATTTCTTGAAGTCAACACAGGGTAGTTTTAAGATTGACAGCCATCAGCTGTTATGGGCCATGACAGCGTATGACACTTCATAAAACTGTCATAATAAGTGCGACAAATTTTGAAAATCAAAATGTATTTTTTTTTCAATACTCAAACAAGAATTGAAGCACCTATTACTAAAACCCCATAAGTCACACTTGATTTGACTTGACTTGTGGGGTTTTAGTAATCAGTGCTTCAATTGAGCAAAGTATAATGAACAATAAAAGAAATGCAAGTTAATTAAAGGCAGACTGGAAAATACGTTTGGGCATAATTATTTTTGAAAATCAAATTTCTTACTAGCGTGTGCACATTTACCCTTGTTTCATCAAACTTTTCTTTGTTTTGCGGTCACTTTGACAGAGTAACCATAAGTGTACATTAACTAACTAGCTAACTTGCGTTTTTATTGCTTAGTTTATATGAGCGTTTCCAGTAAAACCATTTTATGCTGTTGCTGTTTGCCTAAGTATTGCATGACTGTTGCTGTGGCTGCAGGAAGGGTACATTTAATCTGTTTCTGGCTAAGCTTGACTGGATCCTTGAGCAAGAAATCTAAGTATTGAGAAAGTATTGAGAATGCCAAGCATCCATATCCAAACTGTAATGCTGAGTGCCTGAGAAGATTGTGGGGTTATGGTTCTGTCTTTGGACTGCATTTTATATAGCCTTGTCAGTTATGGGCTTTTCTATCCAGTTAAGTGCACCACTGTACCAATATTATGAGTGGAATTAAGGGGCCCTTCAATGTTAGGAGACTAGACTACATTACACTCATACTTTGCACATGCATTCACATGCTTTTCCTATCAAAAAATACTCATAGTAGAAAAAAATTACAACATCAAGGGAGGTTTGCAGATTTCTGACAGAAGCTTGCGCAGTGATTTCAAATTTTGTCAGAACAATCTCGGTCGCTCAGCAATCATTGTCCATATTTGCTATATACTCAGCGTATAGTAGTTTTCTACACCGAAAATTTTTTGACTATTGTTTAATAACAAGAGGGGAAACTTCAATTTGACTTTTATGTGCACTTCAAATTGTTAAAAATGGGTGAAAAATTAAAGGAAAAACTGACATGAAATTTTTGTGATTTGGTGGACTGCTACAAGCCGCCAGAGGACTACTGACTCCAAATCAGTCTACGCTCATCAGGATAGAAATGTTTCATCCAATATAACTTGCTATTGGTTTGCAGTCTGCCTTAACCAAGTCAGGAAAATGACCACTACAGCATGACAGGGTCAGAAAACCTCTAAGGTTCGTTTGGTTGGCTTGGTTTTCTTCTCATTTATCGCCCATCTCCATCACCATGACTGGGATGACAGTCATCAGTCAAGCTCTTTAAACAATTTTGTTAAGAATACAATCTTTCTGTCTCACTGATGTGCAATATGACTCATTGATTCCATCAAAACAATGAATGTAAGAAATTTCCCAGCCCAGCACGTCCAAGAAATAAGTGCTCCTTAACTCTGGCGCGCACATAAACAAACCTTCAGCACTTCCTATTCTGGTCAGTATCTTCCTTATTTTAGCCTCTTGGACCTCATCTCAGTACTGTCCTGTGGAAAATTTCTGGAACATTTTTGTCATTGAAAAGAATCAATGAAGAAATGGACAGTCAGTCCTGTAATGGTACAACTAACTTTGGATAAATAGTTGAGCGGTCTTGCAATAAGAAGTTACATCTTCCTTATTCATGCTGTTTACTTTTGCCTCGCAGCTAGAACATGGTTACGAATCTGGCCTGGGGCCTTTCTGTGTGGAGTTTACGTGCTTTCCTCCAGGCATTTTGGTTTCCTCCCTCAGTCCAAAGATATGCATGCCGAGCTAATGGAAGACTCTAAATTTCCCATAGTGTGAGAGTGCATGAGTGAGTAGTGTGCAAATCGTGCCATGAATAACAAAAGGTCGCAAGTGACATTCCTGATAAAACCTGTTTTTCTGCACCATGAAGTACTTCGGTGTGCAGAAAAACAGTTTTCATCAAGAATGTCACTTGCGACCATTTGTTACTCATGGGACGGAATGATGCGTGCACCTGTGGTCCAGGGCATGGCCCTGCCTTTCACATATAGTGAGCTGGGATTGGCTCCAGCGTCCCCGTGACCCCAGTGAGGAAGAAGCAGTATAGATAGTGGATGGATGTAATTACACCTATACAGTACTGTGCAAAAGTTGCAGGCACATTTAAAGCAATTTCATAAGGCAAACATGCTTGCAAAAACGATGAAAGAAAAAGGTTCTAATAACTGAGAAATGTACTAAACAGAGCTGTAAACTGTTACAGGCTATATCAAACCAATATTTGGTGTAACTACCTTTTGCCAAAAAATCTGAGACACTGTCCTGTTGTGCTATAGTTCATAAGATGATCAGCTTTTTGCTTGTTCCAAGCAGAGTGGAAAACTTGCCACCATTCTCTGCAGACTGACTGTCCTCCAAGTAATTGCAGACAGCCATGATGATATTGATATTAGGCCTCTGTCAAGACTATATTATCTGTATCAACTGTTTTTAATGAAAGACCAACTTTTATTCATAAAGCTGTTTTTGATTTGATTACAACCCCAATTCTGAAATTGTTGGGACAAAGTGTAAATTGTGAATAAAACCAAAAATGCAATGACTTTCAGATCACATGAGCCAATATGTTATTTACATTAAAACATAGATAACATTTCAAATGTTGAAACTGAGACATTTTACATTTTTATCCACAAAATGAGCTTATTTCACATTTTCTTGCAGCAACAGGTCTCAGAAAAGTTGTGACACAGGCAAAAAAAAAGGGGGGCTGAAAAAGCAATTAACATACATCAGCTGAAGAATCAGCTGAAAGAACATTTAGCAAGTAATGCACTTAACTGTCATCAGGTGTGTAACATGATTGGCTATAAAAGG
Organism: Gymnothorax reevesii; assembly: GCA_029721435.1. Classification (NCBI taxonomy): domain Eukaryota; kingdom Metazoa; phylum Chordata; class Actinopteri; order Anguilliformes; family Muraenidae; genus Gymnothorax; species Gymnothorax reevesii. The sequence goes on from CM056590.1 coordinate 34,435,241, forward strand.
GATGTCTATAAAATGCTAAAAAATTCTGAAATACTTTAAAAACAATGTTCTTCAACATCAAATTGCAAAGGCTTTGAAGGTCACTTCATCGACAATGCATAACATCATCAAAAGATTCAGAGAAACAGGAAAAATCTCTGTGCGTAAGGGACAAGGCCGAAGACCTTTACTGGATACCTGTGATCTTCAGGCCCTCAGACGCCACAGCATCACTCACCAGCATGATTCTGTCATTGAAATTACGTATTAAATGGGCTCAAGAATACTTCAAGAAACCACTTTCTGTAAACAAAGTCCGCCGTGCCGTCCAGGGATGCCACCGAAAACTCTATCATGCAAAAAGGAAGCTATTGTTGAGCATGATCCAGAAGCGCTGCCATGTTCTGTGGGCCAAGGCTCATTTACAATGGACTGTAGCAAAGTAGCAAAGTGTCCTGGGGTCAGACGAGTCCAAATTTGATATTCTTGTTGGAATCAAGGGCGTCATGTCCTCCGGGCTAAAGAGGAGAAAGATCACCCTCCTGTTATCAGCGTACGGTTCAAAAGCCAGCATCTCTGATGATATGGGGATGCATTAGTGCATTTAGTGTGGGACACTTGCATGTTTTAAGAAGCACCATGAATGCTGAAAGGTATATAAAGGTTTTAGAGCAGGGGTGTCAAACTGACCCGTAAACGGGCCAAGAGGCTGCAGGTTTTCACTCCAACAATGCAGAAGCGCACCTGATACAACAAATCAGTTGTGCAGGCCTAGATCAGTTGATTAAATCAGTGCTTTCAAGCGAGCTTCTGCTTGGTAGGATTGAAGACCTGCAGCCTCTTGGCCCGTTTACGGGTCAGTTTGACACCCCTGTTTTAGAGCAACATATGCTCCCCTCCAGACGAAGTCTATTTCTGCGAAGGCCTTGAGTATGTCAGCAGGACAATGCAAAACCACATACTGCAGCTATTACAACAGCATGGCTTTGTGATAGAAGAGTCTGTGTGCTTGAACTGGCCTGCCTGCAGTCCTGATCTTTCACCGATTGAGAACATTTGGCACATATTTAGACGAAAAGTCCATCAAATGAGACCCAAATCTCTCCAGCAGCTAGAAGCCTGTACTAAACAAGAGTGGGATCAAATTCCAATGGCTAAACTCAAAAAACTTGTCTCCTCAATGCCCAGACCTCCACTCTGTGTTAAAAAGAGGAGGGGATGCTACACTATGGTAAAAATGGCCCCCGTCCCAGCTTTTTTGAGACCTGTAGCAGCCATAAAATTTGAAATGAGCCCATTTGGTGAATAAAATCATAAAATTTCTCAGTGTCAATGTAGCCGGCCCCCTCTTTCATGAGCGTGTCCTCATGCTGCCATCCATTAGGATGCCCCAGATCCTGCCGATTACGCCAGAATGTAGCAGGCTGAAAGAAGGCCCGGGCGGGTACTTGAACCTCCAGACGCCCAAGTAACGGTCCAACACGCTGACCACATCGCCAAAGAGCCAGGCTTGTTGGCAAGAGCCAAGTCTTGTTGGCCAGGGAGCATACTTATTAGGAGACATTTCCAGTGACAGGACCCTTCAACTGTCACATCAACATTTGCTATGTTATCTCTATTCTTTTGTGAATACAATACTGGCTGGTGTGATTTGAAAGTCATCGCGTTTTGATTTTATTCACAATTTGCACTTTGTCCCCACTATTTCGGAATTGGGGTTGTACTTTTTATCTTCAGTGATCATGTGGAAAACAAAAAATTAACATCTAAAGCCAGAAGTTTTAAAAAAACATGGGGTGCTTCAGAGTTTTGCACTGTACTGCATGAGGAGGCTGATGCCCAGAGGTTATCCATTGACTGCTTTGACTGACAACAGGTGCTCAATGGCAGATGCCACATACACTGGCTTATCACCTTTCATCACCACAGAGATAAACTTCCAGGTCTGGAGAGAGCGCCCACTTGCCATGTTTACTGAGTCCCTAAAGACCTGCTTAATGAAGCAAGAAGTCAATTCATGGAGGCTGCGATACTTACCGACAGGGACTTTGGCACTATAAAGTGTGCATCTTGGGCCTCTTCGGCACCAGAGAGAGCACACAGGATATCTAAATGGGAAGAAATGAAAAGGATTAAAAATTGATTTGGAATTCCTCTGCTCAGAAATAAACATCAGCCCCTGAAGACTAATTTGTTCAGCACAAAGAAATTTTTGAATTGAACAGCACATTCAATTTTTGAATTATTTTGTCTCAGTGAACTCATAGTTTTGAATGGGCTCCAATGCTTTTTGGCACAAGAGGCTTAATGAGCTGTAATACCGCCAGGAAACATTGGAGTTCGCCAGCTACTGGGGGAACGTCCTTCCCTGGTCCCTTGGTGAGCACCCCAGCTCCTTCAAAGTCCCCTCCAGTTTAAAACAAGAACCAGAACTCAGTACAACATAAGCCTCCCAGGCCCAAGGGAATATACCGCCCTTAGGAGAAATACAAAGTGACCAGGAGAAGGGAACCCTGCTACTGAGAGTTATAGCGCTGCATGTTTTAAATGTTTCTCTGCTCAAACACACCTGATTTTAATGTTTGTAGCTTGTCAAATGCTGGATATCAAGGCAATCATTTGAATCAGGTGTATTGGAGAAGAAAGACATCTAAAACATGCAGGGTCTTCAGGAGCAGGGTTTTCTACCCCCACAGTAGAGGACATGTCACATAATGACACATTTTTTTTTAATGAGTACTTTACACACTGAGGCCTTCTTGCTTTCAATCTATAAGCAAACCCACAGAGCCCTGGTTAATAAGCTTTCACTGATGACATTATGAGGCAAGCCAAAAGGCCACCTGGCTTTGAAAACAAGTGGTTTTGCTCCAGGCTACAACCTCATTAAAGCAATGTATCATGGTCCAATCAAGATTTGCGTGAGGACTTGTGCAGGGCCGGAGGTGGAGAGGATGCATTAGCAAAGACTGACAGCAGTGCTCATGGGTGATGGGAAAGGGTGAAAATCACGGGGGTTATTCCGCCATGAGTGCCAAGATCAATGGCTAACCTCCTTATTTCTTTTCAATATTGTCTCCTCTTTTCTATTCAACATTGAGCCTCCACAGTACCTCCACATTGTAGATGTTTTCTGTGCACCATTCTATCACTGCTCGTACCATTTTCATGGAACATCAGATTATTTGTGATGTTTACTTGCAAGAGGAAATGGATTCTCGTGTAATTATCTTGATTTGACACACAATAATAATATGCTTGTGCAATTTGATTCTCTTCCCGGGAATATCTGGTTGCACTCATCGCATCTCATTCACATTCAGGGAATGGCTCACATTTGGAAATGATTGATTTTATCCAGCCGTGGCCCTCATTTCCTTCAGTGTCATTTTAATCTTGGGAAAGTTTACACTGTCCTGCACACAGTCTTGTTTGCGGTTTGGTTGCTAATAAAATGGAAATGCAGGGGAAATTTAGCTCCAAGAATCAACAAAATATTTTGTGTACAAAGTTATCTTTTTCCATTCTTATGGTAATCACCAAATTGGTCATATGATTCATGTGGGAAAGAAAATTATTGGCAACACTAAGGGCTCATATGTTAGATTCATGAACGATCTATTAAAATATATATACTGTATATATATGAGGCTCACGGCATACTATTTTTGCTAGTACTTATCCAGATATCAATTTATTCAACTCTATAATGATTTTTAGCCACAATATGTGGTCATTAGCAGTGATCATCCCAAGTATCTGATTTCTAATATCTGAAACATCATCAAACACAGCAATCTGGGCTGAGAAAAGTGGTGAAAGTTTATTATCTTCGTATCTCTGCCTTGTTTTTGCTAGGAAGACCATTGACAATCAAATATTACAGCTTGGGTTCAAAAATAAGAACTATTTTTTGGCCAGAAATACTACCTTTAAAATGAGTTCCAGGAATTCCTTTTTGTTTTTAATTAATCATAAATATGTCAGTCAGTACGCTGCAAGTTGTGAAATGGCTTCCATTAGAGACTTGGCACCTGCTCAGTTCTGCATTAAAACTGTTTTTCTGAGGACTTTTATTCCTTCTTTCTCCCATGCTCCAATTTAACAGTCAGTGCTGCAACATTCCTTGCACATTTTTAAACACACTAATATCTTTTTTTTAACGATCTGTCCCATACAAAAAGAACCTATACTGACCAAAAAAAAGAAAAGAAAAGAAAAAAACTGCAATTTTCTATTTCTATATTTTTTCGAGTGTAACTGTTATTAATCAACACTTCATTGGTATCAAATGAAAGAGGGAATCTCAGACAATAGATAAACCTGAAAATCGGGTTGTAATATTGCCATGTTGGCTTCTATTTAACTGGGTGAAGTTCGACATTACGAAACACAAATGACACTATCAGTATCTCGTATGTCCCGCATTAGCGTCGCACACGGCGGTACCCCTGCGTCTCATAAACATCACCAGACATCTGATTGTTGCTTGTGGAACGCTCTTCCACTCTTCGGCCAGTGCTCATCTTAGCTGACCTACTGTAGCTGACGTTGCTTGCCTTCTCCGGATCACTCTAACCAGAATTTCCCACAAGTGTTTTATTGGTCAAAGATCTAGAGATTACGCTGGCCAGGGAAGGATTTGCACATTTTTGGCCTGAAGGAACTCCATACAGATACGACTATGTGCGGACGCGCGTTGTCCTGTTGGAAAGTCAGTCGGAGACGTCAGACAAACAGATGGGGAATTTCATCGCAGTAGCGGATGGCGTTGATGTTTCCTTCAACAAAATGAAGGTTGGTTCAGTGTGTAGCAGATGGTCAGTCGTGATACGACGGGTCAGACACTGGCGTCATAAAACGTGGCCTACCGGGGCAATCGGCCATGTGTCCAGTGGTATTAAACCTGGTTCTGAGGCAACTAATTGTCGCGGAATGCATGTCGAAGTGAAGGGCAACTCCATCTACTCGACCTCCAGCCTGTAGCATCCCAATAACACATTCTCATTGAATTTCTGTTAGTTGTGGCACTATAACCAATCTGATTTTAACTCATTTTCAGTCAGACTTTTATAGGCCCTGGTGTCTACGAGGAACTCCAAACAAAAATGGGAGTGCTTGGTCAATGGTACTACTCGAACCCAAGCCCTCCGATTGTGTGCTTCCGGAAGAATAGTGACTCCAGAATACGCTATGATCGTGAAAATTTGTATGGTAGAAGTACTCAGCTCCAAAAATAACTCAGAGCAAAAGCATCTTTCTCAACGGGTTTGTCGAAATTTGGCACCAGATTACATAATTGCGTTTCTTCTTTTGGTCAGTATATATAAACATATAGGTTTTAATGTGCGGCCACATATAGGTTTTGCATATATGCGACATACATAAAATTGTAAAATTGAGACCAGGAAGTTTCAGCGAAGATGAGTTTTATTGAGATTGGGGGGATAACAGATACAATGGTACAGAGTCCACAATCGAAAATCAGAATCCCAGGGATGTAATCCACACTATACACAGGGCAGCAAACGCAAAACTCAGAGTCGGACAAAACAGGTTCGGTACACAGGCACGGGTTTGTCAGAGAGTGCAAAGCCAAAATCCAGTGGGCGTAATCCGAATCATTAACAGGGCAGCAAACACAAAACTCAGAGTCGGGCAAAACAGGTATGGTACACGGGCACAGGAATATCAAAGGTAAAGCCAAAATCCGAATCCGGGACTTTCCAGTCAGAAGTATAACACTAAGAGTACAAGGCATCAACAATCGCAGCACAGGGAAAACGTTCTGACAAGAGCTGTGAATGAAATGACTGCTTAAATACACATAGGGGAAGTCACATGCTACAAAGGGGAGGCAGGTCATATGGATCAGACTAATTACTACGAAATGAACATGAGGAGGTTCCTGATTACAAGAAATTGGCAAAAGCCAAAACGCGGACAGGGATCACGAAGACAGCCTACTGACAAACATACGGCTCCGGTTAGGGAGTTCTATAGTGCACAAAAAAGGAGAAAGAACAGTTTAACAAGCACGGAGGTTCCGCTGAAACTGCAGCAAAGTAGATTGAGTAAAGACAAGAGGCGGACACTAGAATAGGGCAAATGCTGAGAGGTTGTTAGTCAATTAGTAAAGTGCAGCTATACAATCCCTAGTGCTCGTTAGTAAGTTAGTACTATAAACAATGTTAGTTTTGGTTAGTAAGTTTAACTAAAACAACAAACTGTTAGTATTGTTAGTAATGTAGAAAAGCAAGGTGAAGGAACTAAACGAGATTCGAAGGAATTACTGAAATCCCAGAAACCATGAAATCACCCGAAAGTGTGGCGCACAATACTGGGGCTGAGTGATCACAAGACATGAGACCAGACAGGGGAAGACGAAGTGCAATGTATGGTATGACACAAAACATGGACCGGAGTAAAACTGCAAAGTCGAATATGGAAACAAACAGAGAAAAGGCAAAAACAAAACATGGCCAGGCATCTAAATCACAACACAAAATACAAATCATGGTCAGACAAAGCAGAGATCATAATCCAGACATATCAGAATCAAAAATAAACATGGCAACAAGGCAGGATCATATTCAAAGCATGGTCAGGCAGGACAGGATCATAACAGAAATACATTTTGAGTCTGGGAAATGCAGAAGGAAGAGGCTCATTATAACTGCTCAGTGTAAACAGAACAGACGCTGCATTGGAGGACTGACTTCCGAACACTGGAAAAGGAAACAAATCTCTTAACCAAAGACCAGGTCCATCATGTTTACAATTTACTGCATCAGCAACAGGGGGCCCAGATAGTAATTTAGGAGAAAAGATCATGTTGTTCAGTGTGAAATGGGCCCTCGCCAACATATCATGTTCTTTCCTCCATGGGAAAACAGAGTTATTTTTAATTGAAATATTACAGATGGCTCATACCACTGAGTTAAACTTTAAAAATAACCTTGTGTGAATTTCCCAATGTTATAGTCTCCTGGTGATCCTTTAAAAGGGAGGCGGACAGAAGAGCTTTGGCAGTTAGCCTCCAAAACGCTTGCATTTCACTTAAGTTTCCCCTTAGCTTAAAAGTCATTAAAGGAAATTTTTTCATATGGTAGGACAATGTCATATTCATACTCTGTATCAGCTAGTTACAGCGCTACACTGAAGTGACATCAAATAATATTGATAGAAATATTCTAACCCAGCACAGAGTAATGCAAAATGAGGTAATATCAGGAACAATTTTTTGGGTCTAATATATATACACAGATATTAACCTCTTCCAGGCAGGACTTGACAGTGATATTAACCCTGCTCTCACCTCGCCTTAAAGCGCACAACTTCTCCAAACCCGTCCCCATTTACGTTTCCTAATCAGCAACTAAGTGTTAATTTGTTCAGTTGCGAGGATCAATACGTAGGATTACATTTCGCATTTCCCTTCAGCTGGCATTATTGTTCATAGAAATAATTCTCCCGCATTTTCCAATCCGCATTAATGGTGACATCAGACATTAATGTCTTGCGAAGCTTCTGAATTCCTGCAACTCTCAAAATGGTATATTTTTTTCTTGATCAGTGTCTGTTCAGCATGATACACCCAAGAATACATTTTGCTGACTATGGTATGCATGATAAGTTAATTTGCTTATATATATATATATTAAAAAAAAAAACTATCAACAAACAAGTGACATTACCATAATGCAGTTTAACTCTCAATCTGTTTCCGATTAAAAATCAGATATTAAAATTAATTGATTTACTTCGCAATTAGGTTACCAGAAAGCTGCATTTCCATTCATGATTAAGAGAAAGCTTTGCATGAAAGAGGAATGAAGGCTCAGAATAAATGAAAATTACAACTCTTTCGTCATGAATTTGATATCTCGGGATATACACTGATGAGAAAAAAACTTTAAATAGACTCAGAGATGCAATGAATAATGTTGATAATCTCACAACAACAACACATGTCAAGGTCTGCAGACAGATCTTAAACAGAAAGGGAACAGTCGGCTCTCCAACAGTTGGCTGTGGGAGAAATGGGAACTGATTGATTGTGACATGGGCCAAATCATTATGGTCTGACCAGTGGATAAGAGCATCTCCAAAGTGACAAGACTTCGGGGGTGTTCCCTGTCAGTAGATGTGAGCACCCATTAACAGTTTTCCAAGGAGGGACAAACCATGAAGTGATGACAGGGTTTTGGGTGCACAAGGCTCATCATTGCACAATAACTATGAAGCCTGTCCCAACTGGTCTAACTTAAAAGAGGGGCAACCGTGACACGAGTTGCCGAGAATTTCAATTATATTCACCTGAGGAATGTGTCACAACACACCGTTCATCATATCCTGCTGTGTATTCCTCTCTTTATCTTACAGACCAGTTAAAATGCCCACTCTAACCCCAGTTATCTTCAAAAAGCACCCCCGATGGGCACATAAAACTGGACCTTGGAGCAGTTGAAGAAGGTCTTCCGGTCTAGTAAGTCCCATTTTCTTTTCCAAAATGTGCTTCAGCTGGTTACACGTGCACCGTTTACTTGGGATAGGATGGCATCAGGATGCACTGAGGGAAGAAAACATGCTGGTGGAAGGAAAGTGATATTCTGGAAAATGTTCCACGAGGAAACCCTGAGTTTGGGAATTCATGTGACATCAATTTGGTGGAGCTGCTTTGGCAGGACAAGGGGGACCTTCACTATATCGAGCAGGTGGTTTTAGTCTTGTGGCTGATCGGTTATTATACAGAATATATAATATGGCACTTTTTAGTGCTGGGATTCTCTGGCAACACCCATTCAACGCTCCAGTCAGGGATTGTTACTGGAAATTGACTAAGCAGACACGGCAAGACTGGCCACTCTGAGGGTGAGCATCAGAGAGAGTAATAGTGGAGGAACTTGGTCTTAAAATCGATTGCAGGTATAAATTGGCCCATTAGATGTCCTTCAGGGCGGCGCCATGGTTTTAAACTTGACGTAAGGAGTGAAGAAGTAGGTAGGCAGTGAATGGAGCATTTTTGAGAAGACTGGACACAAGTTGTGAAGTGGAGTTCTGTATTACCCTCAGGTGTTCAGCGACAAAAGTAGAGAAATGGTCAGGAAGGGAACTGAGAGTACGTGTCCTTTAAAGGACGCACATGTGATCGAATGTGGTAACAGTTTACTTGGGTATTCAGCTATTGATAGTTCATAGAGTATTTGTAATGTTTCAACAATAATCAAGTTAAATGCTTGTTGAACATTAGGATGTTCAACACATTAATACAATTTTTTACAAACTGTTTGTTGAATACTTGTATATGCACAAACATTTACACAGCATAGGTTCAGTGAGTAGTTCGAGTTCAACTAAATTATTCTGAGAATACGTAGGTATGCAGATGAATTGTCACATATGCTCTGTTGATGATCTGTTGAACATCTACAGCCAAAGTAAAACAGTTGAATTGTTGTATATCATCTAATATTCCATTGAGCCAATATAAAAAAATAATTTATGTGCGTCCCGGTGGCTAATTGATCTAAGTGCGCACACCATAAAGGCTGTGTCCTTCTCGCGGCAACCCGGGTTTGATTCCAGCCTGGGTCATTTGCCGCATGTCTTCCCCATTCTTCTCCCCCAACTTTCCTGTCTATATCTACTATATAACTGTCAAATAAAGGAAAAAATCCCCCCCCCCCCCAAAAAAAAATAAAAAATCTTAAAAAATAAATAAATAATAATTCATGAACTATCTGTTGCTGAATAGCCATGTAAAGTGTTATCCAAAAAGGTTGTTGCCACGCAGGAAAAAAAAATTGTGGGTTTGAAAACAGCCTGGGGCCTGTCTGTGTGAACTTTGCATGTTCACCCTCCCTCCTCTGGGTACTCCTGTTTCCTCCCATAATCAAGGTCATGCATGTCAGACATACATTGGAGTCTGTAAATTGGTTTGAGTATATGAGTGAATGTTTTCAGATTCCTATATGTGTTCAGAAGAGTATAACTGGTGAAACAGTATCGCAGTAAAAGAGCTGAAAGCATTGTTAAACAATTAAAAAAAAAAAAAAATAATACATTTGCTCAAGGTCATTCAGTCCAACACCAGGTTGTATGCTTCAACATTATGTGCAGTGTATAAGCTTTCCGTGAAATGACTTACTTGTGCAACATCCATCACTAGGTGGGTGAGTAACCTGTTTTTGGGTCCATTCTTCAAATGCCTGCAATACTTTTGGAGGATTATTTCAGGATATTTTCAGCAAATTCCTCTTCTGTTAGGCCTGAGATGAACGCTACGCTTTCAGGGCAGTAAATGGAAAATAATGGGTATGTGTGTGGTGAGCAGGGGGTGGGGAGAATTGCAGTGCAGTATCGATCTTGCTGGATGGCCCAGACAGGCTTTCTGCACAGTAAGTGGAACATGCACTGCACTCACTCTCCAGCTCCATGTCATGGCTACAGTATCCCAATACAAACAAATACCCAATTTGGGGGCAGTGAGAGGCCATGCAAGGTATGTTGCAATATGACAACAAAACCAAAATACCTTTGATGATGTTCCGAAGAATAATTTCGCCTGCAACTATGTCATTCTTTACCGGCCGAATGGTCAGAATGTATATTAGTCAGTTTTATGTAGTATATTTGCATTATCTCAATGTACCAAACACATTTAACACATTATGAAAACTACAGTATAGTAAGTTAAAAAGATCAATAGAGTTGTCAAGTACCAACTGCATACAATGACCTACACAGATTTTGCTGAGTGGTTACTTGTTTTAAAGTGGTAATCCATAAGATTTCCGTCTCGTTACTTTCTGTTAAATCAATGTTGATCAGAGAGGGGGGCTAGAGCAATGGTGATTGGGCCTATGACCTACTGATGAAAGCACTTGTATTTCATTCTTTGCAAGATAAAGTGATCAGTGTGTCTGTGGCGACATTCCTGCGCAATATTCAAAAACAGGCGCACATCTATTGATGCTTTTACGTCAGTAAGCAGTGTTTGGGCTGTCCAGAAGGTAGGAGGAGCTTCAAGCTAGCTTGTGGCTAGAGAAGCAATGGCAAGGTAGACATCAGAAGGGATCTAGTAGCAATACTGGCCCTAGCCTGAACCTTGGCTCTATCCCCTAACCCTAAATCTAACTTGTCCCTTACGCTATGGGTGCGTTCGAGTGTGTCTGCAAGTTAGCCAGCTGCGCGAGATTCCTGAAAAACTATGCAAGAATCTTGCCAAAGTTGCACAACAAGCCCTCCAAACCCCGCATGGCTGCAGCTATCGCAGGGTTTGGACGGCTTGTCGCGCGACTTCGGAAAAATTCTCGAGTAATTTTTCGGGAATCTCGCGCAGCCGGCTTACTTGCAGACGCACCCGATATGTCAGTTTTACGGATGGAATTCAGGGAGGACCGTTAAAAATGCAGCCTTCCAAGAAGCGGAAAGTACCGCTACTGGATCCCTGCGTAGCTATACTGTGCGCAGTAGAAACTAACGTTAACGGAGTCTCTGAGGCTACTACTGAAACTAAAATTATAATGTAATTTCAGGAAGCAAAGGGGAAAAACTGCCTTGACAAATTATTTTTATTAAAAAAAAGTTATAACATTACCTGTTATCCAACTACCGTTTTCATTATTTACACAGGGCTCTCAACTTTCATATATTCGGCTTGAGTTTAAATGATATTCATATTCCCGTGCTGTTGTCAGAAATTATTCTACTAGACCGTTTGGAAAGATTCTTAGATGGAGTTAAAGTCCTTGTGCATTGAAGTTTATCAGTTTCACATGTGTTACGGTGGATTTCACCACTTGTAATATGAGAACAGTTATGATTCTGGAATTCTCATGCGTTTCTTCACTCAGGGGTTGGAAGCAGTGGAATTGCATAAAAATGTTTCAAATGGTCTTATTTCATTTAAACAATTTGGACGATCATGAAACACACGCATTTCGTTGATTGAATAATTACTGACAACAGCACGGGAACGTGAATGAAGCACAAATTCTCACGGCGAGTACATGAGAGTTGGCAGCCCTTTAACTTAATCAGTTCATCATAATGGCCTAACATGCTACTGGAATGAGATGATGCTAATGACTGACTAATGTCACATAATTTTTACATTAATTAAGTTCAACTGCCGTGTCAAAGAGCTTCTTTCCCGTCTGCATGAGAGTTGAAGAGGCATGGAACTGGTAAGAGCTGTCAATTTATTGACATCATACAGGCAACTCTATTGGGTCTCGACAAGAGTTATGGGAAATGAGGTCCTTAAGCGCACCTGCAATTACAACTTACTGGCAAAGATGTCACTATAAACAAACCAATTCAAATCTTAAGGATTACCACTTTAAGTAGGAAAAAATGCTATCTTCTGTTGTGACAACGATGTTTGTAAAGCCTAACTACTATATGTGTGCAGTGATAAAAGTATTACAGCAACAATTTTTCCCGTACATTCAAAAACAAATCTGAATTATAAGTTTTAAATGTAGTGTGGAAAATACTTCCCAAAACATCTGACCTTAGTAGAAATGTGCTTTTTTTTTTGGAATAATAACCCAGAATATACATTTCAATATGCTGACTTATGGAGCGCCAGCATGCATTACCATGTAGAAGTAGCCTAATGCCGGAAATAATAAAAAAGTTTTGTATTTTTCATATTCAATGCATATGAATGTTGCATTAATTTATAGGGAGGCTAAGCCCCCCTTTACAAGTTTGTAAAATTTTTCAACTATCACTAGTAACACTGTAATAAAAAGAAAATCTTTAGTCTTTTCTATGTTAAATCTGAACTTTAATAACATCAAATGCAATCATTGTTATTGAAGAAAAAGAGAGTTGTTGACCATCACCATCCAGGTTGGTTACCATCAGAAAATTTGAAAATGGAGGGGTACGTTGGCATTTGGGTATCAATTTACTCCTCTTTCTTTACTGCTATTTTGCTGGCATTCTCCCAGTCCAAACACAAGTGCAAAGATCCGGGATTGATGTTCTGTATTGTTCCAGGAGTGAGAAAGTATAGTCCAAAGAGACAGCTTTAGCGCAAGAAGATCAGACTTGATTGAGCAATTTGATATAAACGTTTACAAACATGAGTAAAACAGGTCAAATGTTCATAAAACTAAAGTGAGCAGAAAGCTCGGACCTTGCGAGCTTTCCAAAACCAAGTAAACAATAAGACGTGCCCAAAGTCAGCTGTAATATCCAGGAAAAACTGCAATAGAGGGTCTGGGTGAAATCTGTGAGCATTCCTCATTGGTAAAGTTCCACTATTTTTCAGTGCCACTTGCAAAACGACCTTTCATCCCATCCTTTAGGAAGAAACGGCACATGTGACTTGACAAAACTGATGGCACATAATGCAAAACAAATGACTCAAAGTTTCCAGTCAATAGCACTGAGGTTATTACAAAGAGAAGCACTTACCACCGTCTGGACTACATCTAATGGCTTTCCACTTGACAAATTTACAAGGATGAGGATGGGGATTTTAAGCTATTGAAAGAATATACATGTCTAAGGAACAAATTATACTATTTCGAATCAATCAAGTGACTCCAATCAAATGTAAGAAGAATAAACATTTTTTTTATTCAGTTGCCATAATTTGAACAATCGCCCATGTTTTGCTGAATGTTGTGAAATATCGATGATACTGCGAAGGAGATGTTTGACTCCAGCATGCAGCAGAGTAAAATAAACTCAATATATTTGGGGGTGCGGGAATCCAGTGGAATGCTTTGCTACCCCATTTTACATCGCATTTATTAGAACAAATAAGTCACTAAACTTAGTTACTGCCATTTATGAGTTAACCTTCTCTAAGCCTCTGAGTGCTATTACCAGAGAGTCACCCACACAAAAACCCATCCACACTCAAAAGTGCCTAAATGGTGTGTGGCTACCCTCCTGCTCAGAGCACGAGGCTCACAATGCAGTGGGAGATTCAGTGAGAAAACATTGCTGGTACTGACGTCCACGAAAGCCCCCTTCCAGTTCAGTGACTACGTCCAGAGTGAGGTACGGTCATCAGCTTGTCGGATCAATAAGGGTTGCAAAATTCACAGCACTATGATTTAAGCTCTTCAGTTGTTGGCATGAAGGAGATGTCTTTTTACAGTCAGGTTTCCCCTATTGTTCATGAAGGTGCCATTTTGGAAGCAAAAAAACCAAACTCAATTTTGTTGATCAGCGAGCCCTGAATCAGAGGAACTGTCAGAGATTCTCTTTTGCATTTCAGCTCAGACAGGATAAATATCAGAGAAACCTGTAATGAAGTCAACACTCATTCTCTGACTTGTTTATGAAAGGCATTGCTGTGTCACAATAAGGGTGTCGGTGCTGGACTGGCCAGCCTGCAGTAACGGCTTGTCCCCAATAGAGAATGAGCGGAGCATTTTGAAATACAAAATGCAACAAAGACCCCGTAATGTCCCATCTCACTTTGATATATACCATCAGTTACATAATTATTTTAAATTAGGTTTTCCCTGACACTGCTTCCAAACCAGAAAAGCTTGGATGTTCCTGTTATTTATGTCACACATGCATTTAAGGTTTGTTTTGATTTAACACGTCACATGATTTGAATCAATCACGTGTCACTTTGAAGATTCTGGCATACTTCAGCAGGTCGATGATTGACAGCTCATTGTATCATACCCCACAACTAAGAAACCTTACTTTCTCATCATTAGAGTAATCCCTTGTTAGACTTTTGGCTCAGACACTTTTATATCCCAAGATTCAGTCCTTACCGGCCCATTGGCTCAAACAATTTTATATCTGCTAGTTCAACTCTTGAGAATGTTTCACAGTCAGTGAAACAATCCCAGCGGGGAATTACAGTGACCTAAGCTTTGTCACACTTGAACCTAAGTGATATTTAAAGGTCAATACAAGCCCTGCCTCTGTGATATCACTCTGATATTTCACTGGGCCCAATTTCAGTCTGGCTACATGAGCTCAGGAAAGCCAAGGAAATGCAGACAAGAGCTTCTGTAAGGGTTTGCACCGTACAACCCCTCCCCTTTCACATTCTTTCACCTCCACCTTAATGGGTCGCAGGTGGAGCTATTGAGGTGGAGGTGTTTGCACGGTATTTAGGGTTGGCAGGTGCCAGCCTTAGTGCGGCTGCATTTTACTTTTCTTCTCTGTCGTGGCAAATGCTCCCTGTATTATTATTAGCTGCTGATTTAGTATGTTGTTTCTCATTAAATTCTGTTTTTGCCACCTCAGCCTTGGCACTTGAGTCTTGGTTTTTCAGGTCCAAGTGCTAGCCGGTTTGCCTTTAGCTTCCAGTGGGCTGGATATCATGACAGCTTTGTGAGAAAATGGCAGACATGATTGCATCAGAAATTCAAACAAAACAATGAAGAGTTAAAAGAATGAGCAGTGGAAGTGGTTGAGTCTGAAAACGGTATATCACGTCAACTTTGCAACTTGTCACAACGTAGCGTGCCGCTCCGTCAGCCGAAAGGCAGGCTGTGGACAATGGAAGCTGATTGTGTGTGATAATGTGAACTGGTGCCAATGGGGCGAAAGCTAATCCTGGGGCGGCGAGGAACAGGGCAATCAGCTAGCTCTCTGCATTGCACGGGCGTCCGCTGGGCCTGGGGAAACCTGGGCTATCAAGCATGTCAGAGACTGTTAGACTCAACCCAGTTCAGATCGTGCAGCAATGAGATACCATCTATCTCCTTCACTGGTGCCAAGCACATGAACTCCACATGTAAATGCCACCTCTTTCTACAAGGCGTTGTGGCTCAAGGCAGAGGAGGTACAGCTGAATTCGCATCCACGATCAAGGCAGCCTGGTCACACAGAGGGGGCATACATTTTGTGGCTCTAGGCAGAGCCGCATATGCCGAAAAATAGAGAAAGCAACACTAATGAGTGTGAAATGTGCACAAACTACATAATTAGCTGCAACAAATCACATATCTGACACAGCGAAGGGGTAGGGCTAGATGTGTATCATTGCAGACTCGGTTGAGCCAGATCCTCTTAAAAATATCCCAGGATTAGTGTCGATAAGCCTATTGAAGGCTTCTCCACACAACAAGATAATACGTTTAGGCCACTGAGCTAAATTATATGCAATGAGGAAACCCCAGTGCAATCTGTGCTCACATGCGTAACGTTATGTTCATCTCTGCAGATACAGGTGGAATGCCAGCGATAAAAGTATTCACATGCATCCATTATGTACACTACTTCTCCTTCACCTGGGCCACGGGGAGAGCTGGAGCCCATCCCAGCCACTAAAGGGCAAAAGGCAGGAACACCCCCAAAACAACTGGCCAATCCATTGCAGAAAAATATTAATACACCACAGCTAATAGCTTTTGGGTCTTACTTTCCTATAAATCATGCTATTGAAGACCACAATGGAAAGTCACATTTTCTAGTTGCGGAGAAATGATGAATTAAATAAAAATTCAAAACGATCTTAGAACCAAAGCACTGAAAAAATATGCAAAAAATACAATACCAATTCCGAAATAGTTGGGACAAGGTGTAAATTGTGAATAAAATTAAAATGCAATGACTTTCAAATCACACCAGCCAGTATTTTTTTCACAACAGAACAGAGATAACATAGCAAATGTTGAAACTGGGAAATTTTAACATTTTATCCACAAAATGAGCTCATTTCAAATTTCATGGCTGCTGCAGGTCTCAAAAAAGTTGGGACAGGGGCCTGTTTACCATGGTGTATGATCCCCTCTCCTTTTTAACACAGATTGGAGGCGTCTAGGAATTGAGGAGACAAGTTTGTTGAGTTTAGCCATTGGAATTTGATCCCACTCTTGTTTAATACAGGATTCCAGCTGCTGAAGAGTTTTGGGTCTCCTTTGATGGACTTTTTGTTTAATCATGCGCCAAATGTTCTCAATCAATGAAAGATCAGAACTGCAGGCAGGCCTGTTCAGCACGCAGACTCTTCTACAGTGAAGCCATGCTGTTGCAGTAGCTGCAGTATGTGGTTTTGAAATACACAAGGCCTTCCTTGGAATAGATTTCATCTGGAGGAGAGCATATGTTGCTCTGAAACCTTTATATACCTTTTGGCATTCGTGGTGCTTTTTAAAACATGCAAGTATCCCACACCATATGCACTAATGTATCCCCAAACCATCAGAGATGCTGTTATGCTGATAACAGGAGGGATGGTCTTTTTCCTCTTTAGCCCAGGGGACATAACGCCCATGATTTCCAACAAGAATGTCAAATTTGGACTCGTCTGACCACAGGATACTTTGCTACAGCCTATTTTAAATGAGCCTTGGCCCACAGAACATGGTGGTGCTTCTGGATCATGCTCAACAATGGCTTCCTTTTTGCATGATAGAGTTTTAGGTGGCATCTGTGGATGGCATGGCAGACTGTGTTTGCAGACAGTGGTTTCTTGAAGTATTCCTGGGCCCTTTTAGTAATGTCAATGACAGAATCATGCCGGTGAGCGATGCAGTGAGATCTGAGGGCCCGAAGATCATGGCCATCCAGTGAAGGTCTTCTGGCTTGTCCCTTACACGAAGAGATTTTTCCAGTTTCTCTGATTCTTTTGATGATGTTATGCACTGTCGATGATGAGACCTTCAAAGCCTTTGCAATTTGACGCTGAGGAACATTGTTTTTAAAGTATTCTACATTTTTTTACACAGGCCTTCACAGGTTGGAGAGCCTCTGGCCATCTTTACTTCGGAGAGACTCAGCCTCTCTAAGACATCCCTTTTAAAGCCAATCATGTTACGCACCTGATGCCAGTTAACTTTATTATTTGCTAAATGTTCTTTCAGCTGATTTTCTTATATATTAATTGCGTTTTCAGCCCTTTTTTGCCTGCGTCCCAACTTTTTGAGACCTGTTGCAGCCAGAAAATTTGAAAAAAGCTCATTTTGTGGATAAAAATGTAAAATGTCTCAGCTTCAACATTCGAAATGTTATCCATGTTCTATTGTAAATAACATGTTGGCTCATGTGATCTGAAAGTCATTGCATTTTGACCTAATTCACAATTTACACTTTGTCCATTTCGGAATTTGGGTTGTATAAAATATGTAAAAAATTATAATGATACCGAATATTATTATAATATTAAAATTGTATATAATATATAAAATATACAAAAATGCTAAATTTGGACTCCTTTGTGGTCTTCATATACATTGAATACAAAATAACCAGAGAAAGTTATTTGAGTCTCTACACATCTATGTCTTGTGTTGAGTCTGGTTTAATAACCCATGACCTTTTGACGTGATTAACATCAACATCCATATATTGAATATAACTATTCTTATAGGTCATATATAGGTCTCATACCCTTGCATCTGTGTTCATGGTTTTACTTCTGAATTTCTCAAGCCCTTTCCAGCACCTGATTCTTCTTTCCCCTTGTTATTTTAGTGTTTTTGCGTTCCTCTTTGGTTATGTTTGCCCAGAGAAAGAATTATTTTCTTTTTTGGGGGCTATTGTTGAGATTTCACAGGCCACGTTTCAGTCAAAATTAGATTTTTTTTAACTCACTCATTTTCTTTCCTCTCATGATGTCACACTGTTAATGCAGATATTAACTGAATACAATCGCTCATGTTTATTAAGTGTTATTTTCTGCCAAAATCATGAGCGAATTTCAGTGGAACCCTGTTATTTGTGTCATTTACTGGTTCATAAAGTACTGCTCATACAGCTTCCAGTAAAAACCTTTCTTCCTCTCCTGTGACCTGCATAAAAAAACAGATTAAAAAATAATAATGATAATTAAAAAAAATTTTTTTTTTGGAAACTCATCACTTCCGTTATTGGATTTTCAGAGGCTCTTTTCATACTTAAGAGGGTGAAAACACCCTTCGCCCCGGAGTATTTCCGACTTTGACTTTGCCAGATTGTTAGATGTGCTCTTGTGTTCAGATCATCTCTCCAGCATCTTCGCTCATGCCCTGATTCTCCAAGTTCCTGCTTTCGCCCTGTGCCTTTTCTCTGGTCACCCTTGTCTTTTGTCTTTGCCTGCCAAAGCCTTATGATCCCCCACCTCAATGCCCTCATTCCCACTCGGCTCGACTCTTTGGCTTTGACGCTGGACCTGACTCCCGACTTCGCCCTGCCTGCCCTCCACCTGCCTTTCAGCATCCTGTCTGTCACTGCTTGATGATTGCTTGCCCTCTGACTGCCTACATCCCAACACTTTCTCGCCTGCCCTGTATTGCCCTGTCTGCCAGTGATAAACTCTCTAATAAAGCCTGCGTCCTCCAACTCTTGGGTTCTGTGATTGGTTCCATCCACCCATTCCAGATGATATATCCATATTGGCCCATCAATGTTGGGCCAAAATAAACATCAATGTTCATCTCTTTCAATATTTAAAACAGTATGGTGCTGTTTTACCATTGTTCCTCGGTGATGGAATGACCCACACCATTCAATCACAGAAATAGAATCAATGGTTAATTCTCAAAAAACAGTTCAACATATTTTTAGGATTTCATCAAACAAATACTAGATGGAACTGCTTTCAGTTATATTTTACAATCCAAACTGACCCACCAGCTTGACAATGAATGGATGTTTCAACTCAAGATTGACATTACAGGAAATATTTGTTGCCACACCTGCAGGACTTTTAATATTCAGGCTTTTCCCCCCCATTTCTCCCAGTTTTCTGCTAAATGTCTAAGCTGTAAGCATACATATAACCCAAAAAAAAAAACAATAACAGATACTAACACTCGGTAAATGTATTTCTTGGGTATAAATTGCTTACAGCTTAGTTTGATGTCTCACTACCACATCTTGGTTGAATGCAGCTGGGTCTGAATAAGTACAGAAATTGTGGAACATAAAGATGTTATTATGCTGCTCAGGTAAGACTGAACGCCCTCTAATCCTCCTGGGTGACAATTATGGACATTCATTAATTTGACATCATTAATCCCACGGCAGAAAATCATCAAGAGAAATTACCTTCAGAAATGTCTTGGCGCGTCAGTAGTACTGAAATTACCTTGAGCAGTAGAGGGAATGATTTGTGGGAACCAGTTGAGACTAGCTAAAGATTAATGATCCAGTTTGACCTCAAACATGTGAGGCAGCAATAGCGGATTTTTAAATTGAATTTTCACATCCTTCCCACTGATATTTCTCTGATATTTCACAGAAAATAACTTACATTGAACAGCAAACAGACTGGGCTTCAGCTACTCTATTGGTCACTCTTTAAACTTATTCACAAGCACTAGTCCATCTATTAATTTTTTATACATGCAAAAAGTTCACCTTGTTCACTGTCTGTCAAAGAGAAGAGAACAAATGTCGCAAACAGACAAGTTTAAGTGAATTGGACAGGGCACTTATCAGCCTGTGTTGCTCTAATATGCCTGGATTGAGCTTTTGGGACGACAATGTGATTAACAACTTCAGAGAATGTAGAAAGTGAACAACACTTACCTGTAACAACACCCATCTATGTACCCATGTACCCATCTATTTTTACAGTGTGTATTTGAAACTACTCTCATTCTTGTGATAACATAATTAAAATAAACATAACTCATTCCCAACGGAATACTTTCATATAAAATTGTCGCATTTGTACAGAATACTTCTCCCAAAAATTACACAATATAAAGTATTGAAGTACAGGTGGCCCATGACCGTGATCGTCAATTGATTTTGTGTTTTCATCGGACTGCGAATGGTCATCCACGCGCTGTTACCGGCTTACCGTAGGGAATGGTAGAATTCGCCACGCCGTTGGCAGCAGCTTGCCGTAGGGAATGAGTTAAAGGTGGAAGTTTTAATTTTAAATTGTTAACAAGCACATGTTGAACGGATGGCTGGCCGTGAACAATCTTACCAAACAAGTATCTGAGACATTGGCACAACAGGTTTCACCTGTGGGTCTCTGTACACTCAAGCACAGCTTCCCAGAAGTGCCCTCCCACCAATATACTTTGTCAGTAGTGAACACATTCTGTCAGGAATCAGAGTGAACCTTTACCATCCCTCACGGGGAAATTTCATGGCTTTCAGATCACTGCTTATAAAGCAAGAGATTTGTGAAATTCAATATACATGACAGAAATCGTTTAGCGTTTCACCAGAAATTCAATAGTATTATTAAAATATGTTTACTTTGTACAAAAAAAAAGACATCTAATTGCACTGGGAAAAAAAAATCTAAATACAATTATCATACTTAGGAAAGCACTCCAGTCTAATCACACACAAGCAGGAGCAAATGCATCCACATCTCAACCAGCTACACAGCAGATAGTATCCCGCAGTCCCACATATAAATAAGTCCCTTTTCTGAAATGATAGGTAGGATTTGGAAAACTAAAATAAAAGAAAATGATTTATAAATCATCCTTGACTTGAGTAAAATCAAGCAGAGCAAAGGTGACATAACATTTAATATTTTTAGTTCTCATATATATATATATATATATATATATATATATATATATATATATATATATATATATATATATATACTGTATATACACATAACCTTTCCTTTCTGTTCTGTTTCCTTTCCCTCTCCTGACACGCATTAAAATTGCTTTTCGTATTTAATCTAAAGTCACAAATCACCTTTGACTCACTAAAGAACAAACAGGAGACACCTTACACATATATTTGTGAGCTAATTTGCATCGACCATTTATGGGTAATTGTGGGAAGGAACAGGGCATGATCTGAGGCTCATTCACGTGCGCACACTGCCAAATCAGTTGTGATTTTTAAAGGCAAAATTGTGCATATGCACGGTTTCATCAATCCAGTTTTTTCTTTGGGCGTGCCCAATTTCCTGATTTTCACACCACTATAACACAGCAGAATTTTTGTACAAAGCTTGGTAAACTTTAAAAATAGTGGCAAAGCCACTGTGCCCGCTTGGCTCGAATGTGCAAGGATAGCGCCCCCTATTGGCCGAAGTAGCTGGCTGATTGGGTCGAAACTGAACTCGTCCGAGTGTTGTAATTCCGTCTTTGCAATGCCTTGTCCCATGATTTATGTCCATGCCTAGTTTATGTTCTGTGCCTGGCCTTGCCATGATGATTGATTCTGGTATTTAGTGACCACTGCTTTGTCTGACCATTCTTAGGATTATGTATTGTGTTTTTGGTTATTTGGACTTCTGGTTTATTATTTTCATGTTTTAGTTTCCATAGTCCCTTGCCATGTTTTCATTTCATTGCCATGTATCAGTTTTCCGTGCCATGTTTATTTTCTATGCTTCGCACTTTGTCTCCCCTGTCTTGTCATGTGTGTATCTTTGCTCACGGTCCCTTGTCTTGCGTGCCACTCATTCGGGTGATTTATTAGTTTCTGGGTTTCAATCTTCTTTCATTATCTCGTGTTCTTCCTTCCTCCTACTTTACTATCTTACTAGCACATACTAACAGTTTATTGTTTCCGCTAATTACTAACCCACACTAACCTTGTATATTTTGACCAACTTACTAACAAGCACTTGGGATTGTATAGCTGCACTTACTAATTGACTAACGATCTCCCAGCAGTCACCATATTCTAGTCTCTGCCTCCTTGCCTTTCCCTAATTATCTCTGCTGCTATTTTCTGTGGATCTCCACAAATACTTTGTGCTTTCCTTTCTCTAATCTATACACTTTAGTACTCCTTGACCGCAGCTGTTGTTCTGTTCATAGGTTTGTCTTGTGATCCCTGCCTGCGTTTTGGCTACAGCCAAATTCATGTAATTTGTTTATTCCTAATGTGTCACTCCCTTATTATTGCTACCATTGATTGCACCTGTTCTCCCGGGTCATGTGTTCACCCCAAATGTGTATATAAGATGTCTGTTTGATTCACTTCCTTGTCAGCTTGTTCTTCCTTGTTTCCTGTGCCACGCTTCTCTCGCCTTGATTCATAGTGATTTATCTTTCTGACTGGACCGTCCTTGATATCGAGCTTTGCCTATTCCCTGTCCTGTTACCGCATTCTTGTTTTTTTTGACCTCTTTTTGTCTGACTACGATTTTTTGATTGGTGCCTGGTGTATGACTCTGGATTTCGCCCCTTGGACTCTGATTTTGGATTGCGGACTTTGTACTGCTGCCAGCTCTGTTGTGGGGTTTCCCCCTTCAGAAATAAAGCCTCCTTTTGCATTTTACTGGAGTTTGCTCTTGGTTAATTTCGTAAAAAGCTCTCACCGAGACCTTATGGTCATAAACCCACATATGCAATATGAAGAGGCTAGCTCAAAAACTGAAGAGCGCAGACAAGCCCAAAAGTTTACGCACCGACGCACGACAGACCACCACTTGGGACCCCGAGCACAGCATAAGCCCATTGGGCCTTGGGGCCAAGCGGGCTAATAAATGAGACCCCAGGAGTGCATCTGTAGCCCTTCATGAAGGATAAAGATATGAAGACAACCTCTGTTTCCAACTCCCATGGATTACAATTCAAGCTGTTCAATGACGCAAAATGCAAACCAATGGAGGCTCACGTTTGGGACTCATGGCACCAGAGAATGCACATTATGTGCCTTTTTTTTGTTCCAGAGGCTGTGTATTAGGTTGTTAACTGGAAATAGAGTATAAACTGAGTTTAAACCCTATGTGCCCACTCAAGGGAAAAAAATAAATATCATTTATGGAGCGGGCAATTTGTTTTGCGCGAAGAAATTTTAGATTTTAACAGCACTGTCCAAAACAGATTAGGAAATTGATTTAAATGAACTTCAATGGGGAAATTAGCTTCTTAATACCAGAGACTTAATATATCATAATACTGCTGGTAACCACTGAACTTTGCGTGTAAATAAGGGTAAACCAATCCCTAGTCTCCTGTTGTAGCCCTGTGGTAGAGGGACAGATGAATGTAAGGACAAGTTAACATAACCAGCTAAACAAATTCAAACCTGATACAGTGCATCCTAACAGTGACTGAGATCATATAGGAAACATATAGACAGGCACAATGCGCACACACTCAAATACTCACACACACTCCCAAATACAAAATGCCACACAAATCAGACTAACTGTCAGACCACTGAACCAAAACTCGGACTGAGAGTCAATCCCTTGTGCGTACACTACACTCGGCTCCAAACTTGTCAAGACAGTGAGAGCTTTCAAAAGGCACAAACAGCTTAATTGGTCTATTTTTGAAAATAAATGTGTTTTCTGACTACTCCCCTTTCTCCCTCATCAACCCCCACCCTGCCTGATGCTCAACAATGCGCCATTTATGTCACACAATTGGACTTTGGAAACAAGAAATTTATTCAATAATACTAGACCGGCTTGAATCTCTCCTTGGCAGGAGACTACCTAAAAGTATCCCCAGCAAGTCCCAACGAAAGCACCAGAGCTTATTTAACATAGCCACTAATGAAGCCAAATCCTCTGAGCCAAAATCTTCCCAGGCTTCACCGTTGAACGCACTTCCTCATTACGACATCTCACAGCAACGCAAGCCCGCGCCAGACTGACTCGTTGCCACACTCGCTACTTGACAACACAGGTGTGTCCCGACGCATTAACGGCAGTCTGTGCCACACAGCATAATATGAAATGCATGCAAACACATAGCTTGCCTCCACAAGACGCAATAACAGCACCATTCACAGAGCAGGAGACTTGCCCTTAGGCTGACTCCAAATGTGTGGGAACAGGCAGCAGGTGCCCCAGTGCACCAAGGCGCCAGTCCTGTGAATATAATCTGTAAAAGATATTTAAAAGGTATATAACTCTGGTGAGTCTAATCAGCAGGATGGCCCCAGATTAAAAAAAAAAAAAATTAAAACTTTACTTTGAGTTGAAAGTTCCACTTCCAATGCTGAATAAAATGGGTCACTACTCAGAAATTTGCCGTAAACGAAATTAACACGATTCACAGTTCTGATATATATATATATAGATAGATAGATACATTTTTTATGTGTATCTGAATAGTGCAAACAATTCCATGCTGATAAATAAAGAAACGCCTCTTTATCTCTCACTCTCTATCAGAGCAGTCTTTATTTCTGGCATCGTAACGTTGTAAACACACGTGTGATTCCAAGAATGGGCCCTGACTGAATGGGTGTCACCTTTGTAGTCATTATGCACACAAATGAAAGTTTGGCTTGTGGGCAAAATGAATAAACCATCAATTATTGGAGCAGTTTCCAAACAGCTTTTTTGAATCGATTCAACCATCTTAAACGTATCCTAAGAGTTTATTAAAATTTACCGTAAACATCTCAATTTTCCCACTTTTTCCAAACAACAAGCTGAGCATCTGAGATTTTTTCAATTGTCTCAACCGTCTTAAATGTATCTTAATAGTTTGTTCAATTTTACTGTAAACATCTCAATTTAAGCGACTATGCCAGTTTTCTGGAAATGTGCTTGCAGTTAGACATTATTCACCATGCATGTCTATTGCCATCACCCAAGAAATGTTGTTCCAGACATTTAAGAAAAATAAAAATAAAGTAATGAATAAAAACAGAGAGGGCCTTCTAAAGCTTGGTACCTAATACACAGTTATTAATGACGGTGCTGCTCGGAATGTCAACACCCTTTAAAAATTCTCATTTAAAAGGTATTTTCCTCTAAACTAAATTTATAATAGACAAAAAGGAAAATCTTAGCTGCAGCAAATAGGTAGGTGAATTTGCCTGGGAAGGAACAAGTTGGGGGAAAGAAACTAAATATGTCTGCCTCACTAACAGCAGTTGCCTTTTGTTTTGCTCTCTCTGCTTTCGTAAATACTCTCACCTCCCCCAGCTGTTTACGAATGACTTTTCAAATTAAATAAAATGAGAGTGAGCATATTCAGTGACTAGGATTATGTCATCTGTCCATGCTGTCACATACCATATAATGATTGATATGCTTGATATGCAACAGCCACAGTGCGTACCCAAATCCCTGTACAATGTATCATGAAATACCGAACTTCCCAGTGGAATGGGCAACTTACAGTTGGGTTCATAAATATTTGGCAGACACAATTTTCATATTTCAGATTTATGTGCCACCACAATGGATTTTATTTTAAATAAACAATCGAGATGTGCTTTAAGCACAGAATTTCCAGATTTTTTTTTCCAAAATTCATCCTCCAGCTCTAGTCAACTATCTCATCACCAGTAGATAAAAGCTAATCAAACAGCTAAATTAGCAGCCATGAATGCCCATACGTAAACACTCTTTGTCACAACCCTTGTGTGAATCCCTAATGGGTCTCTTTGTAATTCAGCAGCATGTCTATTAGGTGTATGAATGTTGTGATTGTTGTACATCTTGCTAATCCCTCCTCTCCCGGCTGAATCTATTTACTCGCTCATGACGGGTATTTGAGCCCTCCAATGCATGTGCTTTTTGCCAGTTTGTAAAGTTGCGTTCGCTCCGCAGTCCTGGTCATATGCAAATTAAACTTCTTCATCTTCATCTTGAAGCAACCGGTGCTTTAGTGGCAGCCAGAGCTTCTTTTACTACCTTTGTTGCCATTGGTTATTTGAACAACCCTCTAAGCCTAAATCAGGGTCCAGGATTTGGACCGAGTTCAAGCTAGCTTGATTCAGTCCTGTTCATTAACTCCAATTTTCAAGAAGAAGCTTCCAATCCTAATTAGGATCCAGGACTGGGACCACGTTCTTGTTAGCCCTTGCAAGTTCACTCTCTTTAGCAAGTTTGCCAAAGAACAAGCTTCCTACCCTGAGCTGGGGCCAGGACTGGGACCAAATTCCTCTCAACCATCAAACCTCTTTGTGAACAGTTCAGTGCTGGCAAGCGCTTCAACATCGTGCAGCACACCAGAGGCCACTGGCCGGTGACAACAGCCCAGGCATTGCCTATTATTATACCTGTGTTGAACTGTCTCTCTTCCTCTCCAGGGTTTATTTCCAATGTATCTTCTCCAGGTCCCATCCCTGTTGTCGCCTACTGCTGCTAATAAATGACCAGTCATATTGCAAGTCAGTCTCCGCACTTGATCCCTGGTATGGAGCATTACAACTTTTGAAAGATGAGATGGTATGTCTAGGGTTGATGACGAGCAGTTCCTTGCCTTCTTCATATCCTCCTCTTTCTATCTTTCTGGTGAAGTTTACATTTGTCTCATTTGTCCATATGATGTTGTTCCAGGATGTTTTTTTATTCTCTTTGGGTAAATGTTATTTTAAGTTTTTTAACCTTACCAGGAGTTCAAATCATAAAAGAAACCCATAGCATTTACTATGGTGAAGTCTTCTCTCGACTGCTCGCTTTGGCACTGATATGCCTGCCTCCTACAGAATTTTCTTGATTTAGTCACCTGTCATAAGGAGGTTTTTCT
This sequence comes from Gymnothorax reevesii, assembly GCA_029721435.1. Taxonomy (NCBI): domain Eukaryota; kingdom Metazoa; phylum Chordata; class Actinopteri; order Anguilliformes; family Muraenidae; genus Gymnothorax; species Gymnothorax reevesii. Next base: position 34,462,534 of record CM056590.1, read on the forward strand.
TAATCAGGGAAAGAAATCATCTGTCATTCACCACAGTTGTATCTACAGTTTTCATAGTATTTTTTCATTCCTGAGGTCATCAATGCCTTTTCTTTTTAAGAATATACTAGAAAGTTCACTTGGCTGCATCTGGTGTTTTCTCTTGCTCTCTGGAGGGTTTTTTTCTTAATGAATTTTTTAGCCCGATGATGTCTTGCTTTAGTGGCGTTAACAATTGTTTGGATTTCATATTGAGAGTGAACAGCAACAGACTCCATATGAAAATATAACTCTTGAAATCAACTTTTAAGTTCACTTTTAAAATAAATTATTAAAGGTCCCCTATTATGTCACCAAGTGCACAGCTAATTAGTTATTACAAGCCATTTCAAAATATTTTCCCTCTTGACATCAAATGGGGAAGTAACCAACAAGAGGCAAGAAGAATTAATCCGAAGAGGTTCATGCTGTCTGTAGTAACTAATTAGCTTTGATGTTCTTATTTTCAAACAGAAAAGGTTTTATCCTACCTTGGCATGTTTCGACGGAATACTCCCGTCATCTTCAGAAGAGTCACTGATGTTACGAGTGACCTGTCTTATCAGCTGATGTTAGTTGATGTTATATTTTTTCCCCAAATATACTATGGGTGTAAATGTCATAGAAATACAGTAGTTTATAGAGCTGCCGGGTGGCTCACACGGTCACACGGCAGAGGTGATCACCACGTCGCGAGTTCGAGCCCCGGCGTACCCACCGGCAGGGGTCGGCAGCTTTTTCAGTGTAGCGCACAATTGGCTATCGCGCTACAGGGTTTCAAATTGGGAAGGGACTGCCGGATTTGGGTATAAAATAACAGCTTAGTTCGTTGCTCCAGCGCCTCCTGTTGGCCAGACGGGCGCTCGTCAGGAAGACTCCTGGTTAGTTCATGTCCGGGTATCCACCGCCCTAGTTCTGAACTTGCGAAGATTCAACCAACGAGTGTATAAGAATCAGTGGCAGACAGGCACGTGCTTCGGAGGAGAGCCGTGAACTGTCTCGCTATCCTGAGTTGGCAGCAAGGGGTTGCATACGAGCAAGCTTTGTACATAGTTCCCCAATTGGGCATTCCAGATTCGGATGGGATTGGAGATGCCAAATTAAAAAAAAGAAATACAGTAGTTTATGTTCTGATAGAATTCTAACAAGCATCCCTCGTTATCTTATGATATGTTGGTCGGAATGTTTGTTTATTGTTTGTTAGTTTTTTTGTCTGGAATCATTTTTCTTGAACACTTTTCTCTGCTGTGCGCATTGCCTGCTCCTTGTCATCTCTTGTGCAGTTGCCTACCAATGACTCATCACGATTCCCATCATTCGAGGGACTCCATCAAGGTCAAGGTCAAAGGTCAAGGTCAATTTTTGGTAAATTTGAGGGGTTGACGAAACCGTTATTTTTTGAGTAGCTTTGATCGGATTGACTTCAAACTTGGTGAGAATGTACTATATGGTCAGGTGCTCGGCTGATTAGTTTTTGGTGGCGATCGGCCTTGACCTTCATGGTTCTCGCTGAAAAAAAACACGACCCTTTTGGCAAGATACTGTTCAATCTACGGTTGACATCCTCTATCTGGTATTTTGTTCGCTTCAGATTATGGGAGCTATACATACAACCCCAATTCTGAAATAGTTAGGACGAAATGTAAATTATGAATAAAATCAATATAACTTTCAGGTCAGATGAGCCAATATGTTGTTTACAATAGAACATAGATAACATTCCAAATGTTGAAACTGAGACATTTTACATTTTTATCCACAAAATGAGCTCATTTCAAATTTTATGGCTGCGGCAGGTCTCAAAAAAGTTGTGACACAGGCAAAGGGCTGAAAAGGCAATTAATATATAAGAGAATCAGCTAAAAGAACATTTAGCAAGTAATTAAGTTAACTAGCATCAGGTGTGTAAAATGTTTGGCTATAAAAGGAATGTCTTAAGAAAGGCTGAGTCTCTCTGAAGTAAAGATGGCCAGAGGCTCTCCAACCTGTGAAGGCTTGCGTAAAGAAATTGTAGAATACTTTAAAAACAATGTTCCTCAACATCAAATTGCAAAGGCTTTGAAGGTCTCATCATCGACAGAGCAGAACATCATCAAAAGATTCAGAGAAACTGGAAAAATCTATTTGCGTAAGAGACAAGGCCAAAGGCCTTTACTAGATGCCCATGATCTTTGGGCCCTCAGACACCAATGCATCATTCACTGGCATGATTCTGTCATTGACATTACTAAATGGGCCCAGGAATACTTCAAGAAACCACTTTCTGTAAACACAGTCTGCCGTGCCATCCACACATGCCACCTAAAACTCTATCATGCAAAAAGGAAGCCATTGTTGAGCATGATCCAGAAGCGCTGCTGTGTTCTGTGGGCCAAGAATCATTTAAAATGGACTGTAGCAAAGTGTCAAAGTGTCCTGTGGTTACACAAGTCTAAATTTGACATTCTCGTTGGAAATCATGGATGTTGTGTCCTCTGGGCTAAAGAGGAGAAAGACCACGCCTCCTGTTATCAATGTTCAGTTCAGGATCCAGCATCTCTAATGGCATGGGGACGCATAATGCATATGGTGAGGGTCACTTGCATGTGTTAAAAAGCACCATGAATGATGAAAGGTATATAAAGGTTTTAGAGCAACATATGTTCCCCTCAAGATGACATCTATTCCAGGGAAGGCCTTGTGTTTTTCAGCAGGATAATGCAAAACCACATACTGCAGCTATTACAACAGCATGGCTTCGTAGTAGAAGAGTCTGTGTGCTGAACTGGCCTGCCTGTAGTGCTGATCTTTCACCGACTGAGAACATTTAGCGCATAATTAAAGTAAAAGTCTGTCAAAGGAGACCAAAAACTCTCCAGCAGCTGGAAGCCTGTATTAAACAAGAGTGGGATCAAATTCCAATGGCCAAACTCAAGAAACTTGTCTCCTCAATGCCCAGACGTCTCCACTATGTGTTAAAAAGAAGATAGGATGCTAAACCATAGTAAACAGGCCCCTGTCCCTACTTTTTGAGAGCTGTAGCAGCCATCACATTAGAAATGAGCTCATTTGTGGCTAAAATTGTAAAATTTCGCAGTTTCAACATTAGCTATGTTATCTCTGTTCTATTATGAATAAAATACTGGCTGGCGTGATTTGAAAGTCATTGCATTTGGATTTTATTCACAATTTACACTTTGTGCCAACTATTTCGGAATTAGGGTTGTACATCCAGTTTACAAGGCCCAAACAGACTACAGCTTCAGAGGAAACCACAAAGAGAAAATAAAGAAAAATGAGAGAAAGAAGTGAGCTAGCTCCAGACTAGATATCTCAGTTCTAGAAACTGCATTCAATGTCGCAGACAAGTGACCCCACCCTTAGCTAAAATTCAAATACATTTGCATGTTACCCGCGCAGAGTACAGATAAACCTGCTTGAAAGCCAGCATTTAAAAAATGTATTATTTCTCAAGAATGCTATTAATAATATTTATAAGGGTTTTAGGCAGTAAAATGAATGAATCAGAGACCTGCAACAATTTGGACTGTCTCATTTCTGTCTTTTTCCCAGAGACAAAAAACAAGCGCCCAAATCAGTATTTTGGGTTAACCTACAGAGCACCAATGTCAATATTTTCTCTACCAGCCACTGAAGGTGCATACTTGTCGTCAATTGAACAGCTTCCATCAGGATGACACAGTCTCGTACATACTGAATAAATTCATACGTAAAAGATGTTGACATGTTGTCACTACATTTCGCGATCCATTTCCTCGAATTACTCTATCAACAGACACGCCCTAGCTTTCCACTTATAACCACGTGATAGTACTGCTAAACAGGCGTCAGTTGCCTTGCGGCTTGATCACTAGGTTCGTCTGCGCAGGACAAATCGGAGTTTTGTGGAACAGTCTGCATTCGCCCACTTCCTGAAACCCGCATGGCCTGAACGCTGCCATGCGGTGAAGTCTGTTGTAATTCTAACAGACCGCCAGGGAGTGTTGGAAGTATTTTTAAAAATCTCAATATGCCTTACTATGATTTCCTCTGAGCGCTACAGAAATTAAAATCATGAAGCAGGGAGGAAAATAAGCCGACGAAACCAAAGTTTCCGCAATACTCTGACATTTCCCCTCACCCCAATATCATAACCAACATCATTGTGAATTGTGCTCGCATTTTTCGCTCTCAGTTAACAGTCAAGGGCCTCGAATGATACTAAAACCTTCATATTCACGAAAAATGGTATAAATCAAATTATGCTAAACTACACGAATCAGTTCGAAGGTAAAATGAAAAAGGGTATATTACGCGAACATCGTCTTCACATAGTTCATCTCGGAATACAGGTTGACGCCTCTCTCACTTTACGAAGCTCATATGGTTCTGACGTTTCCACTACTACAATTTTATTAACACCGCTATTTATTGGGCGGTAATTTATTTGACAGCAAGTGCTCACTGCATTTTTAATTGTAGGGTACCATTTGTTTCAGGACAGACATGAAGCTGGTTCATAGTAATTCAATCGCTAATGCGCGTGTGTGATCTTCCTTTAAGTCTTAAAGCTTGTCTCTGCAGCCAGAAGAACCTTCAATTTCTGGTTATAACAGCCATAATACATTAGGTTTGTCTGGCGAACCACGACTCGAGCACACATCTCCGAGGGGCGGAGCTATCTGCCCTTTTTCTTCAACACACGAATGCATACGTAAAAAGAATTCCTGTTTGTGATTTGTCAACCTCAGCCCTCCCTCACTGTAGGTAACTTATTAAAAGAGTTTGCGGGCGGAGCCCTACGCTGAGAGGGATATATTGTGTTAGGTACATTATTGCGAGCCGGGCGAAAGACTGTCCTTTTTGATTTTGGAGCAAAACGGGCTTGCCCTTAGCGTCGTACTTAGGGCTGCTTAACGGGGACAAACTGAGGAAAGGGAACCGAGAAACGTCAACATGCCCGCTGCTACGAAAGACAACGACGGCGGTTGGAAGAAGTTTCTGTGGAATTCGGAAAAAAAAGAATTTTTGGGGCGTACCGGGGGCAGTTGGGGTATGTATGCTATTCAAAAACTCAATATAATTAACGCATTTGGTGAAGATTGTGATTTCATTGCGGGGGTCTGTCGGTCATACAGACGCCATGCGCAAAGACACGCGAGCACGAGGGATTCGTGTCTCTTTACCCCCATTTCCTGAAGAGGAAATGCAGCACCTGTTTGATTGGGATTCTTCTAACAGTTGCGTTTGGTTCTTTTTTTAACGCGCCTACGATATTTTCCCCACGTTTTAACCCCTGTTGCGCAACATCTGGGCGTTCATGAAAATCCTTGGTTTGCTAATACGGAAATGTTTTAGTTGGGTACATGGCCAGCACTGGCCAGATCTTCGGGAAATCTCCGTAAAATACGCCGTTGGATTCGCCCCGCGAGTACGGGGTGTCAAGATCGGTTAAAATTACCCTACTGCATGTAAGGAACATTGTCGTGACTGAACTATTTTGATTGATGTCCTTTATGAAAGGTCATTTTGAAGGACACTGGATGTGGTTATTATTTAAAAGGAGAGGTGTCGATGGTCCTCCTCATGATATTGTTACCCGGTGTAGGCCACGGTAATGTGTTGGCTTTTCTATAATTTAACTCGCATGGAGATCTGATGGAAATATTAGATGGGAATGATGTTTCGATTTAATATCGGGCAAAAAAAAGGTCAGCTGTGTGTAGGGTATTGATCGTGGAGGATGCCTTTCCTCTCCAACGTAAAGGGTTAAAAATGCATCAATAGTCCAAGGTGAGTCAAGGTGATGGGGCCTGTTCGTTTGGATCCACGAGAGAAGACATTTGTACGCAGTTCTTGCATTGTGGCTCTTAAAGAGGATCGGGTGTAGATGAAGCTTATAATGGCAATTGATTAACTTGTGCCCCCTCCCTCAATCCGATCTGGCTGGCCGAATTTATTCATCTGCAATGTCACCTTGATTGGGCTAATACCTATCATGATAGGCGTTCTGGAGGATAAGTTGCATGTCATTTTCTAACATAGAGCTAAACATTTTTGGTTGCCTATAGCCTATTTTACTAACGTCGCTTCACAATATTAAAAAGTGTCAGACGGTTTCCGTAGCTATAGACCTAGTCCGTAGCTGTACCAGGTCGGTGTTCGGTCTACTGCGGTCAAAATAAGTTTGGAATCCCCACTGAGATGGATTCATAGTCATTCCATGCTTGCTGTAGTGAAACAAAAAGGATAAATGAAATGTAGACGAGTCACTTGGCCTTCTAGGTCAGATGACAGTCGTCTGTTGGCAGCCAAAAGCTTCTCTATTAGACTTCGGCTCTCTACAATTCGATCACTTTCACCAGGCACAATGGTAGAGTACGCAATATATAGCCGGCAGTTCATGCGACGGTAGCCAAGTCTTGACACATTGTAACGAAGATGTGCTCTTGAATCCCTGTCGGACACATCTTGAGTTACTTAAGCGAAACCGGATGACTGAATCCCTGGCCTTTGAAAATGTCCAATTTGTTACTGAGCGAGATCATCTTCCTATTTCATGAGCTCGGTCGACTTGTTGCTTTTACAGCTCCAATATAGTTTGAAGCTAACGATGGTCGGCTTCACGTCTTAGTACAGTGGTCGTTTTTGTCTTGCTGTTTGATCCTCCGAATTAACTTGGATTTTAGCTAACCTATGGTCTATTTTAAGAATGCCTTCTAGCAATGGAAATTCACGGCAAGGGCATGCGCGCGTTTTCATTTGGTGCACGGCTCTGTTTGTTGCAAGGCGGTCGCACGAGAACTAGCTCTGTGCTGGCTAAGTTACAAATGCCCTGGCAGAATTTAACGCGTATTTTAAAACCTAGTCAACATAACTCCATTGTGGTCCAATGTTACTTCTATAACGGCCTTGACTGTCTCTCACTTCGACGGCACCGAACCCACCATAACGGCTCGTGTATGTCACCGATTCTGCTGCTGGTGTGTTATGTAATGGGGAGGAGCTCCATCCCAGATGAGGGAGCAGAGCGTGGATTTACGGCGGGCTATTGTTTTTGATTGGCCAATTATCAGCCAAGAGCCATTTGAAATGCATACTGGCTGTGGGTCGACGTAAGGAAAAGGATATGATTTTCTGACTATCTCAGTTTCCTGGGACGATGCACGTTAAATTGACTACACACGGGTTTTGCCTTAAACTTCCATAGAGCACTGTTCACTAATGGAATGATGTGGGGCATATTTTCAGCATTTGAACACTGAATATGCCAATGCAGGTTTTATCTCTGAAAATCAAGCTCAGGCACCTGCTGGTTAAGTAAGCTGAGTGTGTTCACTTGGACATGCTTATGCGTACATGGACAGTCATCCATCTACTCTTCATCCAGTCCATGTACAAATCCCCTAGAGTATTAAGACTATAGTTGAATGGGGTGTAAACCTGGTGCATGCTTGTGACCCTTATTAATTTTGAAATTATTGTGGTTGTATAGGTGTTGGTCTGGCATGCTGAGCAATTGAGTCATTTCCAACAGTTAACATTTTTGATGGGAATTATTAGTTCATATACTGTTGGTTTTTTTTTTTTTTTTTTTTAATTGCTTATTATTTTTTATTGCATTTTCTCATTATACATCAATGAGTGTGCTATTGTAGTCAATATGTAGATATAGTGACAGAATTGGGTTCTTATTGAGGATCAAGGCTCAGCCTTGTGTGGAGTTGTGCTGTAGCACTGTAAATTGAATCTGACAACACTGAACATTGTTTCAGATATTTGGTTACTGGTGACATGGGCCTACTGTAGCCTTAGTGGTGCCCCTGCTTTCCCCTGTTAAGTAAGCAAGGGATTTTGTAAATAAATGTTGAGAAATCCAGTGAGCTTTGCTGCAGTAGATTTTGTGAACAGCATGTCCATTGTTTGTCAGGATTTTGTACCTTACCCAGTTATTACTTCTGCTAACAAGTTGGATGGGGGTTATGCATTTACCTCTGTTTGCCTATCTGTTCATTAGCAAAGGAAAATGGAAAAAAATTGACTGATTTTGATGAAACTTTGTGGGAAGGTTATATATCAGGGTAGTAAGAGGTGCAGGCAAAGATCAAGGGTCAATACTGCAGAAAAGGTAAAAAAAAAAAAAAAAGTAATAATAGAGCAAGCAGAGGTATGCACTCCACCCAGTGCCATTATAGAATCCTTTATTTTTATTGTAATGGCCAGCAATATTTTCTTTTTTCTTTCTTTTTTTTATAAGAATGGTGGTGTGTAGCAGTGCTGAAGAACTGGCCTGTTTATTGATTGTTTTTTTTTTTGTTTTTTTTAATTTTGTCTATTCAAACAATGATCTATCAAATTCCTTCTCTAGGTTTGCAGTCAATGGTATAATGATGGTATCGTTGTTGTAGTGGCTTGCTTAGTCTTTGAAGACTGGAAGGTAAATGGTCATATACCACTGGCAGTGTTTAAACAGTTTGCAGTGTTCCTCTAGTCAAATGGAGCTGTTTGCTTTTCAGCTGACGACAGTCTCACCTGCTGGTCACATGCCACTGTCTGTAGTCAGTCTCTGTCTTCATGGAGTCGGCCTACATCCTGTTTGGAAATAAGTGCACTGTGGTGCTTGCTAAATCCTGCGGCTCATGTTTTTATTGTTCCTGTTTTGGCAAGGAACTTCTCGAAAATATTATGATGAGCAGGGATGACTTCACTATTATGATTTGTTCTGGCCAGGAAGATGACTGTTTCTCTCATGGCATGTACAGTGTGAGAAGATTTCAGCAAAATAAATAAAATGTTTTTAAAAAAGGTAAGTAAGAAGAACACGCTGGAATGTATTTCGGACTTGATAAGTGTATCTGCGTCATTTTTGAATGGTTAAGCAGATGTATTAACTTCCTCCTAGGGAGTGTGCGTGTGCGCGTATAATAAATGAATGAAATAAATACATATTTTTGGATTAGAATATAGAATGTGTAAATACAGTCTGTCCTATTGACATCTCCCCTGAGAGGGTAGCCTTAAACCATTTTTGAGGACCTGAGCTCGTGGTTTGGATTGCTTGTTAAATTTACAGGTGGGGTTCTACCCAAGTTCTTGTGCCAAATGCTCAGCCAGAATCAGTTTAGTCTATAGTTTAACTATGGATCTGACCGTAAATTATGTTGTCCGTGTGGTGTATGCCACTTTGGATGAATGTAAAATTGTAAATGTCAATGAAGGCATTACTACATGGTATGGAAAATCTCTGGCCAGTATCAATGACTCATGGGCCCATGTGGCTGCTGACTTTCTGAAGTTGCGCAATATAGACTAGTTTCATCAATTTTGAAGTGATGGTTAACTGCATTGGCCCTGTACACTTTTTTGCAATGGGTTGTATTTTATGAAAATGGTGGATTGTTTTCTTGATGTATTAAGACTTCTGCACACAATTTAATTGGATGGCTTCTGACATTTTCGCAGTACATTTAAACAATGGAGAAAAAGTGGAATAACTGACATTATCCTTTCGGAGACTCGTGTACGAAGTAGGGCTGGGACAATTCTGAATCGATTTGTTTTTAAGGCGTAATACCACTACCTGCTGCCATGGGGCGAACATCCGAGCTTTCCCTTTTCCTTTATTGAACCCGATCTAGGTTAAACAAAAGCGCCAAACATCAAATGGCATGTGAAATGCTTCCGGGGGAAAAAAAACTCGACCTTGACATTAGTATTTTTCGGCGACATGCTGCACGGAGCCAAATAAAGGACTACAGAATCGTCTCCTATTAACCAATTAGGCTACTCTAACCTGTTCCGGTTTACTTGCTTGATCAGCAATCAAATGGTTGATGCGTTTACAATCCAAGTTGAATGAATGCCGTTTATTAAGGCGGCATGTTTGATTGCTGCATTTTGAAATTTAAATGGCCATAGAACAGCTCAGCATGAACACGATGTCCATTGCCACACATTTCGTGCGACTGCGATAATTTATCTCATTCGCGTTTCATCCGCTTTTCAGAATGTTTTCCACCTTGTGTATTTTTTTTTTTATGGGCTTAAAATCCAGGAGGATCTTATGACAAATCTGTTTTAAATTAATCTTTGATAATGTCCTAAAATACTGAAAGACGCAATTCAGAGGAATATTTTTATTTTTTAATTATTGGCATTCTTTCACTCTAACACCGTAGCCCAGTTACGTTTGTCTGCTTTTCACCATCACATCTTAATCGTCATAGGCTACTGAAATTGCTTGATTGTTATGTACGACAAGTACACGGGTGCAAATTTAGGGAAGGGCGGAGCGCCTGCAATTAGCGAAATCTAAACTCGGGCTTCCTCCCGACGGCATTTTAAATCATGCCGCTTCAGGTGTGTCTGTTTCAAGAAATTACACCCGACCCCATGACTGCAAGTGGTCTTATCACACTAAAAAAAATAAAAATAAATAAATCCTCGTTCAACATCACCATATCCCAACTCTGCATTTCATCACTCACTGTACTATTTTTAAGAGATCCATAATGATAAAATAAAGAGATTTGTTTTCAGATTGCCCTGGATTTCAAACGTCTAAAAAATACACAAGGTGGAAAACATTCTGAAAAGCGGATGAAATGCAAATGAGAGAATTTATGACAGTCACACGAAATGCGTGGCAATGGCAATTGTGTTCATGTTGTGCTGTTCTATGCAATTTAAATTTCAAAATGCAGCAATCAAACATGCTGCCTTAATAAACAGCTCTGCTCATTCAACTTCGAAAGTAAACACATCCACCATTTGATTGCTCATTAAGCAAGTAAACTGGAACGGGTTATTTTAGTAGAGTTGCCTAATTGGTTAATAGGAGACGATTCTGTAGTCCTTTACTTGGCTCCGTGCAGCATGTCGCGAGAAAAAACTGATGTCAATGAAGTTTTTCTCCGGAAGCATTTCACAAGCCCTTTGTTGTTTGGCACTTTCGTTCAACCTGCATCAGGTTTTATAAAGGAAAAAGGAAAGCTAGGTTGTTCGCCCCATGGCAGCAGGTAGTGGTACTACGCCTTTAAAAAGAATCGATTCAGAATCGTCCCAGCCCTAGTACGAAGAGGCATTACTGAGATAACATGGTCCATTACTAGCTTGCATTGTTGACGTATTCTTGCTTGGTATTTATGTCTTCCACCCCCCCCTCACCTGGAGGGAGAGGGGAGACTCATTGTTTTAGGCTCGGTTCGTGTTTGCATTCGTCTCGTTCGCGTCAGCGTTCCCCCTTAGTTTCTGGAGCGTAACTTGAAAATCGTATGCACGATTTCAACGAAACTTTGCATGCTTACTACTCAGGTCCTGCTGTGGTGGCTTTTGCTGTGTCTGTCTGTCTGTCTGGTTAGGCAGGGAAGGAGACGTCTGTTTTTACGAGTAAAAACACATTCTAGTTGAAATTCTCACCTCACCACTCGAATATCGCTTTAGAAATTTCTTTCTGGCTCATGGTTTTTCCCATCTTCAGCTGTCCACTTTGAGTATTAATTCAGTAATAAACGGGTGGACGGGACGCTGGACGCTGCTGTTTGAGACTGATTTTCTTTCACTTAAAGTACAGCATTAGCGGCTCATGACCTGTGGTCCTGATAGACTTTAGCGTGGAATGGTGTTGGCCATGATTGTTTGGCTGTTATTTAACCAGGGAAGATCCATTGAGAATGTTCTTCTCTTAGGATGGCCTAGGAAAAATGCCGTTAATGGTTGTGAACAGGGCCTGAAACATGGATGATGTCCTTAGTGATTTTTGAAGTTGCAGGCATTGACCCAATGGCAGAATTTTTACCCCCTACTTCAGATCTCTTCAAGAGCCCTGCCCTACTTAATCTATTCAGATGCAAATGAGGTCTATGCTTCAAAAAAAAAAAAAAAGTTTTTTTCTTGGCCAATACCAACACAGCACTTATATTATTTCCTGCCATGAAGTGAAAGGGGGATATAGGAATGAGTGTTGTCCGTCACGCCTCTATTCTGGGCCAGAACTCTGAAACTGTTCAGTATTTTTCTAGGAAATTTAATGTGTCATTGTGTGAATATGCCTTATTATACTTCCATTTGTCCTTCCCTCCACTGCATTTTGTTTCCAGGCCTGATATCTGCCGTGCCATTTCTTTTTTATTGGGCCTGAGCTCCTAAACCGTTTGATGTTTCTCAACAGATATAGATGGATCCAGTAGTGAAGATATGCCTTTTCATACTTCTGTCCCTCCTCTGTGTTTTGTTGCCAGGCAAGATTTCGGCCATCTAGCAGCGGGGGATCTGTGCATTTCATGCTTGTTGTTCATCCTGTGGAGGTGATTGAGGATTAATGCTGCTTTTGATCTTTGAATGTTTGCTTTGGCTACGCATGGTCAGCCTGATGAAGGTGGAGGAGCATGTAGTTATTGGGGCCTGCCCTACTGTCTGAAACCCTTCCTTCTCAAGTGGTGCATTTCTTTGTGATGTTAACTTCTGACTAAGGAGAATGACTGGACCTTCAGCTTGTTGCCTCGTACTGGTGATCTCTGGAGATTTGGCTAGATTGTCCGATTTCCATTGCTTCTGGTATCTCTCTGCAACATTTTCAGTTAGCAGATTGAGAAATTTGTCTGTAGTTGTGTCCCTGGTAGTGTGACTTTCTCAAATCGTACTGCGCAAACCTCTTCTTGCCTTGTGGAAACTTGGAAAAGTTGTGCACTTCACACCAGTAAGGGAACCAACATTTTGTTACTAGCCAGTGCAGACCTGCACATTGCAGTATAAATGGGTTAGAGTAATGACTGCAGAGTTGTTTGCCTTAAATTCTGAGATTGGAATGAGAAACCGCCAATGGATTGCTTCTCTGGGAAAGGAAAAGTAATAACTTTGAATTCTGAGGCAACTGTTTGTATTTTAGTAATTCACTTAGAAAACTACCCATCCTACAAGCATAGGCAGGTCATGTTTACAAGTTTGTAGCAAAAGGTTCAGCCTGTTTGGAACAACTGCAGAAGCCCAGAAGTGTAGCAGTTTTATTGCAGTCATAGGCACAATTAGGAACAAATGGAATAATTTGTCCTTTTTACTTTTTGTTGTCTCTTTAAAACCGTTCTGTCCTCTTGTCTTTTTTAAACTGTTTAGGTTGAATGGCTGATTATTATATTTAATCCGTATTTACCCAGCCTTTGTTAACGCTGAACACATTCCATCTTACATAAATGCCCTCTCAAGTAAGCTAGAATGCCTGTTTTTGATCATGTTAATTTGTGTACTGCTAGCTGAGTTTTTATATGGCAGATCACTTGCAGATCGGTATGAGGTGCATCTTTTGGATGGGTAGTCACTGCAGTTGGCTGTACTGTGAAGTGAGGTATCTTAAGCCTAAAGCCAGGATTTTCTCTGTCAAGGAAGTGGCTCTTTCAACCTGCCTCTGTGCCTTTCTGGAATCTTAAACCCTGCACTCAGTTATTCAAGCCAGCTCAGACAATGTTAAAAAGCCTGGCTAATGTTGTACTGGCTTTCCAGAACGCACCTTTGGACAGTTCTTTTTATATTATTGCATTTAAAATGGGTACTTCTGCATGGATAAATGGCTGAAAATCATTAATTATACAACCTGTTACACTGAATCCAGAAAATGCCTGTAGCACTGGCTTCTCACACTCACCAAAAAAAAAAAAAGGAATGAGATCCTTAATTCTGATAAAAGGGAAGCAGCTGAACTCAACCATGAACAATGTTTACATTGCTGTTGATCTTATCGGCCAAGCTAATTTGCGCTTATGCTGGCCTAGCTGTTTTAATTTTCGTCCCAGTTTCTAAGACTGTCCTTTGTGTCTTTGTCTTTATCGGTCTGTTTTTGGGCGGTGGCTGGGTTTGGTTGGGGTGTGCGGTACCTGTGGAAACCAAATGGAGAAGGCCATTATTTATGCGTGCCTGTCCAGCACCTCTACTGAATGCCCCTCCTGAAACTGACTTAATGCATAGTGGGTGTACTGATGTACTGAGGAGTTTTGGGAGGGGGAGGGGGAGTATGTGAAGGATGTCCTCTGTTTCACTCGGAAGTTTCTGACTGACAGGAAATGTGACATTGCTTATGCTTTCCCCTCATTTTCCTTCACGGCAGGACTTTTTCTCTCTCTTTTTTTTTTTTTTCCTTTTTTTGGCTGGATACAGTGGAGGAGTAGCTTTGCTGTCAGTTAACCAAAACCCTGTTGATCTCCCCTTACCTTCCAGCAAAAATCTTCCTGTTCTACGTGATCTTCTATGGCTGCCTGGCAGGGATATTCATTGGCACAATTCAGGCCCTGCTGCTTACCCTCAATGAGTATAAACCAACATACCAGGATAGAGTGGCCCCTCCAGGTAAGAATGCTGGGATACCAATTGTACAGTTGTTCAGAGAGATGTGTGGGAGTGTGAATGTGTGAGTCTGGTGGTGGGAGGTATTTGTAAGAAGTGTTTTTTTTTTTTTTGTTTTTTTTGATTGGAGGAAACTGGGGATTACCTCAGCAGCTGTACTGAGGCATCTTTGCTTTTTTTAAGCATAGGTCTTGACTTGTCTCGCTTTCAGCAATAAGCTCTGGAAATCTATTTTAGTTGGGTAGCTGGGGAGTTCCATACACTTGCTCAGTAAGTGTCATTAGTCATGTGCTGGCTGCAACACTTAACCCCTTAAGCGCAAATTTCTGTAAACGTCAGAGTTTAAGTGGGATTATTTTGATATTGTTGGACAGTGTCACATACATATTCTGCATATGCTGGTTACAGCGCTTCATTGAAGCACAACTCCAAAAACCTTGATTTGATTTGGTTGCAAAGAAGGCTGACATGCATAAGCCCTCTGTGCTCTGAGCAGTGTGTTATTGTTCAAGTCACATGACTGCACTTAAGACCAAAAACAGTCAGCAAAAATGTTCATAAATGGAGCCATTCATTCAATTTTTTGTTTTTGCTCCCTTGTGAATCTCTGAAAATGGCTATTGCACCACCCTTTCCCACCAAACTACATGAATGATTTTTAAAAATGTATTATTTTAATATACTTGATTGCATTTTCTCATTTTATTGTACCAACACATGACCATTTCAAAAAATTATAAAAATGGCTGCATGGGTTTGTTGGTGGATATATAAAATCCCCCCCCCTCCCCCTCCACCACAGGAGAAGAGGGGGGAATCTTGTAATGTTTTATCAATTAATTACTGTTCATTTGTGCAAATACCGCACACTCTGCTCCTAATGAGCAATTGATTGGGTGCTGATTGGATTGTTTATGGCCATGTGGAGATCACTGATGCTTGTTGAGGGTCCACAGAATATAAAATGGATTGACCCAAAATGGTCATCACCTCACTCGTTTCTGTTTGAGTTTTTAATGGAAATCTGCTGACATTGAATGGTAGACGGAGACAACTTTAACATTAAATGGCCATATTTAGAGCTTTGTGTTACTGTTGCTACTGCTACAAATTCTTTGTCTGCATGTTTGGGCTTTTGGACTACAGTATGGCGATTGTTGATCCATTTACCACTTCGTGTGCTGTGCCATGTTAAATTCCTGAATGAAATCCATTTCCTTACAGCATACTAGTCAAATGATTTCAGATGTGTTGCTTAAAATTGATCGTTATTCGCATTTAAACTTGATTCTCCTCAACTTCACCCAATTCCATTGTTTTCATTTCAAATTTCCATGCTTCGTGTTTGCCTCTGTAGTTTTGGTTTGTTTTCATTCGCATTTTGAAGCTGCTAGTATTGATTTGAAATTTAGTATGGGTTGACTTTGTGTGCAGAACATTAGTGTACCATTAGCTATGTTCACGTGCAGACTTTTAAAATTATTCTGATTCATGATTGTCTGTGTACAATGTACTTGAACGCTACATAAACTGATTGAATAGCCAACCTTTTTGCATATCTTATCTGCAATTGTATTTAGAAAAATTTAAAAGCTGGCCAGGGCTGCATCACTGTCTTTTTTTGAAATGCAGCAGGATTGTATTTTAAATGCCACACAAAATTATGGATAAAAGAAATAAAACTGTATTTAATTGTTTCATGATGAAGTGAGCAGTGAGGTTGCATGGTCATTGAGAGCTGTTCAGCACTGCAAACCAGAATGAGAATAAGTGGTCATGTGACCACCTGTGAGTGTAGCACTCTTAAGAGATTTTCAGTTTTTCTTTTGAAATTGAAGCCTTCTTTCAGAATAATTCAAAAAGGAAAAAATAAATTTGGCATAAACCATCTCACATTACATTAATTTGTGGACCGATTTGATCATTTCTGTAGGAGTACTGCCCTAAAAAATGATTTCTGTGAACAGCATTCATTTTAATTTTTGCTGCAGCCCCAACCTACCTCTTAACTCCTGATTCTCATGGGGAAACGAGTCAATTCTGTCTTCTCTGGAGAAGTAATGCCATAGGGAGGACAGTTATAACACCATTTATTTGGTTTATTTTATATTTTTATACTTTGCCACAGAATGGATGGGGATGTAGAAATGAATGTTCTTCTGTCTGTGTGTCTGTCCATCACGCTTCTTTTCTGGGCCAGAACTTGCCAGAACTGTTCCATGTTTCTCAATGAAATTTAACCCTATGGCATTCAAGCATGTTTCACATAGCGGTACCTTAAGAATTCAAGCATGTTTAAGGTAATTTCACAATTTTATACACCTCATTTTTGAAGACCTGTAGCTCTGAAACCATAAGTCCAATTACCTTGCAGTAATTGAAAAGTTTGTAGGGAATTGTTCATAGTATCATAGGGTACCAATTATGTTGGTATGCTACCCACTGTTTTGGGGTTAAATGCATGAATATGTGTACAAAATGCAATGGAACCCTCTTCATCAGAACCCTCTGACCGATCTCCAGAATCATAATTATTTTTATTGTCACTCGATTCAGAGCTGAAATCTTCATCCCCCAAGTCCTCATTGGCAAATACCTTGTCAAGTGCTTGGTCCACACTCATCCTGAATTCACAAAAAATCTGCACTTTTCAAGCAAAAATTGCGCTGTGAATTTCTATTGGAACACCAATAGCGTTGGTAGAACGAGCGTTGGTAGAAATGCCAAACGATTTCTCTGTGCACCGTCCATCATTAGAGAAGGAAACGAAGGCTTTGGGTGCCACAGGCATAGAGAAATCGCAGAATTTTAATGCATTAGTGTAGTCTCGACTCAGGGTCGAGACCAATTTCTGGTGGTAGCAATTCCGGTCTCTACCTCGGGTCGAGACCGACTTCTGAATGGTGCAGTCGACCGTCTAAGGGTTAATATTTGGTTACATAATAGTGTAGATGTGAATTTATATCCCCCGCCGGGTGAAAGCCCAAAAGGGAGATTGTTGTGGCGCAGTTCTTCTGTCCATAGCGTAAGGCAGTTGGCTGGTAAAATCAACTCCTTCAGTTATCATAGGACATCCCTGGAACTTTGACTGATGATGCGCATATCGCAGTTGCGACTCTGGTGGGGGATGTCGTGCTCTCAGAGCGCTCTTGTCGTATGGTCGTCCGACCACCTGCCTGTCTGTCTGTCCCTCCACCGTGTTTCGTTTCCTGGCCTGATATCAGCCTGTGATGGGAGATTTGAGTATTTCATGCTTGTTTATTTAATTTTGCATAACCAATAAGTATGTGGATCCTACAGCTTTAGACCTGTTTGGTCCCACTTCATTTGACTTCTCCCAAACTTGTTTAGATGGCTTGTTGTTTTTGTACTCATACAGTCATTTGGCCATGTTGAATTTGTTTAAAATTTTAAGCAAAAAGTTGGCGCTCATGTCCACCCCCCAGCCCCCCCTGCACTCATCCATGTATGCATCATGACTAGGGGTGTGAATCTTTTGGTTCACTTTGATTCGATTACGATGAAGCAGTTGGCGATTCGATTAAAGGAAGATTATTTTATCCAATGATACGATTTGATTCTGCAAACCACGATTCGATTCGGTAACTTTTGATTAAAATTGTATTTCCATGAAATAAACAGCAGTAATGCAAGGGAGACCATCTTTGTCTGAAAGGTGAAAAAAATAATTAATCAACAATAGAATTAATTATCATATGTATTCTGTTATAAAAGTAGGCCTGCATAATATTTTTTGCAATACAAAAATGTAATTAAACAAATGAATTGCTCAGCCTTGTAACAAAGCTATTTGGAGATTTGTACTTACAAATGAGCTCTATGCTGGCAGAAGACGTAGTAGGCTGGTGCTAAGAGCCAGTGGTTGGTTCTATACATCATGTCACTCAATCCACTCCGTTCCTAGGGCACTATGAAATCTATTTTATTTTTTTTATATAAATTCTATTTTAATTTTTTGGAATTCTGTTTTTTATTTTTTACCTTTTTAACACCAATTTTACCATCAGAGATGGTGTGCGATTTCTGTTAATGAGTAAAATGTCCACTAATTGAATAGAAATAACCTTAAATTTGTTGATGCAACACAACATTGCTCAACTTTCCTCAGTAGTTAGTCAGAACAAATACTGCATAATGATGTAATATAACATTGCACTGTGAAGAAAGAACTTTTTTTTTTTTACATTTTTTTACCTTAAATAATATTACAAACTAAGTTTCACTTGAAACGAAGTGTAAGCTACAGTCAAAAAAGCGGACAACGGCTGTACTGATATGCACTTGTCTGAATGCCCTATTTAGAAATTATTTATAATTGACTGCTGCCGTTATACATTCACATATACAATAATGACACCGTGTCCCCAAGGGATCAACAGTTGTCTGATTTTGATGCATTATTTATTTAATTATAATAAACTTTTGTTCAGTTATCCCAATACATTGCATTACTCACCACAACTAAATGCAATATAGTAATGATTAAACATGGACAGACTGAAACAAGGATGCATCAGCTTTTATTTCACCACTGGGGGTCGACGTTATGTCAGAATTTGCATGGACACAATTTGGAGAAAAAAAAAAAAAAAGTAGACTGAAAATAATGTGAGCTATTTAACGGTTATATAGCTTGTTCAGCTTAAGGTGATTTAACAATGATGTTTAGGATGCTGCAATCCCTAGCACCAGTGGTCTCCTCAGCAACCACAGCAACATCAACATCTCCCGGGTCTTCTCTAGCACCGAAGAAATATGCCGGTCAAACACTCGGGGCATGTGAATTAGACGAGGGCTGCTCACATTTTTGCGTTGGCCTACATTCGTGTCTTTGCATAGACTCCGGTCGCGCGAAAATTTTGTTACGCGTTCGGAGGAAATGCGGCTTTACGAACAGCATTTCAAATTATGTCAAATTCCGCGTCTAAATATAAATTCCGTTTTAATTAGCCAACTCGGCGATTCCGTCCGCAATTCCGTGATCGCGGAAATCATAGGGCCTTTACTCTAGTCTTTTAATGTGAGCAACGTCACCGCTCGCAGAAGGGTTAGCCGAACTAGGGGCCCCTGAAGCGGATGCTACTGTGATAGCGTGTCGTCTTGAGAGGTGGCTGGCTAGATTTGTAGCGTTCCTGAGATATTTAATCGTAGTATCACAAACTCGACACACTGCAGACATTTTGTCAATTCTACCATTTTTCTTTGCGAAGCAAAAATGCCGCCCGACTTTCGATTTTAGGTTTGCTGGTGGATTAAGCATTCCGCTACCGCT
The DNA here is from genome assembly GCA_029721435.1 of Gymnothorax reevesii. Taxonomy (NCBI): domain Eukaryota; kingdom Metazoa; phylum Chordata; class Actinopteri; order Anguilliformes; family Muraenidae; genus Gymnothorax; species Gymnothorax reevesii. The sequence goes on from CM056590.1 coordinate 34,482,155, forward strand.
CTCTGCCAGGTTTGCTGATGAAATGCAGTAGAGGGCGCAGAAAAGAAACTCGGTGCTACTTTCGCGCAGGCTGACTCGCTGATTAGAGTTACGGATTACAGAGCTGCATGTTACATAAACTAGGTCTCAAAACAATAATATTTAAGATTCACGATTCATTCGATTAAAAGCATTTACATCGCTTATTGGAGAGGCCAAAGCGATTCATTCCGTTTATTTCAGTAGATCGATTTAGTTGAATCGGTAGGAATTACAATCAATTCAATCGATTTTTCGCATGAATCGTTACACCTTTACATCGTCTTCACGCCATTACTGCATGTAATTAACAGGTGCTGACAGATCCGAGTGCAGAAGGCGATCCAATCCAGCATTTATATGGTCTTCAAACAGATTATTTATGGGACAAAAGCGCCTCATTCGATCAGTTTAGCTTTTCAGTCAGATTGGGGTATTTCATTCGGTTCGAGGTGCGCGCATGAGGTCTTTTCATTCTGATTGAACTTCAGCCTGATCACCAGTAGTTTGCGTGAATGTTGTTGCATGACGTAGAAGTTTGTTCAGTAGCAACCATGCGTTCAGGCATTTGTAAATAATACGTCATTTTAATGTGATTTATGAAATGATTGTGTTTCTAGGCATTCTCTCTCTAAAATGTGTCACCACTGGATTATCCTCCTGGAAGAAAAGCACGCTATGCTTCATATGCTCTATGTAATGACTTTACTTTTAATGGAACTTTGGTATCAGGAATGTAAGGCCTGGTTATTGTGACTTGTCTCCAGCTTCACTGAAGATTGTGCCCAAGTTTGGGTTAATTAAAGCTCATTCCATTCTTTCTCTTGGACTTCTGACCTGAATGGAGTCTTTCGATGCTTTACCCCTTGATTTATTTTAGAGCTACCGCTGTGCTCAAGAAGCATTAGGAGATTCCTGGTGGGTTGTCTCATTTGTGCCCCTTATGTAAATACGTGCGCGGACAATGTAGAGAAATGCATACATTCACAACATTTGCATGCTCCCATCGCAACATACAGCACGCGATGTATTCATATGTGCTTTAATAGTGCATAAGTGAGAAGGTGTAGATGTGGGAATTGAAATGGACCTTTTTGAAAATATAAATGAAGAAATTACAATCATATTTTGAAAATGGCAGTTCCCACATTGTCCATTGTAATGAGCGGTTGGCCTTTTGTTTTGGTTGGCTTGCCCGGTACCTGACTCCCTTTGTGTGGCACACACTGTCTGCTGCCTGGCTGATGGCTGATATTATTATTAGCATTTGTAATGGCTTGGCTATGATAATGACAGTTTCAAACTGGCCAATTTTCAATCCCCCGCCCCCGTAAGTGTGAGTGCAGTATGACAGTGTTGATCAGAGCTACCAGGGAAACCACATGAACAGTTTGTCAAGTATGCCGAGCGTTGTTTTCATTGGTGGTTTTGAAAAAGAAAGGAGCTGGCACTAGCTTTGAAGCTCCACCCCCTCACAATGTCTGCTAAAAGTTTCCATTGTGAGAGAGAGCCATGTGAGCTGGGGGAGTTCTACCCGCCTGAGCCAGAAGTGAGGAAGTCACTGTATGCTGCTGTTTTCCGCCGATTAACAACCCCGCATGTTTCTGAACCATTTTACACCCTCATTAAAAATTGTTTAATGTTTTAAAATATGCTTCCAGTATTTTTTGATAACTTTTGAATAATTAAAAAAAGGGGTAGCATGATATCTGACTAAAAACAATAACCGAATGGCAGGAAATTTGATCCGTAGCTGCTTTTGTGTGCGTGCGGTTCATTGAGGAAACATTTCTTTTCTTTTCCCTGCTTTGGCTCCTCCTATTTGGTGTAGTCTGTATGCCAGACCTGCCCCTGTCTGTTTGTCTCCGTGGAAAATTACTGGCACACGGCACACACCCCTAATATACATAAGCCCTCCAAGGCCTTGAGTACAAACTGACGGGTAGCCTTTCAACATGCTCCTAGTCTTTTAAAGAAGTACTTGGTGTCTCTGTTGCTGTGTGCCTGGGACATGCAGAGCGGTGCTGAAGTATTCATGTCTCGTTTGTTTCTATTTTACATATTTGCCACTGTTAAATGTTTCAAATCAAATAGATTTTACTATTGGGCGAATGTAATCGGAGTAAATGCAGCTTATAAATGATCATTTCAATATTTCAAGGAACAAATCTATCCAACCATACCTGGCCGGATGTGGTTGCCTGGAATCCATACATATCAAGTGCTGGTTGCTCCCAACGGTCACTCACAGATATGTCTGGCCTCAGTCGGTAGGCCAGCGTTTGACTTTCAAATATTCGCACAGAATCCGTGCCAGATCTGTGATTGGCTCACTGTTGCAAGGGTGTCCTGCCCCTTTAGATAGACTTGCGGCCGGTCCTGAAATGAATTGATTCCAATGGGGAGAAGTGAACTTGAGCAGAGATTATCACCGATTATTTTGCCCCATTGTTACAGACTTAAATACTGGGCTTATACTTCACAGGCCACATATCTTCCAAACATTCTGGTGCTGTAATCTCATTTAAGACCAACAGATCAGGAGAAAATGAACTTTGTTTGAGACCTGTGTGTCTCTCCCAGCAGGGGTCACGTGACATCTGGCAATACAGAAATACAGTATGGACTGCGACAAACTACAAATTAAACTTTCAAACTGAAAAAATGCTTGTTTATATGTTCAGTGATACTGTTATTCCATCGATGCTTAATCGTTTTTAAAGGGAAAAGGAATATATTTGATCGCTATGATCTTGTACTAGATTGATATCAGATATTAAACAAGTGGAGAAAAGCAGCTAAATGAGCGTTGGTCATCCACGTTAAAAATGCCGAAACATTGTGCAGCAATGGATTGCAATAATAGGAAGAAGCTATCCATCTTCTCTTTTCCGAATAAAGTAGACAGGCAAGGAATAAGTTGGTAACTGTCGTATTACATACCAGCTTCAAAGGCTTAACCTAGCTGATGCCCTTCAAGATATAGCTAATGCCAATTACAATGAAATGCATTACGAAATTTGAGTATTATTTAATTTAGCCTTTATTGTACCTGGGAATCCCACTGAAATGAACAAGGCAGTGGCTCCATTTACGGCGCGGTAAACGGTGATTCGGGGGCTATATTTACGGCAGGGCAGAGCGGGCATGCGCGGAGGCGTCTCCGGGCAAATCTAAGATGACGGACTCGCGTTTCACAGTTGTTAGAAGCAATTTTGATTATTTAGCCACTGAAATTCAGTCAAATTTTAGAGTTTAATTTCTTTGCTGCTATAAGTGGTTATCCATGTTACTGAGTGATGACACATTCTTTCTACAAGAGTCAACTACTCCTTTCTGTATATTTCCCCATTTAAAAATACTTGGGTGCATACTGCAACATGCTGTATTGTAATATTGGCATATGCGTACTCTGGTATGGTATGATATTGCTAGTGACAAAGCTGACCTGTGGGGAGAGGGGACAATCGCACTGTGACACAGTACCAAACAATCGTACCTTGTGCGAAAGCGGTCTGAGAGTTTGTATTACAAACAGTCCGCTGTAGACCGCAGTTCAGTGCGCTGAGCTTGGAAGCTGCCAACACGTGAAGAAACGTCAGTGCGCACACACATCGTAAATATAGCCCCGAATCACCGTGTACGGCGCTGTAAATGGAGTCACTTCCAATAAACAAAATGCAGATATAACCAAACATTATCCTGTTCAAAACCTAACAACCACTCCAAAAGTAAATGCAAGCAAACCATATTCTAATTTTTAAGCTCATGTCAAATAACATTCACGAATGCCGTAGCTGGCTAGCTAACTCATATTCGTAATGCTGAGTACAGCCGTTAGTTGTGTTGTAAAATGCCTGATGTAGCAAAGTAAAAGAAAATATACCTGCAACATGCAAATATAAGATGGATACTTGTATATCCCAACATTTATTTGCTCACCTACTTGGCTACCATTTCTGACAGCAAGATGCGACGGATAACCAGGTCTGCATTCATTCTGCAAATGGCGCTGCGCGATTAGTCCTCCTTGCCAAAAGATTACCCAATCAGCCAAGAGCAGAAAATATATGAATATTTATATTTCCAGTTCATTAGTGATGTAAGGGTTAAATGCTGGCCTATACGACTGAGGCCAGGCTATATCAGTGAGTGACCATTGGGAGCGACCAGCACTTGATATAGATGGATTCCAGCAACGGATGTGGGGGGAAATTCGTAGACCGTTTGATTCAATTTCACAAGTCACCTGGGCATGATTGCTGCTTGCTCTGTTGAGTCTAAACATCACTGAAATAGAACCTGTCTTCTGATAAGCAAAATGTATAGACTTGCCATAATTTATAGAACCACAAATTATGCTTTGTCGGAAAATCCTGAAGGAGAATGTTCGGCTTTAAGTCCATGACCTTAAGTGGCAGCGCAGTTGGTTTATGCCGCAGGACAATGATCCGAAGCCCACAAGCAAGTCCACCTCTGAATGGCTCAAAAGAATTGTTTTGGAATGGCCTAGTCAAAGTCCCACCTTGAATCTGATTAAGATGCTGTACTGTGTAGCATGACCTTAAACAGGCAGTTTGTGGTCAAAATTGCTGAAGTGTGGCTGAATTAAAAGAATTCTGCAAAGAGTGAGCCAAAATTCTTCTGCAATGATGTAGAGGGCTCATTGCTGGTTATTTCAAATGTTTTATGTTTAGGCGGACTGCCAAGTGTGCGTATGCGGAGCGCTCCACAGCCATTGCGTTTTGAATATCTGGGTGACCATGAAACTTTCAATGCACTTCATTGTTCTGAGGACTAAAGGATCAATGCGCCCTTTGGTAGTGAGGGTTTGTATAGTCTTTGAAGGGAAGTAGTAATTTATCCCTTCAGTGTTTTGGCCTGGAAAAAACTAACTAGCTAACTGGTCCAAAGTAGCAGCAAGTGATGAATGGCTCTCAGTTGGAGTTTAACCTGATGGCTCTCTGCTTAATGCCGAGCAGCCGAAGGCATTCAGTTGCTACAAAAAATATAGATCGTTGCTAATTATATTAGTGCATCTGTTAATTGAATTTCAGACTTCTGATTTCATGCTGCGTGTAGGTCGAGATGCATTACTTTTCTAAAAACAACATAGAATTTCAGGTAGCCCACAGATGTCTCACTTGAGAGGTAACGAGGATATATTTGCCAGCCTATCTGCTTTCAGAATTCACGATTGTTCACATTCAGTTGCTTGCTTGCTTGCTTGATAGATCGTTTAGTCCGACGTACCTGGACAATATCCTGTGGTCACGCTGGTAAATGTGGGCTAAATGAGGCTTTTTTTTTTTTCTTTTCCCCCTCCCCCTGGGGGAGAAATGCAACTTCAAATGGCTTTTCTTTCCCTGCGGTCATCAATGATGCCATAAGGTTACTGCAGAGTGCCTGGACTCTTCAATTTTCTTGATGCTTTTTTTACTGGTTGAAAGAGGTCTATTCCTAAGGTTGTGCTAATTACCTGGCCCCTCCCCTAGGGGGCCAGGTTAAGCAATGTGTATGTCTGTCTGTCTATCTCTGTCTGTCTGTCAGCCCGTGGCTGGGGCCAGGTCTGCTATCTCTGATTGCCTTGTTTCAAATGCAAATGCAATTGGTGGGGTGCCTCAGCACTTGTACTTGGAAATACAGACTGAACACTCAACTCGTTAAACTTTTTCATCTTTTTCCCCTAATTTGGCTCAAAGTCAAAGTCTTTCCATGTTGTAGGACAATGTCACACATACTCTATCTGCTGGTTGCAGCACTTTACAGAAGCTACATCACAAATACTGAGACAAATATTCAAATCCAGCTTGTCATGGTTTTTCGGGCCACAGCATTGCATCAAAAGGAAAACATCTAGATAATATACATCATTTTATACTCGTGTCCTGCTGAATTACAAGGAAATATTTGGGACTGTTGAAAACCTTGATCTCCACTAGAATTTGAAATGGGCCTGAAATTCCGCAGGTTCGAGTGCAGCTGCTGAATGTTCTGAACCCCTATATGGGTTCATAATTTTTATGGGAGTAATTGAGTTTGTGGATATGGTGAAGAATATGGCCCTTTTAAGTTAAGAAATAATTGTTTTTGAGCATTAATTTAATTGAATGTACAATTAAATAATTGAATGTCTGATGACCACAACCATTAATTGATTAAAATGTAATGTGTTCCACTTAAGCTCAGGTTGAGATTTTTTCTTAACTATGATTTGCATGTTTTCCACAACAGTTGAATTGTGGTAACAAAAAATAGCAGTTTATATACCCAGCTTTGGCTACATCAGGGTGTAGCTAAATCGGGCTAATCATGTCTTATTTAGGTTATAGATTGATATGAGCGTAAAAGCATGATTCGCTTACTAATCTTAAAGCTTTTCCTCCTTACGGTTTCACTTGTCTGCTGTCATGGTCACTTGGGAAGACACATTTTTAATACCACAACATGATGTTCAGTTTGAAATTAAGAGTACATTTTTACCCCGATGCATGATCTTGTGTATAAAATTCATGTGATGAATTTGACATGGTAAGTTTTTTCAGTGTAATTGGCAGATAAGTGTTCATTTCTTTTCTTGACTCTTTCTTATTCTGATCTCTCCCTCCCTCTCAGGTTTAACACATACTCCGCGCTCAGAAAAATCAGAGCTGTCTTTCAACATGCGCGATAACAAGACCTATGCGAAGTACGTGAATGCTATGCATGCCTTCCTGAGTGCATATAATGACACTGAACAGCTGGACAAGATGATTTTTGAAGATTGCGGAGGTAAGCATCTCCTTTGTCTGTCTAGTTTCCATGGCCTCATTGCGGGGTAGTCGGGTGGTTTTCTGTGTGTGCAGCAGAGAGGTTTTTGGGGGGATGTAGGTAGTTTTTCTGATGCCAAGAGTATTTGGTCCTCTGCTAATGGCAAGAGCTACTATTGTTTCTCTCAAGGAACTTTTTTCTTTTTTTTTTTTTTCTTCCCCCTTTTCGCTATTTGGTGACTCCACTAAAGATGAGAATTTTTATTTGTGAAATGTGCTGAAAGGAGAATAGCTATGGCAGGATGCGTAAAAAGGAATGGACTTTCTCAAAGACGTCACTCCTTTGTTATACTCTAGGCCAGTGTTTCCCAAATCTCTCCTGGCGTACCCCTTGTCGTGCATGCTTTAGATCTCTCCCTGCTCCAGCACAGGTGAGTCAAATGATCAGCTCATAATTAACCCAGAAGCTGCTTGATAATAAGTGAATCATTTGAATCACCTGGGCTGGAGCAGGGAGAGATCTAAAGCACGCAGGACAAGGGATATGCCAGGAAAGGTTTGGGAAACACCGCTCAAGGCTTTGGGACCTATTTTTTTTTTTTTTTTCAATCAGTAATTATTTACAAATGACCTTGACTGATGAGACGGCAGGCAAAGAGGATTCATTTGATCTGTTTATATCCAGGTCATTTGCACCATGTCTCAAAAGTTCATTCTCCCTATTGAGTCCCCTGAAAGCAAGAGGGCTCAGCAGCTTTCATTATTTCAAAAACCAGTGTGTCCGGCCTGCATCTTGATCACTGCCTGAAGACTGTGACATGGAGTGTACCAAATTCTTCAGAGCAGAAGGCTGAATCTTGTCCGATTCCTTTTGTTGCTTTTGAATTGAGCTGTTCGTGGTGGTGGGAGATAGATGGGTTACTCTGCTGTAAAGGATTCCCCAGCAGTTTCCAATCAGGCTGAGATAAGGGGAGTTGGGTCACCATTCCTCCCTCTGTTGGAATCCGGAGGGTGTTTGGCATGCCACTGCTGGGTTGGCCGAACAGTGTGAGCTGGGGCACCATCTTGAACAAACCGCGATTCCGACCGCCTATTGAACATTTCCCTGGTGGTTATGGGCCCAGATTTCTTTATTCCGAAAACTGGAAGCGGTGTCTGCTGCGGAATGTTGTTGAAATAGTACTGTGTTTTAATTGCGGTCACCTGACACACTTTGCTCAGTTCAGACAGGCCTGAAGTTCACATGCCCCCCCCCCACACACACACACACACACGCATGCACGCACGCGCACACATGCACGCACTGGCCAGATGGCTGATCTTTTTCAAGACTGTCGGGGTAAATTGAATAATTATGACTATTTGAGGGGGGAAATGGGTACTGAGGGCATTAATCACAGAAAATCCTTTTCTCCCAGTCTGATTGGGTAAAGTGTAACATACTTCTTTGCAAAGGCCTATCTCTTGCCGTTCTGGAAGTCGTGGAAGTTTACGCCTTTTGTGTCCTTTCCAGATTTGCTCTTGGCTGTGTCTATTCCACTTGCGAGAAATTTCAATAACTGAGCAACACTGCAGGTAGTCAAGTAGGAAATTTATTGACTTGAAGATAAAATGGATGAACAATCCCAAAACTCCTGGTTGACACATTTGTGAAGTTTACATGTAGATATGTGGACCGCTGGGGAGAATGAACTTTTGAGACGGTGGAGTCTCGAGGATTAAAGGGCGTTGTCCTGTGCTTCAGTGTCTTTGAAAATCTAGCAGTCTCCTGAAAATGCTCTTTGTTTTACCTGACTTCTTGACAAAAAAAAGTGAAATATCTCCCTGAAAACTGACTGAATTGAAAAAAATTTGATTTGTGCTTTTATGGCCAGTCTAAGCACCACCATCAGGTGAAGTGTCTCTTCATTTGCAATTTATTTTAGTTTACCTGTAAGCAACAGTTGGTGCCCTGGAAAGGATCACTATGAATTGCTTGCAAGCGTATGCTCTGTGCATCCCAAAGGTGAAGTGGGTAGAGCATGGTGACTAGTTTACAGCTAATGCATGCAAATGCCCAGGTTTTATTTGGCAAAAAAGGTGGAAGTTAATGGCTCTGCTTTGGGTTTCAGAAGGCTAGTCATTCAATGTCAGATTTCCATTAGGCATTTAGACACTCCATGCAAAAAAGGAATGGATATTGAAAAGTTTGGAGTCCCCATCCATTTAGCATGGTTAAGCGCTGGTAGGGAGTCCTAATAAGGGATTGAAACCACCCCTGATGGTTGTAAATCAACGGTGACAGATTTTTCTCTTTCTTTTTTTTTTGCTTCTGGGAGAAAGTGTGACCCAGACTATTGAGAATCCCGTGTGGCCTCTGAGGGAGTTCAAACTGTTGAGTAATTTCGTTGGAAGTGGATGGAAACTTCAGTGCATCCATCTCGATGCAAGTGATGATTGGACTCTGAACTTTGTGTTGCTTCACATATCTAGTCTTGCATTATGATATGTGGTAACCAAGGACACTTTCATTATTGTATCAAGGACTGATTTATTATTTTTTTAAAATAAATTTTATTCATGTCTGCTTTTGGGTGAAACAAGTGTTATAACTGCAGATCAGTGAGTGTCCAACTAAGTTTCCACTGTCAGTGTCCCAGAATGAGTTGCCTCATGTTCACATCCCTGTTCTGCCCAAACTCACGGTTTCCTCTAGGTTTTGAGACCTTTGCAAGCAGAGATCTTGAATTTTGTGGAGGCATGAGGCTATGCAGTCACACAAGGTGATACTCAAACAGTGTCATACTTGAAGGCATTCAGTGTACGAATTTCCAAAAAAAAAAAGAACTGTAGAGTCTCATACAAAACTTCTCTCCCTTAATCATTGCTTATGACCCACTAGAACTCTGTGGCAGTGCATCTTGCTGCCCTTATTATCTTATTTTTCTGTTTATTCTATGTTTCAGGGTGTCTGCCTTTGGGCAGTAGTTGTGCAGCCCCCAGCCAGTAATGGCTTGCAGGACGTGAGGATGGGTCATAACGCTGCACTGCAATGTAGTGCTTCTGCTGTTATTTAGCTGAGGAGTAGTCAACTTTGAATGTTGTGATTACCAGCCGCAGCTGACAAATCCTACTCTGTCTTTCAGTAAAATATGATTTTTTTTTTTTTGTCCAGACATTCAGACCTTTCCTCCTCAAATAAGTGGCTGGGGCTTCGTGATTGTGTGTGGGTGTTTGGGGGGGGGGTGTTTTGGTTATGAGGTTCCCTGAAAAAATGATACCCTTTAGCTTTCATTTTAAAATAGGAATGCACTTAAAGGAACAATTTTGTGATGACTTACTCACTGACTGGGAATTTTGCTCAGCGTATGGATTGGAGTACGGTTTGGTGCATCGATGGATTTTATCTGTGCGTTTCAGATACTCCTAGGGAATACACTGAGAGGGGGCCCCTGGACAGTTCCCAGGGGGCCAAGAAGGTCTGTGTGTTCAAGAGGTCTTGGTTGAACAAGTGCTCTGGCCTGGAGGACCCCTACTTCGGGTTTTCTCAAGGGAAACCTTGCTTGATCGTCAAGCTCAACAGGATCATCAATTTTCGACCAAAAGTAAGTTTTTTTTTTTTTTTTTTTTTTTTTGTGTGTGTGTGCATCTATTAGAGTTCCAGGTTATTTAACAATTCAGCCATCAGACATAAGTAATCCAGTATTTGGGCGCATGGTTCCCCACACTCCTTGAATCCTCAAATGTGGATTCCATAAGCTCTCAGTTCTTGAGCAATACTTGATGGATTTTGATTAGAGAATTTAGTGGAATTTAGTACATAATGGATAAAACTTTTCCATTTTTACTGTTGGGTCCATAAGTATTTGGACATTGGCAACTTTATTGTTGTTTTACCTGTCAACCATAGAATACTGTAGTTGAAATTGAGTGATCAATATGAGGCCCTTGATTTTTTTTTCCCCCCTCAACATTGAGTGATTCTGTAATTCTTTCCTCTTTATGGGGAAAAAAATTGTATTAATTGAAATAATTTAATTTGTTTAAGATGCATCTCATGAGGCCAGAATGTTAAGTAGATGAACAAACATTGTTCTATGTTGTAATTTATCTGTGATTTGTTTATTTGCTATGGGGGGGGGGGGGCAGGAAGCTTGATTTCCATCCTCTGAGTGCAGTGATTCTATCATTTTAGCTCGGGGTTGTGCTTTCTTAGCAACCAGGTGCATGTCTGAAAGAGACCAAAAATTTCTTTTTTTTAAGGCATTTAAAATGAGGGGGAAAAAGTGTATTGCAAGAGCATTTTGCCCATATTTGACAGTCTACCCTAAAAGCAATCAGGAAGGATCCTGTTTTTAATTTGTGAATGCACAAGCTATGAAGTTGGTACCTTGAACCAAGCTATATTCGTTACGGCATTAAACAAGAGACCATTTTAATTGGTTATAGTCCTGCCAAACCATCTGCAGGTTAGCAGGGTGTCAGGATGCCCTAGTTTCATTAAGGATTTGGGTGGGAATCGTCCAGAAGTGATGGAACAAAGCGCTGTGTTTTCAGAAGCGGAGTATAGCAGCTAGGCATGCACCTGAGCGTACTTAAAATTATGGCCAAGTTAATGTTAGGACTTGTGCATTAGTAAGACTTGTCTAGTTTAGGCGCGAGTCCGAAGGTCTGATTTGCCTCGATGGTAACTGCTAAGAATGGGGAAAAATGAATGATCATGTAGACAAGGAAAAACAATGAGTGCGTTGACATGAGTATTCCTGTTATTATTGGGTTTTTTAGGCATCTTGGTTTTGTCTTGGTGCATGTAGATGCCATATTCTTATTTCAGAAACCTAGATGACCCATTTTCTCTGTTCTGAGAAACCTGAATAAAGTAGCTGGAATACTCCTTGAGCAATTGAGACATTGTTATCAGCATCTTGTCTGGTTTTCTTGCCTCTGCCAATTACCTATACAGGTGTGGTTTCATCCAAGTGATGCGGCTAATTGCATTGTCAATCATACCTCAATAGAACATAACATGTTTTTTGGCTGTGCTTCTGTAAACTCCAAACTGTTAAGCAATCGAATGATATTTGTCACAACTGCTCAGTTTGGTTACTTGTATCAGTAATGGAACTCTTGCACGTACTGTTGGCTCCTGCAGTCTCATACATAGCCAATGAAACGATGGCGTACTCGTGCAGACATTGTCTCTCCTCTCAGAATCGCTTAACTCCATTATTACGAACCTGTCCCACTAGTTACAGCCGTGTATCTTCAACAACTGCTCTCTGGTCATAGGTGGTCTGCAATCAGTGAATGTTTAATATTTCCTGTAGCTCTTGCCTCCCATTGCCGGCGATGATGTCGCGAAGCCAAATTGGCTACCTGATGTTAGTGCTTAATAGAGTTGAGGCTGCTGTGCCAAGGTGTTTAATTTTTAATTCCTTTAGTGAAATTAATATCAGGTCAGCATAGGAAAGTCGGATCAATATTTTCAGAGTTGCCATATTGTGTTTTCAACATTACAGGTGGCTACGCAAATGGAATGCAGTAGTAAACGGTAACCAGGATACTTGTATTTATGATGTGTATGGACTGTGGATATAGACAACCAGATTTTTCTGTTTCATGTAAACGCCATATCTGGCATGATCACAACCATATAACCGGGATACTCATGTCCATGTAAAAGCATTCAATGATGGCAAAGAGTCTAGGATGAGAAAGTCGTCTGTGATTGTGCAAACCTACTTGATATCTATTCAGGCAGTGGGCTGAGGGAGATGGTTTTTTTATTTTTATTTTGGCAGGCGAGCCCTGTTTCAATTGCCCAGCTATTGTATGTTGCTACACTACAGGCCAGAAGTTTTGAAGCAAGGCCAATACAGGTCAAAAATTTGGAAGCAACTTCAAGTTTCTGTTTAGTGTCTTTCTTAAAAACCAGAATGAAATCTGTGGATTTTGGGATGCATTTACTGCATGATTACACTTTTCTTTCATTGATATGCACCATTTTCCTCCATTTACCTTTAGGTACTGTATACATTGATGTTACCAGACCATTGCTCAATAAATGTTAGCAAAAGAAGGGAAGGGCTTAGTTTTTGGGTTGAGGATTTGCAAGAGTCACAACTTCAGTAAAAAGTGGAAAACAAATCACTGTTTGCATTATTCACTTTGTGATGGTTTACAGCCCACCGGATGCCGACAGCATTTGGGCGGGCACTAGGACCATGGGCCTAGTGATATGGGACTGTTAATTTGAGTAAAAATGTATTCTGAACAGTGACTCTTTATTTAATAATCATGTTTATTTTGTTGCCAAGTGTGCCAATGAAGCTGATCATCTTTGTTTTTTTTTTTGTACAAATTTGATCTTTCTTCCGAACTTTTGGCCTGTAGTGTACGTTAGGCATATTATCAGACAGAAGCATGATGGTGTCCCCCCCCCCCGCTCTGCAGTTTCTGCAGTTTTTATTATTATACGCCCGTCTTAAGACGGGACGTATTATGTCATCATCCCCCGTCCGTCCGTCTGTCTGTTGTCTGTTAGCAATTTCTTGTCCGGGGCATAACTCCTGAGCTGCTTCAGCTACATTCGTGATACTTCACATACACGTGCACCATCACTAGGCGCTGTGTCGCGCACCATGATTTTGTTCACCAGGTCACGGTCCCTGGCAAAGGTCAAAGGTCACATGGGGCCCAGATGGGGCTTGTCAGGAGCATAACTTCTCAACCGCTTCAGATACATCCATGATATTTCACACACACATGTACCATCACTGAGCAGAGTGTCGCGTACCATGTTTACGGCCCTCCCTCCAAAGTCAAGGTCACGGACAAAGGTCAAAGCTCACATGGGGCTGTTGTCTGTTGGATATTGGTATCATGTTCTCTGTCCACTTCCTGATCCATGTTCATGACGGGCGTATTATGCACCGTTGGCGGTGCTCTTCTTGTTAACCTGCCTGTTCCAAAGGAACATGGTGCAGCATCTGTAGTATGACTGTCAACTTTTCCTTTAAACTGCTTTTCAAGTTGTACTCTGCAGATGTTGATCAGACTTGGTGCTGACCAAGTGTTGCTTTTCTGCTCGATTCAGAATCCAATATGGCGTCCCTGGCCTCGGATTGGCTGGTAACTTTTTGACCATTGGTCAGATTTGGATCAGGCATGATCTATTAATTTTTCTCATAGCCCTAAGTGTTGAATGGGACCCGACACCCCCTCCCCGGCTGTATTTAAAATCCGATCTACCTTTCCTGGTTACTGATTAGCTCACATTTTTGACTGCCTTTCCAGTTCTTCAGGTCAGATGTGGATCAGACGTGGTGTATATATTTGTCTCATGGCCCTGTTCAAGAGTGGTGGTGTGTGTTTTTTTTTTTTTTTTTTTTTGCGCTGAATTCATAATCCAGTATGGCTGACTTGGTCACAGATTGGCCAATGCATTTTTAACTTCTCAAGTTCTACCAGGCTGAATTGGATCACACTTGGTACAAAAGTTCCTCTCATACCCCTGACCAAGTGCTGTTTTTTGGCCTTTTTCAAAATCCAGTGATTCGGTGTTGCATTCAACTTCCTCTGAAATTCTAGTGATCAGATTTTGATCGAACATGGCACACACATGACTCATGCCCCGGACTTATTGTTATTTTCAGATTGATGCGGGATCCACTGGATACATTTGAATCAATCTTGCTACAAATGTTCACCACTATGACCAAGTGTCATGTGTTGGGTCAACGTAGAGTCCATTACAGTTGTCCCTGAGTGCGTTTACATGACCATAGAGAAAATAGATTTATTGCGTTAGTCCGACTAAAACTGGACTTCAAAAATACGTTTACGTTTGTCCGACTGGAATCGTACTAAATTGAGTTTTTCAGTCAGACTGAAACACCAAGATAATGCTGTTGCTTGTCACATGATCCCTCCATGTATATGCTGGAATTGAACCGAACTGGACAATGTGCACTCTACAATGCACAGTGCAAGGCTTTGACCCGGAAGACTTGTGGACTTGTAAACAACAACTGATTTGTAACAGCTCAGGCACGCCTTGGGGGCTCATTAATCCGCATATTTTATCAAATGACTTGCGCGACATCCGAAAATTTTCCTTCCACTCATTATCGGAAAACTCAAAATGACTCTATCCCACTAGTCTTTACTCCTGACCTGCCTCCAACATGCACGAGAAGCCCGGGGCTGCGTTTACCGAGAGCACAGATGCTAATTTACTTAATTGGAATCACCCACTGTGAGTGGACAAACTATGTAAATTGCTAACTTAGTTAGGGACTACCCTTTTGGGAAATGCACCCCGGGGTGGTAGAGAGGGCGCACAAAATGGAGCATAGCCGAGGTCACGCTGTAGGAGCAGTCCAGGAGCATACGGCGTTGCCGCCTACCTTCAACATATATCGTAAGCTTCAGGGATAGTGCACATCTCAACTGTACCGGGGGGGGGACATTTTAGTGGCAGTGGGTACATTTGGATCAAAACTTGCCATTAGTGTTCAAAATCTTGGTACAGAGGAATATATATATATTTTTTTATTTATTTATTTTTTTTAAGTGCTTGGATTCATAATTAATTTAGCATAGAATGCTGAAGACTGACTTGCTAATCCACTTTTTGTGTCGCCTGCGAAGCATAGCGGCACATAGGGATCACTTTGTCCGGCGTCTGTCTGTCTGTCTGTCTGGTAGTCGCACTTTCAGTTGGTAGTCACACTTTCACATAAGCTTCGCAGGCGACACGTGTTCACCTGAACACTCTAGTTATGGTATTACGGTGACTTGACAACATGTTTATAGTGCATTTACCACTTCATTTGATTGATTATGGTTTAATATCGCTTCAGTACTTGCTGAAGATGATAACTTGACTATGTCTGCATGTTTTGCAGTATACTGATGCTTACTTTTATAGTACTGCACTACTGAAAAGATTTGTTCCTTTGTCAAACTGGGTGAGCAACAGTAGCCCCATGGGCCTCTTGTTGTGTTGGTGTTGCTTAATTTAGCTGTGACTGTGAAAATGTTTCTATGCATTGCGTACAACTATTAGGTTTTCTTAGTACTTTATCAGTATTACTGATTTTGCTTTTCTTTGGTTGGGATTATTCATATTAATTGCTAGCTTGCTTGAATTAAAAAGTTGGTCTACTTTTGGATTTAAATTTGTTGCTTGGCAACAGTCATCACTTCACACATGTTCAGATGGACAAGCTTTGTGAGACGAGGCACACCTATGACCAAGGTCTGTCTGGCTTTGTGCAAGCGGAGTAATTTCAAATCACAAATTCAGATGTTGAAAAGACCAGCATAATGGAAAAAGACCCATTACCTCTGCCCAGCTGCTCTCTGCTCCAGGAGCATGTCTCACAGCTGCAGTTCCTGGGAAATGTGCTGTATGCGTGTATGACCAGAAGTGGGTTATTGGTAATATTCATGCTACATAGGAGAGGGGAAAAGATGCACAAGTTTATGCATTTATGCATTCTCTAGTCCCTCTAAGACTTTCATTTGGCCATGGAGAGAAGATATCTGTTGGGCCCTCTTGTGCTTAAGATCATCGTGTCGCCCTAACCCAAACTGGAGCGCGTTTCCCAAAAGCGTAGTTGCTAACTAAGTTAGCAACTTGCATAGTTCGTCCATTCATTGTCAATGGGGCCCAACTATGTAAGTTAGCATCTGTGATTTCAGGAAACGCACCCCTGGCCAGCAGTATACACTTCTTCTGGATAAGGAAAAGGACATCATTGCATTGTTCAAGCTCCTGACATAGATTATTTCTTCAACGCTTTTAATTTCCTGACCTTTTTCTCAGTGAAATTGTAGTACTGCTCATAGTAACATGGTGTGTTTTTAATACCTTAGTACCTTCAGTCAGACTAATTTTTATCTAAATATTTTGAACATTTACTTATTAAAACATGTCCTTTCCAGTAGTACGATTGTATTTTGGTAAACTTTGTCATACATGAGCAATATGCACTTGAAATATAGGCGTGAAATCATTTTTAAACGCCTCATGTCAGGAATTTTGATATCTTTCAGACATGCACCTAGTTGCAAAGAAAGTACTAAACCATGAGTTTTATTTATAGAAAGTTTTAAAAAATCTCATGTGGTTCAGTATGAAGAATTTGTATTTTCTTTAAATCTGTGTTCATTTTGAATTCTGGCTGCAGTAAACAATCATGTTAGTAATCGAGTATCCTATCGAGTAATCTAACAAGTAATAGTGCGTGCTTGGTCAATTTTATTTTATCACCTTTTGTTTGCTTTATTTTTTCTCTTGCTCAGATGTTTTTTTTTTTTTTTTTTTTTTTTCCCTTTTTTTCCCCCCCCCATCCTCTGATCTTTGCAGTTCGCGCTCGTGCCTCATACCATTCACATTACAGCTACCGTATTGATGTGAATATAAGCACAATACCTTTAAGTGCATATGCGCCTATAGTCGAGTACAGGCGCAGGTGCCTGTAATTGAGATCAAAACCACACATACAGGCAAATGCATATGTATTTTCACATACAGGCACTTCCCAGACAATTTTGAATTACGGTTGAACAAACTGGGTTTCAATTTAAATCCGGTATCAGTTGCTGTTCTCCAACTGATGGAGACTTAATGGACTCTTAATGGGAGTCCATTTCTATTGGAGGATGATGAGGACAGATGCTGTTGGCAGCCGACAGAACTTCAAAATACAAAATATTGTGCACATGGGGATCACATGATGTATATTCATACATCCTGGGATACAACCACTCAAGATATATACAATTTTTGTTTGCCGAACAGCTACGAGTCTCTAAGTCTCTCTGACTTTTAAAACAAAATACTGCGAGAAATGTATTAAGCCGTTTTAAATTTTTGTGTGCACCTTTTAGAGAATACTGAGGCAGCATTCTGTGTGAGACAACTTTTTTTTTTTTTCTCTCCTCCCTCCAATTATACAAAAATATGCATTATTTAGCTTATTAGGCTATGCGCATCCGTACAGTACAGCGGAAACTAAGGTACTGTGCCACAGAATTAAGCGTCCGTCTTAAAGGAGAACTCCGATGTGAAATTGACTTGGTGTATTGAAACAACGAGTAACTTTTCTCAAATACCCCACCTCCGTAAGCACGCAGCATTTTGAAATGCATGGCTTTTTAGCCAAAGCTCCCAAAAGGCTTACAAGGGTAGTGAATTGGGCATAGCGTTGCCATGCAAAGAAATTGCTATTTTCTCATCATTAACAAGGCTCAAAGTAGCTCCACACTTCATTGGTTGAATTCCGAGGGCCCTGACATTTAAAACGAGGCACTGAGAACTTGAGGTACCTTGAGGTACTGAGTACCTTGAGGTAGTTTCCAGTCGCCTCCCATCTTGAAAGTCACGATAAGACGATTGACGAGCACAAACGAATAGGAAGGCTTGGGGAACAGATTGCAATCTATTCGTTTGTGCTCGTCAATCGACTTATCCTGACTTTCAAGATGGAGGTGACTGGAAACTACCTCAAGGTACTGTCTATAGTACCTGAATTAAATGCCAGCTAAATGTTTCAAAAAATTTAGGACAGGGCGATGAAAACGATTTTTTTCCCTTGTCCCACTTCAAGATGAGCCTCTGTTTGGTCAGAAGTAGTTTACACTTAATGCTTTCTGATGGATGTCATTTTACACGGTCTCAGTCAGATTTACTAGTCCTCTCCATCTTTTACTTGACAGCCTTTTCTTTTCTTCAATTTACAGCGCCAATATCTGTGTCTCAAATCTCCAAAGAAAATGTAGCTTTGTGACATTGCACAACTTTAGATTTTTGGCATTATTTCGTTTTTATATGATGACAAACATACCATGTATATCCAGTAAAGACATATTAATATAAGTGCAACACATTTCTGGTTAAAATTGATGTTAAATTCAATGAGCAATATTTGGATAGAGTGCAGAAATCTATATATCTGGTTCATCATTTGCATTAATTCTATTAATTATGGACACATTATTCAGTTTGTCGGCACCTTTTGGGTATGAAATTGGTTGCACCTTAGTTCAGATGTGGCTTTCAAGTCTTATGCAGACTGCCTTGCATTTCATAAAAATGCCAAATATGGCTTGGGTGACCTTGCGTAAATGACTCTTCCCTGATGTCATCCGATTTGCATGTAGAACGCCCCATGAAATATAGCTATGCCCTAGATAATCCTCTCTCTGCTCAGTTGTGAATAGTGTTGGCAGAAAATTACCAGTTTTTGCAGCTGGTTGAAAATGGGAATAGAGGCAGCAGTCAGTCTGTGGGCATATCCTCTGACATGGCGCTTGCAGAAAAATGGGGACTATTAGTCTTTCATTTGGATGTCCTGTACTGTTGGCAAAGGTTGTGTTATTCTACAAAGTCATTCCTTCTTTCAAAAAAGATTAATTTAGTTCATTCATTGCAGTTCATTCAGTTTATTCACAAAATACCATTAAAATAATTGTGCAATCTTAAATAACTAATGAAGATGTGAAATGGTACAACCTGATAAGCTATCAGGGGCTTAAGAACAGTGGGTCAAACATTAAGCAGATGATACTTAAAATCTCTCTACAAGCACAGTGTCTGAATTTGAAAAGTGTATTTATTACTCAGTGACATTTTAAACTTACAAGACCATTTCGACTAAGCTGAACTCTTAAAATGCTAAACTTAAACCACATTTTATGTGAGCAAAATTGTTTACGTTCTCAATTTGTTTCTAGGTACCAGAAAATAGTAGCCTCTCAACCGATCTCCAGTCCAGACTGCAACCTAATGTCATCCCAATTAACTGCATGAACAAGGTATGCCACATCAGCATTGATATTGCTCAGCCACTAATGTGGTAATGACCTGGTCCACATTGATGCTTGCATGCAAAAAATATCCTGGCTCCCCATCTCTTGGCCTGGAGATTTGATTTCCCCATAATGGATTACATGTGACACCTATATGTATATCAAATGACCTTTTCCCTAGCCTCCTCATTGGTTGTGATTTGTAGTCATTATGGGGGAAGGGAGGGGGGAGTTTATGAGGAAAAGAGTTAATAGAACACACATTAGTGAAATGTACTGCGGGAAAAAAAGCGCATCCTGTCACTCTCCTGTACTAGGATTGGAGTTGGGGAGGCCCAATGTCAATCATTCTACTGCTTACATTTGAATAAACATGAGCTGAAGTGGTGTCTTGGTATTAAGCATTTCCCTCCAACCTCCATTTTAGAAAGAAGAGGATGCAGCCCTCGTTAAAGAAATCAAGTACTATGGTGTGGGAGAGGGGTTCCCCCTGCAGTACTACCCCTATTATGGCAAACATGTGCACGAAAAGTACCGCCAGCCTCTGGTGGCCGTCCAGTTTACCAACATAACATGGGATACTGAAGTACGCATTGAGTGCAAAGTCTTCGGAGGCAATATTGGTTACAGTGAGAAGGACCGCTACCAGGGACGCTTTGACGTTAAAATCTCCATCAACTCATGACCTCAGTCTTCAGTTCAAGCACTTTTGCTGCCATCCCTTGCCTACCCCTCCCATTTCAAAAAATAATGAAAAGAATTTAGATGAATTTTAAGTAAAATGCGCACACGGCTAGTCCTGAACAAATTGTCATAACATATGGGACCTACACTTAATCTGTATGCTTCTCCACTAGCTTTTCTGCATATATCTAGGGATAGAATGTAAATTACAGACAGAGTAGCAATAGCATAATGTATTTATTCTACTGTAAATGAGAATACTCCTTGAGCCATGGGACATTGTCATACATTACTGTAAGTTATAATTCCACTACTGACATGTAGCAAGCAGTGTTTCTGTCCCCTAAGTATTGCTGCCTTGTGTGGTTTATATATATTTTTGGAGTGTACAGTACAGTAGTCGCAAAAAAGAAAATGGTCCTATCTAAGCCATGTTGTAATTTCTGTTTTCTTCTGTGAGCAAGCTTTAGCGGTCCAAGGTGTATATATGTATTCTAACTAACTGAAAAATACTGGCATGGTACTCTTCCCACCCCCCACTCCCCCATCTTTCCAGTTTGTGTGAGAGGCTGGCTGCACTCCGTTGAATCCATTAGCTTTTCTGTGTATCTTAAGTCTATGATTGTGGGGAGAATACATTTTTACATCACTTTTTTTAAATCACTTTTAAATGTGAGAAATGGGGTTTGTTACTTTTTTGATGCTTTTTTTTTTTTTTTTTTTTTTCTTCCTGTTTTTATTTTTGCTTTAGTGTAATGTAGAGTTTTGTGTCTTTGCCCTGGAAAACTGTTACCCTCCATGGTTAGCAGTGCTAACTCAGTGCATTTTTTTTTTTTTTTTTTTAAATACAGTTGTTTTGCTGGAGACATCACACAATGTGGTGTAACTTTATAATGAATGTTTTAGCCATTTACATGGTGGAAGAATTTTATATTTATGCAGTTGTACATTTTTTTTGTCTGCAGGAAAAAGTGTAATGTATAAATACAATACCAAAGTCACTGGTTAAGTTAAGTAGAATTCTATCAAAATCAATTCAGTACCCCATGTAATATGATATTTTGTTGGTGTTGAAAGTGCAAAGGTCAATGTTGAACATCCGTAAATTTCAGGCGTCTGTCTACTTGTCATCTTCTTAATCCGGGTGAGACTTAAAAAAAAAATAAAATGAATGAGTAGAAAACCCAGTGTTTGTTATTTTTCTTCCATTTAATTTTTGCAAACGTATAATAACTTTAGATGGTATTGTCAAAAAAATTTCCATTTATGTCTCAGTAGTTGGCTGATGGAGTATTCACCTTCACAATGTGTTGCAATTTCAACAGCCTGGCTGTGTTAAGCATTTTACAATGTTCTTTTTTATTTTTTTCTGTTTAACATGTGTTACTGTGACTGCAGATTGCAGCCTTCTGTCAAAACTAGAAGGGTGAGATTTTGTTAATGATCAGGATTCATCGAAGGTACTGAAATGCAAAAATGGCTGTATATATGATTTAATAGAATTTCTGCATATGAATTTCTGAAATTCATAGACCAGTCCAAGGTGGGTAAAAATGGCCATTTTTTTTCTATTTCAGATGTTCAGTAGATTAGTTAACGTAAGCCCTATTTTAAAATGAGCTTTCTGGCCATCTTTAAAGAAAGGGACAACTGAATTTCAAAATGGTTTGGAAGATGGGTCATGTCATAAACTAACGATTCATGCGAATGTTTGAACACATCGAGGGCTGACTGCAATATAACTGTTTATTGCAGTCAGCCCTCGATATAGAACTCATACAACTAATCTATCCATCTCCGAAAGTCAGTTCTGAAGCAAAATTGAAGATTTTATAGATTCCGCCATCGAAAATATTTCAACCAATCAGAAGAATCCTTGCGGAGATGCTCTGACGTCACATGGGTGCAGCACGTTGAACCTATACATGGCGAGTGAGACTGCCCAAGCATTGAGATGGTTGTTAAATTACTCACCGTCGTCACCATTTTTCTGTGCGAAAGGACATTGTTAGTCGCAAACAGACCCCTCTATTCGTGAAAATATTCAAGAAGGCGGTTTGAAGGCAGAGAGAGAGAACTATATGCCTGCGTGTACAGCGGTTGGGTGTACATGCAGGACTGGTTCAGGTTAGCAGCATGTCCGCACGTTCTATACTGCAGTGCAAAGGCAAAACGCCGTAACATCACATTTGATGGGGTTATTATTTTGGGTTTATTGAAGACCTCCTTTATCATGTGGATGAATATTATGAGTCGATTTGATTGTTTTTATGAAAAAATCAAGGTCTGTGTCAACAGTAACTCTGAAAATCCCACCAGAAACCTTGACAGAACGCCGTCACTGCAGTTACTGTGCTTAGCCTTTGTTTCGGGACGCTAACCTTGAGTTAAGGCAGTGTTCCCCAACCCTCTCCTGGAGTCCCACCTGTCCTGCATGCTTTAGATTTCTCCCTGCTTCAGCACAGGTGATTCAACTGATCAGCTCGTTAATCACCCCCTAAAGCTGAGTGATGACAGCCTGCTCATTTGAATCACCTGTGCTGGAGCAGGGACAGATCTAAAACATGCAGGACAGGTGGGCCTCCTGGAGAGGGTTGGGGAACACTGAGTTAAGGTACTCTGGCTTTGTTTAGCCGCGCATCAAAGCATTGTTACTGTACAGCCCTGAAGTTACGGTCCGTGATAGTCGGTGCAGGCTCGCCTACGTCTCACTCGCACACCTCCCTGTCAGCTACCCTGCCTGACATCAGGCCCATAAACTATTAAATGCATACCTTTTCTTGTAAATCGATAAAATCAATGCCAGCCACCTCATCTGGAACTTTTTTCCACGATAATCCACAAGTGTTAGAGTAAATATTCCTTAGACGCTGCAGGCAAGCAGACCAATTCTTTATGATCAAAGCGAGTCCGCAAGCTATGCTACCCAAAGTCCACTGTTGGTTGCAAAGCAAACCGTTAAACATTCCAGCTATGAAACCTTTTTTAGTCAATTGTAAAATGTCTAGCAGGAAAATCCAATTCCATCATTATACATATCTGCTATGTCAGGCACATCATCAGCGATGGTTCCACAATAATCCACTGTTAGAGCAGTTCGTTGGATACAGGCGAGTAGACCACTTCTTTATGATTGACGAGTCCGCAAGCTAATCGTACCCAACGTCCATAGTTTGTTGCAAAGAGAATCGAACACTCACTCCGCCTGTAAAACCCTTTCTTTGGTTAATTGTGTCTGAGTTGAGCTGTTTTCACATCGGATGCGAAACAATTTTTTTGCATGTCAGATTGCATTCTAAGTCCATGCAAAGACGCGAATACAGGCGAAACGCGTGTATTCGTGTCTTTGCATTGACTTTGAATCAACAATAATTTCCTGTATTTAATCATACTGTATAAAGCAAAGTAACCTATCTGCTGGCATTCTGTTTTTAGTGCCGCACACCAAACTGGAGCTATTCTCCATCATAAAGATACGATGTAATGTCACCACAGCTCTGTAAAGCAACAATTAAATGTATCTAATTCATTCTTAATCATTCAAAACAAATGTCATTGATGGTTAGGCTTTAGGTGAGTGCTCTTCTAATGATCTTGTGTACAGAAAACAGCAGCCAAATATTGAATTGATTCAAGTTCACAGTAGAAGACCAGATGCGCCGAGTGGAGATCGACCCTTGAGCCCATGTGATGTCACGCATCGCCCTTCCTGGAGGTAAAATGGCAGCTCAGTATTGGCCTTCGGACTGCCACACAAAAACGCTCACAACTTTTTCATCAATGGTCAAGTATGCCTGAAATTTTTCTCATGGGCTCTCAATATTATAAGCTATCAACCTATGCATGTACCTAAATTCCATTGTCTATTCCTTTAAATTTTACCATATGGCCACCAGATATCCAAAATGGCCATCAAATTCCCTGAAATGCTACCTTCTAAGGTTGCCGTAGCCTAATTTTCTGGTATTTTTCTCAAATTTAGGAATTTTAATGTAAAGAAATATTGTGCCGTTGTTTGGAAATCATAATGACCCTTTTGCATCATGTAAATCCAACATGGCCGCCAAGGCAATCCACCATATTATGTCATCATTTAATGATGCAGTAGTTGCCAAGCAAAAATTGTTGAAGCCAATTTTGTGATTTACTTGTCACCAAACCTAGACTGAAATAATTGAAGAAATGGGAGTAAATTGCTTGAAGTTGAAACTGCCATTGTCCATGTGGCTCATTTTCCACATAATCACACGTTCATGCTCGCTAACAGTTTATCAAGTGTTTGGACGCTCAAGTCCCTCCCAGATAAGCAGAACGTGTTCCCTAAACTCAAATCTCATCATGTTTTATATAATTCTCATATCATTGGTTCTATAGTTTTAAGTATACTTAAATTTAAGTGGTTGGATCAAGGTTTTTTTTTTCTTTTTCTTCCCCCTTCTCTTATTGGCCTATTATGGATCAATATTTTCCCAATTTCTGCCACTAATGTATCTTGTTTGCTTTCAGATCAATCATAAATGTAATGGCAAAATAATATTGTAATGGTGTTGCCGTGTGATATGGAATATCCATGTTATGCTTTGTTATATACTGAACAAAAATATAAACACAACGGTTTAGTCATTTCAATATTACGCATAATTATTTCTGAGGTTGAATTAGTTTGTTTATTTATGTGACTTAGGTTGTGTGCCACTGGTCTGAGTGCATTTCAGTCACCTTCTCCATATCACTTTCAAGTTCATGCTCTTTCTCAAAATTGGCCTGTCAGACAGGTGGGGCATGATCCAGAGCTATTGAAATCAGGTAGTCAGCCCAGGCACATCCTGTACTCTGGTCAATAAAAGGCCACCCCAAAAGTCCCAGTTCTGCCATTGTTCAAAATGCCATAAATGACTAGAGCCATCAGGGACCGTGCCATTGGCATGCTTAATGCAGGAATTTTCTCAGGGATGTTGAAAGGGCTCTTAATGTCCATGTTTCAACAATAAGTCGCATAAAACACCTTTTTGAGGAATGAGGCAAGACGGCAGACCACCCGCATGCATGATGACTACGTGTGACAACCCCCTTCCATATATCTGGATGCTTTATCTCTGTGATCGTCTGAGACCAGCAACTCCTACTGCAGATGAGACAGCTGGTCCCCACCATCACCCCATTTTTGCCGAAACGGTGAAAAATGATCTCCAGGAAGTCCGTAACTTTACGCCTTTTGCCCTTTGTGGATTGGACCTCTCCTCAGCTCGATGAAAAAATTGGTTTGACTGAGTGAATAGACAAGTTTGATAGCCAATGGCACAATGGAGGACTGTTTTCTTTACAGACAAGTCACATTTATAACTACAGAGTGGATGGACGGAGGATTGTTATGCTGACATCATTGTGGTGCACAAAGTGACACATGGTGGTGGAGTGCTGGTTTGGGTGGGAATATTCCAAGGACACTGCAGCCAACTGCAGTTGATAAACAGCAACTTGAATGCAGTGCGATTTCACGATGAGATGCTGTTACCTATCGTCCTACCATTTATCCATCAAAAGAATTACTATTCAGCATGACCATGCCAGACCCAAGTCACCCGTGTATGCACAGAATTCCTTGAGCCTGAAAACATTTGCGTGCTTGAATGGCTGGCTTATTCCTCGGATTTGTCCACCTTCCAGCATCTTTGGGATGTCCACAAGCAACGAGTTTGTCATTGGTTCCCATTTTCAGCCAATAGCCGCCAACTCGGCACAGCTCTTGAAGAGAAGTGGGAACGTGTCCACCAAGTCACCATTGACCATTTGTTACAGACCACACAGCAGAGATGTGTAGCAATGCAGCAGGCATTGCTACAGGGTTGGTGGACATACCCAATATTGATTAGTGAAATTTGGACAATAGACTCCATCCCCATTATTATCACGCCATCGCGAGATTCTTGTTTGTCGTTTTAAATCATTTATTGTACAACCATATTGCGATACATTTCAATCTGTCAGCACTCAATGAACGTACAATGAGCCTCTGAACATGGTCATATTTCTCACAATAAGAAGTGTTGCGTTTATATTTTTGTTCAGTGCATTTCAGTTGTTGCGTTTAACATTTTCTTCTCAGACAAACTTCCTTTTTTGTTCTCTGCCTCTCTCTCTCCTTACTCTTGCATTACCATGTACGGGAGTTTAGAAATTATGGTATTTACCATCTGGTTTACTTCTCCGTTAATTGAGGTCTATTGGTGAGCGTCGCAAATGAAGTGTGCACCGTTATCTCAACCAGGGAACTCTTGAATCTGGGGCCTTTTGCACGAAGGCGGGATAAGGGATTAGCCCAGGATCGCCACGGTATTAGCCAGGTCTAAAGCCCCACTTCGGTTGCACAGAACGTGAGCTAAGCCATAGCACTAGTTTCTATGGAAACAAAGTCTGTGGAGCTAGCCAGCTCCGGAGCTAGCTTAGGAACTAGCTAAGCTCCTGTCTCCAGCCAATTTCACCTCGCCTCATTCAACAGTCACCCAGATTGAAAATCAATGTCCTTAGCAGTCATTCTGAATTGTCCACTACACATTGCTATCTCAATTATAGTAGGCCCAGAGTAATTATCTGAGAAACTTGTGACCATTGATGTCAGTAAAATATCCAGTATTTGATCATTATATTCAAGTATCCATGTGACAGTGACCATCACAGTTCAATCAGTCCCCCTTCCATGTCACATTTTAACGATATCTAGAATCCGTCATTATCAGATTTTCCCCTATTCCCCAAGTTGAGACTGCCATCAGAGTAGAAAATGAGCAGTGCTGTATGAAGTGTGTTACCGTGTTTCAGTGCGGTCTTAAATCGGCTGCGGTAACCCCTACATACAGCACTGCTGCTACTTTTCTCCGTCTTTATTCAGACTGCGACGGATAAGGTAGAGTCGTTGCCGTAATGCTGGACACGAGTGCAATGTCGCTTGCTTCGGATACTGGAATCAATCAATACTGGCTCCTTGACGTAATTTTCTGACGCTAACATTCTACTTTTTAATTTGAGTATGCCTCCATCAGAGGTCATTAAAATCAAATTAAACTCAACTAATTTGTAAACGTCTTCTAGACTGGGCTATCAATTTAGTTTGTACTGGACGAAAAAAGGGCTTGTAGCAAAATTTATAGGCATATATGGGACAAATATGCTTCTATGAATGTCAAATTTAACCACGTCCTCACAGTGCGCATATGACACTCAAGTTTATTGTCCTGAGTCTCGCTTGATATTAAATCTTTGTGACAGCGACGGCTTATCTCGTTCACGGTAACGCCGAAGTGCATTAGCTACTCCTTTCTGACGGCGCTGAAACACCTCCCGAGTTTACCTTCACTTGAGTTTAGTTCACTGTATACTCCTCAAACGTCTTGCACCATTCAGACAGAAACTGAAGGAGTAGGAAGCAGAGTCATTTCAGAGATCTCATCGTCCCTCTGTCTGAACGTGGTCTTTGAGTGTTGCTGGCGCATCAGTCTGCTGCATCTACTTGGTGTCCATGGTGATGATCAGTGATTCTGTGATCGATCTCGGGGTCTATTTGAGGTAGCCGTGTGCACGCACTCTAGACTTATGCTGTCGGAGGCGACGGCTGGGGGTATATCTCCGAACGCCTCCAATTCCCCAATCCTTGAATAGACCTTGAATAGACTTTCATTTAAACTTAATTTCAGGTCAATCGGACAAATGGTTCTGAACATATGGCCAAAATGGTCATTTTCCATCACAAAGCACCACCTGGTGGCAAAATATTGAGCCATACAGGTATGATGTCATCATATGACACGTAAGGTCATGACCTTGCAGTTGCACATAGTTCCATGTCAATTGGACACATAGTTCCAAAGATATGGCAAAAATGGTGAATTTTATGTGACAAAGCTCCTCTTTGTGTCAAAATTTTGAACCAAACAGGTATAATGTCATCGTGAGACACGTCCTCAGGTCATGACCTTTCATTTGCACTTGATTTGAGGTCAATCGGACAAATATTTCCAGAGATATGATAAAAACTGATTTTTTCAGTTTTTGGCCCCTGGTGGCCAATCTAGAAATGGTAAATTGTCCAAAATCGAATCAGTTCTTCCTCTTTATAATACTTACTTATATGCAAAACTTGAAATTTCTAATTGAAATGTTACTGAAGTGATCTCGTTAACACGTAGGGCGGCACGGCGGCGGTGGTCGGACCAAAAACATAATATCCCCGGAACGCCATTCGGCATTCGGGGATATAATTACAGGACATCATAAAATCTCATGATTATAGATCTTTTATTTTCATATATTGATTCATGAAACATTTGCTTTCTTCTTGATCCATTAAAAAAAACTTGGGCATGGTGAACATTTATTTGTCCAAAAAAGTAATTTTTTAAGTATTCGTACATGACCCACTTCTGACACTTGAAATATAGCACACGAGAAGACTACGGTACACTGATTCTTTGTATTCTATTCAAGCTATGTTAGCGATATTGAATCCTATCATGCTGTCCCTCATTCTGTAGGCTTCTGTGACGTGCCTCTTTAGTTTGCTCCAGCAGTGGCCCATAGGCCTTCGCCCTGAAATCAGACTGGTCACTTTGGCGTCTGAGAATTCTTTGACAGAGAAAAATGAGAGATTTCTCTGGCAGTGACGTGATGGGCCTCTCCCACACAAAACGAAACAATGCTTGTATTTGATTTCATTCACTTTGTCTTGTTTCTCTTCCCTCTCTGACTTCCTTCCCTCCTAAACACTTGGTTCCATCGTGGCTTTATCCCACAGATTGAATCACAAGATGACTGGGGCTGTGTTTCTGCCTTTAAACTGACACACACTAAGGTCAAATTTGTCTATTGTGTCAACCATGACCTGAGAAAGTCTGGCCAACAAAACAGGATATACTAGTGAATGGCTTTTCATTGAGACTCAGTGTCCTGTTCAGGTTTGTTTTAAAATTTAGCATCCCGCTGCCGGGTGGCTCGCATGGTTAGCAGAGGTGATCACCATGTCGCGAGTTTGAGCCCCGGCGTACCCACCGGCAGGGGTCGGCAGCTTTTTCAGAGTAGCGCACAATTGCGCTACAGGGTTTCAAATTGGGAAGGAACTGTCGGATTTGGGTATACAATTACAGCTTTGTTCGTTGCTCCAGCGCCTCCTGTTGGCCAGACGGGCACTCGTCAGGAAGACTCCGGGTTGGTTCACTTCAGGGTATCCTCCGCTCAAGTTCTGAACTTGCGAAGATTCAACCAATGAGTGTAGAAGAATCAGTGGTAGACAGGCACGTGCTTCGGAGGAGAGCCATGAACTGTCTCACTATCCTGAGTTGGCAGCAAGGGGTCGCATACGAGCAAGCGTTGTACATACTTCCCCAAATGGGCATTCCAGATTCGGGTGGGATTGGAGATGCCAAATTAAAAAAAAAAAAAATTTAGCATCTCAAATGTCATAACTAACCTTTATTCAGGGTAGACCCTCTCGTAAAATTTAACCATTTATCACAGAGCACCATGCATTTGTGTTTGGTGGTTACTCTGCTTAAGCCAGGGGTGTCCAATCTAATCCAGAAAGGGCCGGTGTGGGTGCTGGTTTTTGTTAGAGCCCAGCACTAACACACTTGATTCTACCCAGCAGGGTCCTGATTGAACCGCCTGATTAGTTAATTAGTGGATTCAGGTGCTGTAGCACTGCTGGCTAGAACAAAAACCAGCACCCACACCGGCCCTTTATGGACAAGTTTGGACACCCCTGGCTTAAGCAATGCTCCATAGCAATGTGCGCGAGCATGACACTGACAGACCCAGAGATTGCGAAAAAAAAACCCGCTTGGCAGAGCGTGAGATTTGTGACATTTTAATGAAGAAACACATTTTGAACAAATGCTGCTTATTTTGAAAAGTGCTGCGTATGAAGGAGGAGGCTGGGAAGAGGGGGAAATGAGTGGCAGATCTGTTGTAGGCCAGAGAGGGATCGATGCGGAGAGAAAGGAGCAAACGAGATGAACGAACGCTCCCTGGGTTATAAAAGCTGACTAACTGGGTGGGAGATGGTGAAGTCGAGAGTGATTGGACTGAATAGGGCTTGTGACAAGGACTGTCCTCTGTGCATACCAGAACTAACGCTAAAGCTCCATTATATATTACATTTGAAATGTTTGGCGGCAAAATTACATCAAATTCAGTTGTTTTCTGAAAAATAATGAAATTTGATTTCAAAAGAATGTATTTTCTCCACGGATTTGGATATTTGCATTTCTATTCTTGTTTTTTTTTGGTTTTTTTTTTTTTGCGGTGGAATTCCGATAGCCTGACACCGCCAGCCTTCGTACTTCCGCTTAATTTCACTTAGCTTCGTTACTCAGTCTGATCAATCGGAGCTCTGCCTCATTTATCCCCGCTGAAAATACGCCGGACCAAACCACGAATAGAAGGCATGGCCGAGAGCCATGATGTAGCAGGTGCGCTGAGTTTGAAATTGTAGTCTCCAAAATCAACAATGGCCACGGACATAGATACACTGGAGGACATGGATTCGCTCTGTCGTAGAGAAAATCCCGGGTATCAGCGATTTAAAGCCACAACAAGATGAATGTTTGGTTCGTTTTTTGAATGGAAATGATGCTGTAGCGCTACTCCCTACAGGTTTTGAGAAAAGTTGTCATATCTACTTAATATCCATCATGAAACATATGAAATAGGCACCCAGTTTATCTCTGTAAGAGATGGTCGAACCACCTCAGCTAACTTGTAGCTTACTTTTCGCATTGCCTGCGAATTATGTCTCCCCCTTCCTGGACGAGGGGGGGACATATTGTTTTTGCCTGAATTCCCGTTGGCGTCGGAGTTGGCGTTCCCATTTGTTTCCGGAGCATAACTCTGAGGCTGTTTGACCGATTTCTCACCAATTTTCATATAGTGTCTCCTTATAACATGTAGATGTGCCTTTTGAGGGTTTGAACTGATTTTGAATTTAAATGGCTCTCTAGCGCCGCCAAGAAACATTTCATTTGCACTTAGACGGCCACCACCACCGGTAGGAAAGTCATAGAGAGATGGAACCAACACTATAATCTCATCAAGGCCTAAAAATGAACAATCGACTCCCATTACCTAAATCGAACAGGAAGTCCGCAATTTGCAAATCAAAATTTCTTTTTTCCCCCTAAATTTGGCCAAAGTTTGCCCTCGAACTCGAACTCCTTTAAGGGCGTTCATCGTATCAACTCCAAATGCTCATAAATGTCAAAGCACACTCAGCCGATGAAAACCATTGTACAACTTCTTCAAAAGTCGAACAGTTTGAATTTCATGAGGCGTCAAAGATGGGGTCCCCAGCCACTTTGACTGCCTTTTCTCGATGCGTAGGCAATTTCCAACCTTCATTTGACCCCTTAAACATGCTCAAAAACAAACCAAATTTTGCAGTAATTTCTACATGGCTTTGAATATTTTTACAATCTGAAAATTCTCCACCAAAGAGACAAAATGGCTCTCTAGCGCCACCTAAATACTCCAAAATGGGACTTTCACTTTCACCACAGCCTGTTGCAATGTCATAAAATTCTGAAAAAAATCACTCATCATTGCTGTACCATGCCCTGTACTGTGAAAATTTAGTGAAAATCCATATGAGACTTTGAAATAAAAATATTTACGTACATAAAACACTGTACAGTAAGATATACATTCCTACTGTGGACAAACCATTCATCGTATCAAAATGTCCTTCGGTATAATTCATAATCTCCATGCTTCAAGTTTCTTCAGTTTTGCCATTGGAATTTGATCCCACTCTTGTTTAATACAGGCTTCCAGCAGCTGGAGAGTTTTGGGTCTCCTTTGATGGACTTTCATTTAATTATGCACCAAATGTTCTCAATCAGTGAAAGATCAGGACTGCAGCCAGGCCAATTTAGCACACGGACTCTTCTACTATGAAGCCATGCTGTCGTAGTAGCTTCAGCATGTGGTTTTGAATTGTCCTGTTGAAATACACAAGGCCTTCCTTGGAATAGATGTCGCCTGGACGGGAGCGTATGTTGTTCTTAAACCTTTTTATACCTTTCAGCATTTATGATGCTTTTTAAAACATACAAGGGTCCCACACCATATGCAAAAATGCATCCTTATACCATCAGAGATGCTGGCTTTTGAACTAAACACTGATAACAGGAGGGGTGGTCTTTCTCCTCTTTAGCCCGGAGGACATGACCCCCATGATGTCCAACAAGAATGTCAAATTTGGACTCGTATGACCACAGGACACTTTCCTACACTCCATTTTAAATGAGTCTTGGCCCACAGAACACGGCGGCACTTCTGGATCATGCTCAACAATGGCTTTCTTTTTGCATGATAGAGTTTTAGGTGGCATCTATGAATGGCATGGTGGACTGTGTTTACAGACAGTGGTTTCTTGAAGTATTCCCGGCCCCATTTAGTAATGTCAATGACAGAGTCGTGCCGTTGAGCGATGCAGTGGCGTCTGAGGGCCCGAGGATCACGGGCATCCAGTAAAGGTCTTAGGCTTTGTCTCTCATGCACTGAGATTTTTCCAGTTTCTCTGAATCTTTTGATGATGTTATGCACTGTCGATGACGAGACCTTCAAAGCTTTTGCAGTTTGACCTCGAGGAACATTGTTTTTAAAGTATTCCACAATTTTTTTATGCAAGTCTTCACAAGTTGGAGAGCCTCTGGCCATCTTTTCTTCTGAGAGACTCAGCCTCTCTAAGACATCCCTTTTATAGCCAATCATGTTACACACCTGATGCCAGTTAACTTGCTTATTTGCTAAATGTTCTTTCAGCTGATTCTCTTTTATATTAATTGCTTTTTCAGCCCTTTTTTCGCTGAGTCCCAACTTTTTTGAGACCTGTTGCAGCCAGAAAATTTGAAAAAAGCTAATTTTGTGGATAAAAATATAAAATGTCTCAGTTTCAACATTTGAAATGTTATCTATATTCTATTGTAAATAACATATTGGCTCGTGATCTGAAAGTCATTGCATTTTGATTTAATTCACAATTTACACTTTGTCGCTTGAAGTGTTGCCATCGTTGTTTAGAGACCTGTGATTAGTTATTTGTTCTAGTGAGTCTGGTCTTTTGGCTCCACTCATTCCAAAGATTTGTTTGTTTTGCGCCCTCATTCAGTCATACCTCCATAAAACTGAAAAGTGGCTCAATGTGCGATATGATCGCCTCTTGACTCATCAGTTCATCGGTTGTGCTGACCTCTGTGGAGAACAAGACGATGCACAGTCATTTCAGTCAGCTCTCGGCTCATTGATTCATTGTTCCTTCCTACTTCCGAAAGGACTGACAAGGAGCTTCGGTGTCACAAGTTATGGCCACTGGTGGGTGTAGATAGTTGCACTCCCTGGTCAAGAGATTGACCCCATTTTTTGCCATTATTTATGACTGGGCCCCACTAAATGGTTACGTAAATGTGGCCGCAGCAGTTTCAGCAAATCGAAAGTTCCTGACTTTATGTAACTGAAAAAATGAAAAAATTCTCATCTAGAGGTGACTCAATTCTTCTTCAAAGATTTGCCTTAAGAAGACAAATAGTTTTTGATAGATGCACCAGTATTGTTGTTTTTGAGGACATGCATCTGGATGGTGGACAGTTGTCTTTCTTGAGAGGAAGTAATATTTGACTGGATAAGTTTTCCCTCTGTGGCGATAACTGGGAATACTGTTACTAAATAATTCAGATTGTGCTGGCGATGGGGGATAATCCAGTGAGAGAGGTAAGAGGGATTCGGCGAGAGCGTGCTGGGGTGAGTTGGTGGTAAGCTGCAAATGCTGGCTGGAGCTGCTGCTGATGTCACTTCAGCGTGAGCCCAGTTGACATGCTGAGTTATTGAGAGCTCTTAGCAGTCCTCTGTTTTGGAGTATTAACATAAAGTATACCTGTGGATGTGAAGATTAGCTAAAAACATGGAAGAAATCCTTGGGTTTGACTGGAGTGTTCGTTTCATTACAAATTTTGCCATCTTGAGGGATGAGGTGGAGATTGGAGTACATGTTGTTGGAAAGATTTTAAACTTTATTCACGTGATCAAGGGAACTCAATATTAATCACATTTAATGGTCCTGTTTGGATGAGACAATTAGACATGGATCGCATGAGCCATTTCATGAACCTGTCCCATTGCTTGCATGAAACTGGGAACAATATAGACGTATTTGAGATAAAGATTTCATTTGCTTTGTTGCTGTTTGACATACTATTGGCACTTTATGCAAGCTGTCCAGTCAGTTCCCTCTCATACTGGGGAAAAAAAAGCATCTCTGTAAGCGCACAAAGCCCTTGAACCCTACAATTACTGCATCTTTCAATTAACAGCCCAGCTCAACTCAGACGCAGTGAGTAGTACGGTTAGTGGGCCTCCATACCAAGAATAAAAGAAACAGTTATACAAACTGCTAATTAGCTAAGACATTAATAACATGTATTATCTTGCAGCAGTGGCATATCTCAAGGTGACAGATCTTCAACGGAAAGCAAACTGTCAGTTCTTCTTGACGTGTTGGATGTGGGAAACATGGGACCATAGAAACTTTGAAACCGTGTGGGCTGAGCAATAACTGGGCGTGTGTCCACTCTTGGTAAAAAAAATGACGGTTCACTTTAAAAATTATTTCTATATTAACCCTTGGAGCGGCACCAAATGCAGCTATTGTTGCTTTATGATGTAGGATATAAAAAATCAAAGCTGTTTAAAAACGTATCATGTGGAAACTTGTTTAAAAGAGCTCCCGAAAGGGAGGCCCGAATTGATTTCCATTGGCAGGTTCTTCAATTGCGCTCAGAGATGCTTAAGGCAGTAGTACTGTTTGTAATTCCTTGAAATGTTATATACTCGAGTCAATAACTTGCTCCACCATAGTAACAAGGGTCATTCAGATGCTAAGCCATAAGCAGACAGCTGCCACCTTTTCACAATTATTACTGTAAGACCAGCACTTCTCATGAAAATCTGCATTATTTTCTATCAAAATAAACACATTTTTGGTAAGTGTGCATTTTTGCATTTCTTAAGCCACAAGGGTAGGCATCGAACTTTGTGGTTCAGTATTGCAAATACTCAGACCTATCTAGGAGATAAAACTATATGCCAGTGAAATTCACTAAATTTTGGAAATCACCAAGGGCTATCTCCACTTTTATTTTCCCAGATCATCTACCTAAAATCATTGTACCCAAGGTAGTAGTATATAGCATGCTAACCTTTAATGTTAACAAACTTACCTAAATGTTAATATCTGGAATAAAAAAAAAATCTATTGAGTAGCAAGTTAAAATGAGACAAAATTTCACATCTAGTTTTCTCCATGCTGTTAAAGTGGAGGTGGGCCCTGTTGATCTTCAGCCCTTAACATGTAAATCATTATGGCCAGACGAGAGGGTCAGAGCATCTCCGCAGTGACAAGGCCGCTAGCGTGCTCCCCCTCTGCGATGGTGAGCACCTATCTATAGATGGGCCAAGGAGCAATGAAAGTTATCTTGTCTGGTCCGACTTGACAGAAGGGCTACTTTTGCAAAAATCAGAAAAAAAATGAATGATACTTTTGTGAGAGTCACAAAACACAATGTATCGCACCCTGTGGCTCATTGTGTGTAGCAATAAAACTTATTATTATTATTATTCTAACCCTGGTCCACAGCAGAAAGTACCTCCAATGAGCTTGTGATTGTCAGTCGACAGCAGTCTAAATATTCAAACTGGCATTTAGCACTTTCAGGTTTCTTGTAATATGTCTTCAATCAGTTCTATTTCTGTTCATGGACAAAATCTAAGCAAGTAAGGCACAGCCTCCTCCGATGAAATTGGTCACTTTCAACACTGTCTGGAGAAAGCTATCCCTAAAATCCTACCGCGTCCTATTGCATTGTCCGTGTTAATGCAAAGGAAGTTAGGGGAAGTAAAAACAAGGTGATCACATTTTTACAAAATTGTGTCATATCCTGATGAGGTAATACTGGACTAGTTACTACAAAGAGCTCATAAAGTGGTAACCTGTTTGAAATCAACCATCTAATAAGTTGATCAGTAAGCAACCTTGGAGTACAGTTACTCTTTAGGGTCACAGAATAGGAATTTGAGGTTAGCTGTATAACTGGGCTGAGAGCAATCCAGAAAGATTCTAACTCTCCAGTCGATGTTCCAGATTTGTATGGGTTCTAAGTTTTAATTCAGGCAGAAATGTCAATTGT
This sequence comes from Gymnothorax reevesii, assembly GCA_029721435.1. Taxonomy (NCBI): domain Eukaryota; kingdom Metazoa; phylum Chordata; class Actinopteri; order Anguilliformes; family Muraenidae; genus Gymnothorax; species Gymnothorax reevesii. Next base: position 34,518,630 of record CM056590.1, read on the forward strand.
AGAGTAATCCTATAGAGCTCTGTTTGCTAGATGAGCGTTTTTACGTTTTGAAATGCTGACATTTGGAGGGATGCCATGTCAGCCATTTTCAGATTAATCCCCCATGTCATTAAACCTGACAGGTCAACACAACAATCAACATTTCATTCTCCTCACTCCTTACACATTTCTTTTTACTCATTTCAACTCAACCAGCCTTTCCAACAAACATCAAGAGCTAAACCAGGCAAATAATTCCCAGAAAAAAAGCTCAAAGCAGGGGACAGCGTTAATTTAATACACACACTCGGCAGGCATCACAGCTACACAGAATGTCCCACAATTGTTGTGGGAGTCCCTGAGATGCTCGACAACAGATGGTACTTTTCTTTTGGCAGAATTTTTTTTTTTCAATAAATATGATTGATGCCAAAACCCCCTCCCGTAAGTGTCTCTTCAAATCCATCCTTCTGTTACTGTTTAAAGATAAGCCATTTCCAACTGGTGAAGCCAGTTTATTAAAAGTTTCTCCTTGCATTGTGAGATATAGTGGTAGTAGTAATAGTTGTAGTGGCTGCACCAGAGTCCTTTCAGGGGTCTCGGTAAAAGGCTAAAGACAATCGGTAAAAAGAGCTGGAAATGAGCACATAAGATATGTGAATGAGGGTTTCAAAACATTACCATATTTCGATTGGCAACCATGAAACACCAAAGCAAAACTTTAAAAAATGTAGTCATTCAGAGGGGTCGTATTTTACCTCTGAAAATTTCCATTTCCCCCAGTGTTATATAGCTTTTTCTGTGGGTATAACATCTACAAAGTTATTAAGTCCAAAGTCCATGCCAAAAGTAGTAATTTTCCTTGACAAGAAACATTGCTCGTGAACAATCAGAAATGCTTTGTTTTGTTGTTCAGGCTTTTCTACCATAACATGTTTTTGTCACCAGGTAACATATTTGCATAATGCCCATCTAGTGGCTAGTTTGGCACGCCCTCAAATAAACCTCGGAAGCATGGAGGTGGAGAAGAGTGTGGTGAGTGTGTATTGCTGTGTTGAGAAGGTGCTGTTTTCTTCAGTGCAAAGGCAAGGTCCCTTTGTATGTACTTCCAGAGGAAGACCAAGTGAAAAATCAGAGCTTGAATTTCATATTTACCACAATTCCTCAGCGGAACGTCCCTAAACCTTTATTGTGTTCTCTTCATTTTACTGAGGCCTGCTTCCTGAATTCTGTCTGGCCAATCACAACAGAGTGAGCTTTAAGGGATGGGGCTTTAAGAGACAAAGAGGCGAAGCAGCCCATTTCTGGCAGACTGAGCATAAAGTGCTGCTTACACAGCCCGTACAGCTGTAACTGCCTGCTTTTTTGACAAAGATGTAAATATTTGTAACTAGACCATGTAAATGAGAATATTAAAATGAGATATAGGCCCAATATCCTTTCATTACTGATTCTACTTCTTTCTCGCTAGGGTTGTGGGGGAACTGGAGCCTGTCCTTAGCACCAATGGGGAATGCTATGATGCATTTTGTTATAGTAATTTAATAGAGAGTCTCAGCTCTGTTGTCATTTTGTATGTGGCCTCATTAGCTTTTTTCACTTCTTTTTCCATCATTCCTGCATCAATGCAAAAAATGAATGGGGTTTTTAAAAGTCAGAAAAAAAGGTTCACGAGTGAGAGTGTCACTAGAGATAGCGAGCGTTCTGTTTTGTGAGATAATGTACAAATTTCCTCACCACTATGTGAAAATAAAATACTCTGTTCATGAAATGCTAGTGTTTAAATACTATACGCATTTTCCTTGCAAACACGTGAATGAAACACAAATAAAAGTGAATGTTGTGCAACCATGAACAATCAGTGAACTGCAAGCTGATGCCTAACTTGGTTGTCATACTCAAAGTTTAAACAAGCTGATGATCTGCAACGTGTATGGTTAGTTCTATATCACTTCAACCTCCACGTCTCAACAACAACATTCACCTTTTAGAGTTTCCAGGACTTTTGTTTTTGAAAAGGTTTGGAGTACTGAGCCACATTATCACAATAAACAAAAGGTAACACATCCAAGCATAAATTTAATCATGGACCATATTTTTGCTGACTTTCAAAAACCCCATTCATTCATTCATTCATTCATTCATTTTTTGCATAGACACGTGACCAATGGAACAGCAAGTTTAAAAAAAAGTTTACTAAGCCGCATACCCATTTATGTCAGATTGTGACTCTCTTTTGAAACAGAATTTATTTGTATATCACCACATACAAGGTGTTCATGGAGCATTACAGTAAACTTTTCTGACTTAGAATGATAGCATGTCTTTTCACTGTTTGGTTGCGTATGCGTTTGAAAAATGTTGGTTTTTTCACAGAATGTTCTAAGTGTCTGAAAGTAATTGTCGATGACATAACGAACCATAAAAGACATACAGATTTGTTGATTCACCCTTAATTGGAGACCTGTATTTATAAAACTGACCCCTCCAAAAGCTTGCTGTTTCCATGGATAAGAGACAACTGGAGTTTATTTCTTTCTCTCATTCCCTACCCCTTGTCCTCTCCCTTTCTCTCTCAGTCTATTGCATTATGACATTTTTGCAGATACGCTTACTCAGAAAGACTTAGAACTTGGCATTGAATTGCATGAACTCAGTCTACACTACAGACCATCTGGGATCACGCCAGCGGTGGGAGTCATGCTGATACCATTTTCTGTGTAGCGGTGATTGTTATAATGTGTTCTGTGAGTGCGTACTCAGATCACACCAAACTTATCCTTTCTTTTTATCCCAGCTACCCCCCTGTATTGGTTCATGACTGCATCTTAGAAGGTTGTAATGCCACCGTGCTTTCAAGAATTGCCCACAATCAGACGCACCCACAGACATATAAACACCAAAAAAAACTGAAAAGAACACCAATCAACTGAAAACAAAACAAATCGCTATCGCAATCACAGCTGATAATGATTATATTTCTTGCAAAATCATGATTCTCAAGGACAGAGTTGTATAACTCATCCCGCCTCTTAGCCAAACTCATAGGTCACCGGCTTAGTTACCACTGAACAACACCAGTGCAAACCATCTTGTTCAGAAGAAAACCAAGAATTTAACTTGGATCATTTTTTAATGGTTAAGTATTGACATTAAATAATACCATAATGGGATTTAACCTACTGTAAACCTCAGAGAAATGCCAAGAAATCCATGGTTTTTGGTGCATACTCTACAAGGCACTAGCAAGTTATTTATTTATTAATTTATTTACAGTTGCATTTATTTGCAGTGTTTACCCCACAAGACACATCTTAAATATATGCCATACACCCAAAAACACATACCATTTATTGTGTTTCACAAAGAGAAGTGGAAATTTAGACAATGGTGGAAAATAACCATGACCAAGAACCGGTAGACCCATTTTCTGTAGACGATTTGGAGTCAGATTACTCCCTCAACTATGCACCGTGTCACTGCAGTTTCTATGGCAACATCCAGTGACGGGGAACTACTGACAGCTTTGACCTTCTGTCACTCAGAGAAACATGAACACACAAGAATCACAATAGTTATTCCCAGAATTGATGGACATGATGCAAAGCAAAAGCAGGTTCCACCAAAACTCAGTGACAGACAGATCTCTGTAGAGCAGAATCACTGTTTCAAACACACCCAGGGAGCAGATGTGTGGAAAAGTACCTCTAACAAAAGGAATAAAAGTTAATTCGCTGTTTTCTTTCCTTTAATCATGACATGTTGCTATAGTTTGTTTGCAATCACGTGATCTGGATGACGCGTGGAAGCCAGAAGGGGAACAGGAAGTGAAGAATGGCGGTTGGGAATCTTTGGTCTGTATTTCTTTAGATATCAGCCAGATATGTGAAGTTAAGTAGCTGAATGACAGTAGTCTTATCTCTCACAGAGTGGTCACAGCATTCATGAGCCTTGTCTGACTCTGCTCTTCCAGACAGTAAACTGAGGTTTTTAATCCATGTCTGCCGCCATTTCTCCTTTTTAAATTCTCGCCTTTATTTGTCACTACCTTTGGGACTCAAAAGTAGCCGTTGTTTTTTTCCTCGATGGAGTTGTTTGGCACGGTTGTAAACAGCACAAAAATTTGGCAATTTGCTAGCACTTCTCTCTACAGAAATCACTTCCTGACCCCACCTGCAGACCCCCCTGTGATGTGACATCGTCTGCAAACAACCGATACTATACGTTTAGTACATCTCTCACTAACCTGTCCTGTCTTAATGCATCAAGAGCAAGGTCTGCCTTCCTCGCAGATATTATTTTGCTCCATTATATTTTTGATCGGCAAATTCACTATAGTTCGAGAAACGTGATGCTGTTGGTAGTGGGCTGCATCACAGTGAGAAGGTCATGGGTTAGAATCTTACTGGGGGCCTTTCTGTGTGGAGCCTCTGTGTTCTCTCTGCAGTCAAGTGGTTTTCTTCCAGGTATCTAGTTTACTCTTACAGTCCAAAGACAAGCAAGTCTAATTGTAGATTCTGAAATACCCATAGCGAGTGAAAGGTGACTGATGGGATGGTGAATGAGAATATATATATGACAGTTGAAGGGTCCTGTCACTAGGATTGTCTCCTAATAAGTACGCGACCTTGCCAATGAGCCTGGCTCTTTGGCGCTGTGGTCAGCGTGTTTGACTACTACCTGAGAGTCTGGAGGTTCAAAGCCCCGCCTGGGCCCGCCTTAGGCCTGCCACATATATATACTCAGTCAAAATAAAAACTTCACTCTTGTTTGGAGGTCGATAAGTTGAACATACAAGAAATGAGGTTTTAAATAATGATTTTATTTAATTCTGTACTCATTAAAGATGGTGTATCATAAAAATATTGTCCATAATGTAACCAGTTCCACCGGAAATGCTACAGAAATGTCCAAGAGTAAAAATGGTAAGTTACAACTTGAATAAGAGCAGTGCGCAGGCCATTATGTATGGTTTGGGCAGTCACACGACCTCTAAACAATTCATTCCTAGTGGACCTTGCAGTGACAAATCGATTATGCAAATGACGTAAGACAATTCGTCGGTCGTCTGCTTTTGACCTAACGTGGGCTACCAGAACAGGGTCGGTCAGCTGTGGTGCCAGTTTGTTGGAGACGTGTCATGGATACTCCGTCGACTGCATCCCATAACCCTTGCAACGTCAGTGACGGACGTTTTTGTATTCAGCATGCCAATTGCACGTTCATGCTGAATGTTTGACAGCCATGGCATTGAAAATCAATGAATAATTAACTGTAAAAACTTGTTTTACCGAGATGTCACTCTAACGTGCTAACGTGAGCTCAGTTGCACATCTCTCATATGGTCACGTGACTAGGAACATGAGAAAACATGGTTTTAGCTTAAAGTACGCTCGCACGTGCTACATACCTGTGCACGTCGGAGTTGATGTGTGTCATGATGTCTTTGACAACGCATTTACCCCAAATGATAATAAAAACTCATTTAATAAAAGTTTCAAGAATATATTTACAAATTTATGAGTGTGAAGTTTCTTTTTTGACTATTTATATATACTCTTTCAAAAAAGAAACTATACATTGTTTTTAGCATCAATTTATTATACATGAGATATTTTGACGAATGTGGAAAACATATTGAAAAGAAAGTGTAATCAATAATTCAATATTTGTATAGTTTCTTTTTTGGAAGAGTATATTTCAATATGTTTTCCATATTTGTCAAAACATTTCATGTATAATAAATTGATGCTAAAAACAATGTATAGTTTCTTTTTTGGAAGAGTATATATATACAGCGGTGCTTGAAAGTTTGTGAACCTTTTAGAATTTTCTATATACTTCTGCATAAATATGACTTAAAACATCATCAGATTTTCACACGTCTTGAAACTAGATAAAGAGAACCCAGATAAACAAATGGGGCAAAAATATTATATTTGGTGATTTATTTATTGAGGAAAATGATCCAATATTACATGTCTGTGAGTGGCAAAAGTATGTGAACCTTTGCTTTTAGTTTCTGGTGTGACCCCCTTGTACAGCTATAACTGCAACTCAACATCTCCTGTAACTGTTGATCAGTCCTGCACATCGGCTTGGAGGAATTTTAGCCCGTTCCTCCATACAGAACAGCTTCAACTCTGGGATGTTGGTGGGTTTCCTCACATGACCTGCTCACTTCAGGTCCTTGCACAACATTTTGATTGGATGAAGGTCAGGACTTTGACTTGGCCGTTCCAAAACATTAACTTTATTCTTCTTTAACCATTCTTTGGTAGAACGACTTGTGTGCTTAGGGTCGTTGTCTTGCTGCATGACCCACCTTCTCTTGAGATTCAGTTCATGGACAGATGTCCTGACATTTTCCTTTAGAATTCGCTGGTATAATTCATTGTTCCATCCATGATGACAAACCGTCCTGGCCCGGACGCAGCAAAACGGGCCCAAACCATGATGAAACACCACCATGTTTCACAGATGGGATAAGGTTCTTATACTGGAAAGCAGTGTTTTCCTTTCTCCAAACATAACGTCTCTCATTTCAACCAAAAAGTTCTATTTTGGTCTCATCCGTCCACAAAACATTTTGTCCATGTGATCCTTGTGTGCAAACTGCAGACGAGCAGCAATGTTCTTTCAGGAGAGCAGTGGCTTTCTCCTTGCACCCCTGCCATGCATACCATTGTTGCTCAGTGTTCTCCTGATGGTGGACTCATGAACATTAACATTAGCCTGTGTGAAAGAGGCCTTCAGCTTAGAAGTTACCCTGGGGTCCTTTATGACCTCGCCGACTAATACATGCCTCACTCTTGGAGTGATCTTTGTTGGTCGACCACTCCTGGGGAGGGTAACAATGGTCTTGAATTTCCTCCATTTGTACACAATCTGTCTGACTGTGGACTGGTGGAGTCCAAACTCTTTAGAGATGGTTTTGTGACCTTTTCCAGCCTGATGAGGATCAACAATGCTTTTTCTGAGGTCCTCAGAAATCTCCTTTGTTCATGCCATGATACACTTCCACAAACACTTGCTGTGAAGATTAGACTTTGATAGATCCCTGTTTATTAAATAAAACAGGGTGCCCACTCACACCTGATTGTCATCCCATTGATTGAAAACGCCTGACTCTAGTTTCACCTTCAAATTAACTGTTAATCCTAGAGGTTCACATACTTTTGCCACTCATAAATATGTAATATTGTATCATTTTTCTCAATAAATAAATGACCAAGCATAATATTTTGTCTGATTTGTTTCACTGGGTTCTCTTTATCTACTTTTAGGAAAATCTAATGATGTTTTAGGTCATATTTATGCAGAAATATAGAAAATTCTAAAAGGTTCACAAACTTTCAAGCACCATATATATATATATATATATATATATATATATATATATATATATATATAAACCATATATTATTATACAAATATGCTATAACATATCACACTGCCACTACAAGTGATAAAAAATAATTATAACTGCAAGGTATTATCATGTACATTATCATGTTGATATGTATATTGCCAGGAAACATTGTTGTTGCAGTATTTTTCCATTTCCATAAGAGGAAAATTAATAGTTCGAAGACAGCCTAGAATTCACACCTGCTGCCAGATGGTTTATGACATTTGAGAAGAGCATGAGTTGATTTAAACAAGTGCAGCTCTGAGTACCAGACTGGGATGGAAAATTTAGGCAAAATCTGCCCTGTGATGAAAGATTAGCTCGGCATCTCTGACCAACGGCAGCTCATTGTAATCACATTAGTCACCCGACGACCTTCACGCAGAGAACTGAATTTCATTTTAAGAAGCCCCACTGGCTGCTATAGCTGATTTTGACAAAGAAACTGTCCGTTTTTGTAGTACACAGACGACCTTGATAGTTGCTTCAAAGTTTACACTCCCATTTTGCTTAGGAAGTCCACGTAGTTGAACACATGCACAGTTCAGTGCAGTGAAAAAATATTTGCTCCCCTCCTGATGACTTCCACTTCTCCCTGTTTGTCATGCTTAAATATTTTATATCATCCAAGTACTTCCAATGTCACATGAGAAACACAAAACCGCAGCTTTTAAATGATCTTTCAATTTATTGATGATGAAAAGTTATTTAAAACCTATATCACCTATCACCTAAAAATTGGTCGTACCACACTTGCTGGCAACAACTGCATTCAAACATTTCAGAAAACTGGCAATAAGTATTTTACATCGCTGTGGAGGAAATGTTTGATGAATTGTTTAAATTCAGCCACAATCACATTACAAGAATACAAACTGGATAATGATAAAGACATTCTAATACTACCTCCGCAAACAGTGACATCACCAGTATGGCAGGGTCTATTTAACAACAAAAGCACTCAAAGATTTCCCAAAAAAGCTCTAAAAAAACCACTGAGAAATACATATAAAGAAAGAAAGAGGATGACTTCAGCTTTTTGAAATATGAATTAGATAATCGATTGTTTGAGAATAATTTTATTCGAACAAATTTTTAATTTGTGTTTGTAAGTAGTCGACAATTTTGACTCATTGCAAGTGAATTCAAACCTGCAGTACCCCAGCAATGGTAAAACAGAGGCAAACACTTTCATGAAGATATAGATTGAACCGAGGAGAGACTTCATCTCTAAATGTTACTTCAAACAGAGATGATTCTTTTATTTTCTGTGTTCATCGAACAACAAAGGTGCACTCACAGTTTTACTCCCCATTGCAGCTACTATGATTACACTTCCTGACAGTTCTTCAAAAGACTTCTGTCAGACTGCTGTGGGCCACAGTGCGTTCAAGTTCTAAGGGCATTTCAGAGTGAAAATGCTAATTATTAAAAGTAAAAGTTAATTCATTTATCAATTGAATTAGTTTGAAACTTGCCTTAATTTCATGGAGCGGGACATTGTTCCAGTTATGCATCTCTCTCTCTCTCTCTCTCTCTCTCTCTCTCTCTGAGCTGCTGATTATCTTAACTCATGCCCTACAGAATACTTGTGTATAAAATTGTCACGTTTGTCCGGAATACTTTTACTAAAAATTACCCAATATAAAGTGTTGAAGTACAGGTGGCCCATCACCACGATCGTCTACTGATTTCGTGTTTTCATTGGACTGCGAATGGTCATCCACGCCGCGGGCACCGGCTTACCATAGGGAATGGTAGAATTCGCTGCGCCGTTGGCAGCTGCTTGCCGTAGGGAATGAGTTAAATCTGTGCCCTGTGCTTTGCATACAAAACAAACAAACAATAAACATACCGTTTTTTGAGTACTTGGTTTCATTAGACATTAAACTTGTTGAAGAGCATAAGATGGGGCAGTAATCATGACTCAGATGCCCAGTTTAGAAAGCTTATGATGTCGATAACCATGCCGTCAGCTGCAGCTCATGGAGCAGTGCAGAACCCCTCCCAGTAACCAATAGCTCCCATTAATGATGTAACACTCCCCTGGTTGTCCAAGGATCAAAGCAACACACTCCAATGGGATTGTCCGCTGAGAGGCTGCTGCCATGGTTACCACAGGTCTGTCTAGTTCTTTTTCATATGCTAGCATCGCATACAGCCTTAGCAGTCTCAGTTCAAAGCCCTGCTCTGTCTGAAAACACAACGCTGCCTATTGTGCCAAAAATTTCTTGCTTTTAGGATCTTATTTGTGAATATGTTTATCTAAAGGGACTGAAAACTGATGGGAGATTATTTAGAGGAGTTTCATAAACAAGGATGAGGAATCATCTATGTCCACGTGCCCTCATTCTCTTCCTTAATCTCAAAAATGCAAACAATAACCAAATAGGAGGGATTGTTATTTTTGCATATCAATGATGAAAAGTGTATTAACTGAGTTTCTTAAAGTTTTATTTTCAAGTTTAATCACTTTAACAGTGCTTCTATATAATTCTTTTGCATAACTTGATATAAATGTGCAAATGCTTTGTGGAAATAGAAACCCAAAATATTATGAAATAACTGGGATAGAGCTGGGTAGGTGGGGAAAAAAATGAAATAAATAAATGAAAAGAAATAGAAATTATCAGCAAAAACACCTGCTGAACATTCCTGCTATAGGTTTAAAATCAGGTCTTCAAATTTCCAAACCATTAATTGGTTGTAGACAAGGTGTAATAGAGAAGGGTTTCGCTAAAGTTTCCTCTCGGGAGATGAAAATATAAAAACTAACAGAGTTCAGGAAAAGGACGCTTATCAGGATTTGAGATGTTGATCTCAGAACTTCATAAACATTGGCTTTGGAAAAGTTTGTGGCATAGCGACAAGGAGCTGCCCATTTTGAATTGCATGTCCTCTTAATGTTTGCTTAATGTTCTAATCTGTGCTGGCCTTACTGCTTTGCTCGCTTGCCGTTGAATCTATTGTTTGTTTTACAGGGCGATACAGATAATCTTCAGTGTGTGTTTTTCTTTTTTTTCCCCCATCAATAGTTACTATTGGAAATATGTGTCTACTGTAACTCTCTCATGAGCTTTCCTCTGGGTTCCATAAAATACACTATGTCCTTCCGCACATTAGAACACTGTCTCCCATGATAAATTCAAATTAAATTCATATCAAATTATATTCAGTGACCCAGTGCCTTCCACCAAAACAGCATCCAGCAGCAACATGGCCCTTCACTGAAAGTGAGCAGCGTGCCCACTGTTGGGGATTTGGCCACTGCTCACAATAGTGTTTTGTTTTCTTGACCAGCATCTGATGCATCAGGAGACCGGCAGCTACCTTGTGACCTTGCAACGGAGCCGCTTGGGGACAGTGGGCACAGGTTACAGCCGGGGCTGCTATGAGAGGGAAAATGACCGACGCATTGATCTGTTTTCATGTCACCGTGGCATGAAGTGACAACTGACCTGGATTAAAGGAGACAAAAAGGAATCTCAGAATCCTGAGGAAAGACATATAGAGTGGTCCTCTGAGTTGAAAAATTTTTCTGATTCTCACAAAGAACGGTTTGCTTGTCCAGCAGTATGTACTGCCTGACCAGAAAAAAGAAGCCGTTTGGATTTAAATAGGCAAATATTTAACAACCCATGACCGAATTATTTGTGCACTGATCAGTATGCTTCAGCTGGCAACATTTTTTCCCCCCTGACTGATGCAATGTGTAGCCTCTCATTTTTTGAACAACAATGTCAGAATATGTTTCCCACGGTCACAAAAACGATGTCACTTTTCAAGAGAAGCAAATTGTTAGCCTGCATCAAACATATAAAGAAAACAAATTAGGAGATTGCTGGAATCACTGGAATTTGGCTAAGAACTGACCAATGCATTATTTAAACAGGAAAGGCTAACTCATCAGATGACTCATCAACTTTGTGGGGAAAAAAAATAGGTGGGAAAAAAATTACCTTGAACGAAGATCACTTGTTGAAGTCTCATCATTAAAAGATCAACAGTAGAACTCATCACTTTGTCTAATTGCAAAAATAAGAGCATTTCAACATGTACAATGTGACAAGAACCTAGGATTGGGGCTAGGTCTGTGACCACAAGAGAGCCACTTGCTGGTGAGGTTAATCGGGAAAAAATGTGTTCGATTTCCCGCAGAGCATAAAGATTGGATTGCAGAGCAATAGAAAATCGGTTGTGGTCTTATGAGTCCTGATTTATTGTATTCCAGAGCTACAGGCACATCAGGGTAAGAGAGGAAGCCTGTGGAATGATGCACTCGTCATGCACAGTGCCCTCAGTACTAGCCTCTGGAGGCGATATTATAATCTGGGGTTGCTTCACTTGGTCAGATCTAGGCTACATAGAAGAACATAGAAGAAATAGAAGAACAACATTATTTTGCTGAAAATTTGAGAAGCTCAGATTGCATGTATTTGTTGTTATAGAATTGTTAGAGAAACAGAGGATGATTTGTGTCCCCACAGCGGTCATTGCGGCAAAGCTTGATGTGATTAAAGCTTTTTAGATAGTACTGTTTCATGTGTGCACAGTGTCCTTCATTATTGACAGGAAGCAGCCATTAGCAGCAGGAAATTTGAAGCTGTTTTTTGTGCCTAAGCTCTACCACCACATGTATTATAAACATGATTTTAATGCTGCTCATTCAGCATTTCTTGTTTTACTTTGCGCTTTTCGGCCATTACTATGGTGTTTTATTTCACCGTATTTTTTACTATCTTGTATCAATTCTTTGTTTTACACCAACTGAAAACCTGTTTTGTTGTAGTCTTGAAGAAAATAAAGCTTCTTAATTTGTCCTCTAAAGACATTGGACAAGTAGCTGACAACTACTAGATACACTGAACTACTGCACAGTGGTATATAATCGAAATGAAAAGCAGTACTTGCATAGGCCTTCCAATGAGCTTCTCGATATTTGCAGGTTTATGGTACCGTGAGTCATGGTTATCTGAAAAATTAATTTAAATTATTATCCTGGTATTGTTTTGCCAACACATATTTGGATTGAACTCCTCCTGGATAAAACCGTCTCCTATATTTTTCCACACTGCCAGAGATATGCCATAAAATTACATGTAAGACTGCTTGATCAGACTAAAGCACTGACTATGAATTTTATGGGAACACTGTGGCATCTGAGAAGCTAATCTGAATGCAAATGATCTGATCCTCAGCCAGTTTTTTCAGTGAGGAGTTTTTTACCGTCTCCAAGCACCACCCCACAAACACGCACACACAGACACACACGCACACACACACATACGTCTGCACGAGCACACACACGCACGCACACATACACACCATACTTCGAGCATCGCACATTTCTTTCATTGTACATCATGCTCACCATTGAAAATGAATCACATTTCAACATATGCACTCGTTAATTCAAAATATCTGTTGTCTGAGTACATTTTGCTCAAATCCAGCAGGAGGATAATCAGTGGTTCTCTCAGTCCAGAAATTTGTGCTTTGAAGTGTAACCAACTCATCAATCAATTTCAGCCGCTCAGTACAGCCTATTGGCTGTGATTTTGTCATGAAGGAAATTAAATTTTTTTTTTGGACCTTACATCGCGCAAATTTATTCATGAAAGAACAGGCAATATGTACACTCACTATGTTGTAACAAACAACACGTTATCAAGCTCAGGATGTTTAACATCTTTTGTTAACTTGGTAAACAAACACTAATCAGCTTCCTGGCAGGTGTGTCACAGAGCATGACTGCCAACGAAAATAAACAAACCCAAGTCCCATTGAAAAGAAACCATATAATGACCCACTTGTGACATTATAACCAAATTAGTATCTTAGAAGTTTAAACCTCCATTGTAAATACCGTTTGTGATTAGGAGCAGGAGTTCCTGCTGAATCGAGTATCACCGTTCACTTATTTGACCATTATTATGCTCAAATATTGCATAGCATTTTCAAACTAGGGAGTAACTCTGTTTTAGAGTCAAGTGGCCTCTTGTAATTTCGCATCTCTCATTTCAGCACAGTGGATTCGCAGCATGTTCAGGGTGTCTTCCCACCTTTCGTCCAATGCATGCTGGGATAGACTCCAGCACCTCCCACGGCCCTGATCAAGAATTCACGGGTTATATAATGGATGGAGAAGAACAGAATCTGCGAAAACTGAAAAACTGACATCAGTGATTCTAGTTAAAGGTACCAAATGGAATCGTTTTGATCATTAACAACAACAACAACAACAACAAAATCATTAAAAGGGAAGCCCTTACAGACTTTTACAGGAAAAAGAAAAATATCCTGCATATTTTATCAATAATATTGATCAAGCACTGTCACATTTTTTTACTGAAAGTTCATTATGGTTGAAATGCCAAATTCATGGTGAAACAAACTGATTTGGAGCATTACATAAAGTACACAAGTTTCAGGTATAATAATAGTATATAAATTCAATTTTTATTGCAGAAGCATACTCTCACACTCAAAACCGTAGAAAAATGTAACTTTCAACTCAAGTGAATTTTAAGGGAAAATAAAAATCCCTGACTAATAAATAATTATTTTTCATAAAATCACATGTTCAACAATTATTGGTGCCTTTAACAATTCCTAGGAAATAAATGTAATTGAAGTATTTCTGTCATTTCTACAGCAGTTTACAAAGTTGATCAGAGTATCCAGGAACATTTAATTAGTAATGCATCACTTCCTGTTTCCCTGGGGTATAAATATGACATGACACAGAGGCCATTTCTCTTATCCACTCTTCAACATGGGAAAGACAAAGGAACACACCATTCAAGTAAGGCAGATGTGTGTTGACCTTCACAAGTCAGGCAATGGCTACAAGAAAATAGCCACCCGTCTGCACCTACCCATATCTACTGTCAGAGGAATCATTAAGAAGTTTAAAACAACTGGAACAGTAGTAAACAAGCCTGGACGAGGATGCAAGGTTATTTTGCCACCACGCACAGTGAGGAGGATGGTAATAGAAATAAAAAGTTCTCCAAAGCTCAATGTTAAAGAATTGCAACAAATGGTAGCATTTTGGGGTCACAAAGTCTCCAAAACAACCATCAGGCGCTATCTACATGCCAACAAGCTGTTTGGGAGGCATGCACGGGAAAAACCTTTTTTCACTCACAATCATAAACGCAAACGTCTGAAGTTCGCTCAGCGGTACTGGGACTTCAACTGGGACCATGTGCTTTGGTCCGATGAGAGAACCTTTTGGCAACAAACACTCTAAGTGGGTCTGGCAGAACACAAAAGATGAGTATGCAGAAAAGCACCTCATGCCCACTGTGAAGAATGGTTGAGGATCGGTGATGCTGTGGGCCTGTTTCTCATCCAGAGGCCCTGGCAACCTTGTTAGGGTGCATGGCATCATGAACGCTTTGAAATACCAGGACATTTTAAATCAAAATCTGGTGGCCTCTGCCCAAAAGCTGAAGATGGGTCGTCACAGGGTCTTTCAGCAAGATAATGACCCTAAACATATGGCCAAATCTACACAGAAATGGTTCACCAGACACAGAATCAAGCTTTTCCCATGGCCATCTCAGTCCCCAGACCCTAACCCCATTGGAAACCTGTGAAGTGAGCTGAAGAGGAGAGAGCAGAGGAGAGGACCCAGGTCGCTGGATGATTTAGAGAGATTGTGCAAAGAGGAATGGTAGAAGATCCCTCTTTCTGTGTTCTCCCATCTTGTGAAACATTATAGGAGAAGACTAGGTCCTGTTTTGTTGGCAAAAAGGGGTTGTACAAAGTATTAACATCAGGGGTGCTAATAATTGTAGCACATATGATTTGATGTAAAAGAATTATTTCTTAATGTGGGATCATTTTCCCACTGAATAAATGCACATAAATTAAAGGTTGGATTTTCCTCTTTTTTTCACCCTGGTCCTATATGATTTAGAAAAAACTGAATTTATTAGAAGCTAAAGAACACATCTTAACCAGGGGTACCAATAATTATTATCGCCCTACGTGTTAACGTGATAACTTCAGTAATATTTCAATTAGAAATGTCATGTTTTTCATATAAGTAAGTATCATAAAGAGGAAGAACTGATTCAATTTTGGACAATTTACAATTTCTAGATTGGCCACCAGGGGCCAAAAACTGAAAAATCACTGTTTTTATCATATCTCTGGAAATATTTGTCCGATTGACCTCAAATCAAGTGCAAATAATAAAATTATTATTAACTGGATTAGAACGATCTCACGCCAGGAAATGGTGAGGTAAGGACAGAGGAGACCTGGTTCAGGACAGCAGGACAGCTGCCGCCAGTGACCACACAGTGAGGGACAGGGCTCCCGGTGTCCATGGACTTAGTATACAGCTGGAAAGGATCCCTGGAAAACGGACACAAAAAGGGAGTAGTCTGTATCTATCCTCTAAAAATAAACAAATGAAAACATTACATTTTCATATTCAGTACCAGTCTAGACATGACCACATTTTTGAAACAAGCAGAGATGAGAAAAAAGAAAGTAAACACCTCACAAAGGGCTCTAAAACTGAAAATTTATCGAAATGAACACCGTTTATGATCATTCTTTCTCAGCATACTCGTGTAATTCTTCTCTTTGAGGGCAGTCACATGATTCTGAGAGTTCACGACAGCATGACATCAGATGTTCCCACAGCTCTGCTACATTTTTGGGTTGTTTTTCATTGACCTTTCTCTGCAGTAAGTCCTGAACTAGCTAAATTAGCCTTTTGGAAAGTGGAGTTTGTTGATCTTCTTATTTTTCCAGTCATAGATTTTTTTTTTTTTTTAATCAATCCTAAAATTCTGGGCTCTACCTGTAAAATAAAGTCTGCTTTAATTCTAGGACTTTGTATGCCTTACCTGGAGCTCTTTGAGGTTATTACAGAGGTTTAACCACTGAAATTTCACCAAAGACCGAGCAATAAAACATGAGAAAAGTGTGCCCAGACCTTTGACTGGTACTGTGCATTTCGTGATGATACATTTCATGCAGAGACGGCTGAATTGCAGGGTTAGCAGTGATTAATGAGCAGAAAGGTCACAGAGTACAATGTTGGCAGCGTGTTGCAGGCATAGACAGATTTCCAAAGGGCAGTCTTCAGGTAGAGCTGTGCTGCACTGTTTCTGGGTTCTTACTGCCGGTGCTATTGTCTATTGAAAGGATTTGACCTTGGGAACCGGCCAAGGAAATTTCCTGTGTGTGTGTGTGTGTGTGTGTGTGTGTGTGTGTGTGTGTGTGTGTGTGTGCGTGCGTGTGTGTGTGTGTGTGTGTGTGTGTGTGTGTTTGTGTGTGCTTGTATCTGCATGTGTAAGTGTAAAACTCAGACACTTTTGCCAGGGTCTGCAACTGAAGCTTACCATAGGCTGAAAAGCAAAACTGATTGAACCACAAAGGATTAAGGATGCATGTCATTGTGTAATGTTTACAGATATTGCAATATTTTAGGGAAGGGAGTGGTTTTGATTGCTCTCTATAAAGTAAAACTAACATTCGTCACCGATGACTGAATTGAAACTATACGCTATTAAGGGAAAAGTCTTACTTGAATTGCTTATCAAAGAAATTTCACAATTTGAAATGGCCTAAGGAAGAAATTAAGCTTAGTGGGAAGCCATCTTTTGTTGATCATTAGTTTAGAGTGAAAGCTGATCAATCAAAGCAGGTATGGCAAACAATAAAGCTGAAGCTATAGTAGAGTGCACTCCCTTATCTAATAATCTTTGAGAGTACACTGATTCTGAAGCACTTAATGCACTGATTTCCCCGCAGTAGATTAAGATGCATTACCAGCGTGTGCTTATGCAACATTACTTATACCAATGCACTGCCACCATAACCACGCCCCTCAGGCATGCCAATGGTTCAGGATCCATATCTGAGAGCACCTGAACCCTACCGAAACCCTAACCTAAAACCATCCTGAACCATCGTCACAATTAAGGGGCATGGACTTGGCCTGAGTGTATTGGGGAAAGTTTGGTCACTGTGCTTGGCTATTGGCTCATACCGGAGGCCCAGAGACAAAAGAGAATGGGCTGGGAGATAGAACAGACCTCCTGACGTATAATCCCTGTATACCGTCTAAGTGTAGCAGTCCCAAACATCAACACCAGCCTCGTCTGAAGAGCCTTGCGAGTTTCGTTTAAAGTGTTTAAATACGGGAAAGAACATGCGCAGAAGAAAATAATTTCCCAATGTAAAAATCCCTGAAAATGACCTTAAAGCCTCCATTCTACAAATTTCCAGGCCTGAAAAATATCTGAACCACAGCGTTGTCATCGAGAGCCGTCAGAAACAAAGCAAGGGAAAGGGCTTGGCCATTTGGCTTTTAGCGGGGAGGTTGCTGCAATAGAGAGGTCTTTTGTTTTTCGAAGCGTACAGCAGACACTCATTGTTGCTTGCTCTACAGAAGCTCAGGTTGTGGGCAGGCCAGGAAACAAATGAAGAGATGAAAAAAAATAAACAATTATCTCGATTGAACAGCGCCTGTTGCTGCATTCTATTACATTCTAAATAAGATTATTATTAATCCGGCAATTGTCTTCAACAATGCAAAAGGATTTCCAACATGCTGATGTATACACTTTATATTTATGGTGAGTAAGAAGCCATGTGATGTATTTAAATTTGCTGTAATAAAAACGTATCTGCCATACAGTATCATATATTTCAGCGCGTGCATATATGGGACTTGTGATTGGAATCAAATAGAAGTGGGCTTGTTGCCCTCAGCTAACTGATATGCCTACATAAATGTTTCTTTGCAAACATCATGAACTCAGGCCCAATGTAGCACAAGACTCCTAATTCTGCTCCCGAAATACTCTGAAATGAAATATTTATGAAAACTTGAAGTGATTTGAAGTGATCAAATACTGATTCATTTGAAGCTCTAAGGTATTATATTACCAACTCTTGAGATTATCAAGTCACAATTCTTGACAGCTGTGAACCTAGTTTATTCAGTAGGAAGGAATGAAAACTGCAGCTGGTTTTCGACCATTTACCTCAGAATCAGGTTTAAAGTCAGTCTGACCAATCAGTAACAGGAGGTGCTCAAGTAAATAAAAAAATAAAACCAGATTCACTAATGCATCTATGGTGAATACATGCCTTGCCCAATGACATGAAAGATGGATCTTTATCCAAACCTTGAACCATGAACACATAACTGCCAAATTATTGTATTTGTATCACCACCCTTTTAAAATGACATCAGATCTGATGATACAGAAGGTGGTAGGTGGAATCTAAGTGCACACAAAAGTTGCTGGAATGTTTTTTTTTAATCTTATAACATCAATACAACTTTCCAATGACGTATACATCTTGGGTTAGAATCCTGTCCGCGAGCTGAGCGGAGACACCACAGAAACACGGCAGCCTCTTTGAACAAAGGCTTCTGTCCATGTATGTCTCCGATTTCCTTTCAAACACGCCAAGCTGGGTGATGTTATACAGAGGTGATATCCAGTGTTACTGCTTCGTGACATCACATCCTCAGCGGGCCAGGTTTTTTCAGTTGATCAACATTCAAGTCTATGCCTGAAATTAAAGGTGTACTGATTTTCCAAAATAAAAATAAATAAATAAAGGACGCATTGACTCATACAGAAAATTCCTCCCAAACATCAGTGATGACACATGAGAACATGGGCGTGTCAGTATCTCAAGAGACCCTGCCATCTGCCTGTATTTTGTTATTTTACTTGCAGGGGGTGTCTCTCAGAGTCACAATTTGAGTAGTATATGCGCAGCCACAAACAGAACCCAGGAGACCCAAGATCCCAAAAGGAAGCTATGAAAATGACAAACACTGGGGAAAAAAAAGGAATAATAGTTAGGTGAGACAAAATGCAGAAAAAGCACATTACAAAGTAAAAGTAAATCTAGTTTTGACCTGCTAACTAACACTGTAAGAGCAATGCAAAATTAGCCTATTTTCTATTGTACAGACAAGTGCTGTGTTCCAGGGTCTGGGGCCTTTGGCCAGGACAGTATTTTTGGGTTTTTAACAGTTTCTTGTGCCAGGTTTCACAGTTCATAGTCACTACTCATGCCATGGTTTTAACAGTCTTTGTATCAGGGTTTCAATTTTCATAGTTCATGTTTATTGTTCATGTTTTTACTTCTCCATGTTTTATGTTTTGCCTGGTCTGCCCAGCCACTCCACCGCTTGTCTGCGTTCCGCCCCATGTCTTCGTTTTCGCACACTTCAGAGCTCTGGTTGGCTTTTGGTATTTCCCCCTTCCCTCTGTGCTGTGCTGGATTCAGGGCTGTCTAAGCTTAATTGGCAATTAGCTGTTTTTAAGTTACTAACATTTACTAACAGTCACGGGAGGTGTGATTCTTAGACAGGCACATTACTAATACTATTAATTTAGATAGGGAGTTTATTGTCATGATTCCTGCTTTGCTATTTCAAGTCTTGCTGTGCTTTTCTGTTCTAACATTCATGCTTCCTTCCAATCTGCATGCTTCATTGGTACTTAAGCTGAGCACGCTCATTCTCTTAATGAGCAAGTCATGTAAACCAATCTTTGTCCATGTCTCATGATCTTGCCTTGCCACTTGTTTCTTCTCCAGGTGTTGCCCCTCAAGTGTACTGAATTCTTCCTTTTATCTGGTGTCGGTGGAAGTTGGCTGGCAGATAGAGGCCCGTATTCAGAAACGACACTCACGCTCCACTCACCATATAGTGAGTACGATTGAAATGTAACGGGAGTGTGAGAAAGAGATCGACCGACCACTAACCGAGGGATCGGTCCCACTCCTCGCCAATTGCCATTCATAAATGCCACTCGAGCATAACTGACAGTAGTGGGCCCTGGGTACCACAGACAATGCGTCGGCTGCTGCAAAGAGAGGGTCAGTCCTCACCCTTCAGTGCTGAATGACCTAAACTTGCCGCAGTTTACTGTTCTTGATTAGAAAGTTTCTCAGACAAACTGGTAAAACGACAATCAAATTTATTTTTAATGAAGTTGTTATACTTTGCTTCACAAAATTGAGGCGTTTCTTTCGCACATAAATGACGACGTAAATATCAGCATGTCTTCATGAATTCTCTCATCGAGTGGCTCGCGAAAGGCGCAGGACAGCCCGCGAGGCTCACTAAGCAACAAACTGTGAAACGTGCCAGACATTTCCCTCTACAGTCAGCAATTAATGTAGAAAAGAATGGATACTCGTGACTTACAGCTACATGAGCCTCGCAGACCGATCCACACGCGCCCCACGAGCCAGCTGAGCGTAGAATTTTCCAACCCATCAGTAAAGAACAGCGCGAGAAAT
Source organism: Gymnothorax reevesii (assembly GCA_029721435.1). Lineage (NCBI taxonomy): Eukaryota > Metazoa > Chordata > Actinopteri > Anguilliformes > Muraenidae > Gymnothorax > Gymnothorax reevesii. Next base: position 34,539,325 of record CM056590.1, read on the forward strand.
CCGAATGCGTGAGAGTTGACAGGTATGCGTCATTCATGAAAACTGGCCACACCTGATAATGTTGAGAGTTTTTGCAATGGTAATTTAAATGAACTGAAAACAGTTCATGTCCAATCATTATTTTTAAGGGATAGTTTTGAGCTTCCCCTATTGCCAGTTCACCAGTAGCCACTGGTGGGTACACAAATGCTAACCTTGAGTTCACCACAGTGCAGTTCGTAAACACTGAAACCCGGTGGTCAGTTAGTAAGTTACTGGCATCGTTATCATCATTATAGTTAAAATTTGCATTATTGCGACTGCGTCGAGCTCGTGGCTGTAAATGATTCAGAGTTTCCAATGTTTGTAACCACCTGAAAGCCATGATAACGAAATACGGGCACAAGTTAGTGCGGCGCAAGGGAGGTGTTCCCAGCACTCAACCTTCACTCAGAAAGAGACGCTATTTTCAGTGTGAGTGAGGTCTCTAAAAGCAAACGAGTATTAGGGCAACCTCTGACTCATTTAGTATAACCTGACACAAACTAAGTTTTAGTACGCGCTCACACTCAATTAGTGTGAGTGTTGTTTCTGAATACGGGCCAGAGTCTCAAGTCCCACGGTGTTTACTGCAGTATTTTCGTCTTTCTTATAGCCAAGCCAAGCCGTAGTCTAAGCCTGATTATTCTTTTCTGTTTGTGGTTTTCTTCCTGGAGGTTCCAGTGGTTTTTGTTTTTTGTCGTTTGGACTTCTTAGTTTGCAGCTCTGTGAAGCTTACAGAGCTTAGTTGGATTTTTGCAACCCTTTGGGCCAAGTTTTTTGTTGGCCCTCGTGCCTGTTTTCTTTTGTTTTAATAAATTCCCAGTTCCCCAGCATCTTGCATCTGGTGTCTTACTGATCTCGCATCAACAAGTGCTTTGGGCTAGCTTTGTTGGCTTGCTAAAATGTCTGTTTTTCCTATAGAGCAAATGTTTTGTTCCAAAAATTGTAGCTAGCTAGGTTTAAATTTACATGCAGCCACTGTACACACACACACACACACACACACACACACACACACACGCGCACACGCACACACACATACGAACACACACACACACACACATACCAAGTCCTACTATCAACCAAATCAAATAACTTGGCATGTTTTTGCATGTTGGGAAAATGTTTGAGGCACGTATGTAGTGCTAAGTTTGGTTTGAGTATCATTTTCTGTCTTTCATATGGCATATGCTACAATTGGACAACAATGACGCTTGTGAGTAGCAAGTGAGATCAATGAGCGGATAACATATAAAATAGCTGTCAACAGGAAACATTACTTTTGGAAGTATATTTTTTATAATTTTGCATAACTGATTTGCAAACATTGCCATATGAAGCATTGGTCTAAAACCACAATACAGAGTAATTTTGAGTTAACTGACAAAAAAAAAAAGACATTTGTGCCAACAACAATTTATACAGGAACATAGTGCATATCTAGCTTGGTGAACAGAGCCTGAATTATTGGGAGGGGGGGATGATTATGGTGAGTTTCAGCCGCAGAGGAGGCCCCAACTTTGAATTTTGGGTTTACAAACAGCAATGAAAAAATCCTACTCAATATACCATTAATTCAGAAAAGGAAATTATAGCAACCCTTCTCCTCGTGAAATAAGGTGCGTATTAAACACACTGAGTTTGGATTTAATGCTCAGTTTGTTAAAGTTTTGGGTCTAGTAGTACACGTTAGTGCCGGAAAGGGGAAGCATGTGTGGTGGAGATGAATGCATTAATTTTTTTCATGATGTCGTCAAAGTCAAAGAATCGTGTCCAAAACAAACTCATGGCCAGGCGTCATGAAATAAAGAACAACTTCATACAGTTTGTGCTTCACTTTGAGGTCAGTTAAAAGATCTGAAAGTGTGAAGTAATGCATCTTAATGCCATAGGCTACCATATAGTAAACCTCAACCTCAGTACTCTGAGCAACAATAGATTAGAGAACTTCAAGTAAAAGCAAGTGGTGAAAATATGTGCAATGGCTGCACAAGAATCCAAATTTGCACTCTCAATGAGAAGCAATTAATCTATTAAAAGCCCTACAGCCCGGTACTGGGGCCAGTTGTTACACTAAATAAATACAGCATGTTTCCAAATCGGAACATTGTCATGCGGCTTATCCACATTTCGAAACTCGGCCAAACGCTCACGTAGACCATTTTTACCTCAATAGAACACAATTCAAGCACCAAGCAAGCAAATAAGCATGCAACAAAACAGGGGATAAAATCATATCAGTGCTGAATCGCCAAAATTTCTCCTGAATTAGTGCTAGGCATAAAATCCATACTTCAAAAGAGGAAAGTCCGCAGAATCCAACGATATGAGCCCTGTCATTTCCTCTCTGCGATCGGATTGTGATGCTGTCAGTAAGACTATGCCAGTAGGCATTTGACTCTATGAGTTCTGGTGTTTCCAACAAACTCTAAACCACTTTAATAGCAGAAACCTAGCCTGAGCTACAGCCTTGCGTTCCCAGTGCGTCAAACTGAGTCCATGGGCAATTTGAATGCTCTTGAATAGCGCGACAATATAAAAGCATAACTAGTTTGTTTGAGGTATTGTCGGAATAATTATCCGCTAAATATTCAACATTCATTTTCAAGTCATTTTCTGGTAAAATCTTTGCACTATTCTGCACAAATACTGAGACGACAGCAGTACAGTATGTATTTTCTTTACCCATTCGTTAAATTGGCAATTTGACCACAGCATCATTGTCAGCGAGCGTAACCAAGTGGTTAAGATGCCACGTGGCAAGGGATAGTCTGGAGGTTCGATTCCTAGTCAAGGTACATTTTTTGGGGGGGGGGAATAATCACAGTTTCCTTCTACAAATAATCGTAGGGGTTTTTGTTATTCTTACTTTTCTTTAACACTTTTTCACATTGCCTTTGCATTTATTTTATTTAATTGTTTTTTTTTTTAATAAATCTGCTCCAGTGGAGTCAAACTTCATTTTCACTGTATGTATTATCTTTGAATGGGAAATTGTATAGGCAACAAAACTGGCAGAAATAATAATATAAATATATTTTTATTCTAAAAATTTAAAAATGTTGAATGTATTTGGATGGAATGGATGCCTGTAGTGATATATAAGTGTAATTAAATGAGTTTTACACAAGGTACCTAAATTGCCAAAATGGAGAAGCCACCCAGACATTCCTCTCTCATTTTGCTCAGATTGACCTGATCAGAATAAACTTTGGCACAGATAATAATGACATTCTGTGCCGTAATTTTTTAGAGGTTTCAGGCTGCAACTCAACAAATTTACAAGGGATAGAAGTAAAACTTTGTTAGGCGCAAAATGAGATCTTTCATTCACACTGTGTTCCATCTCCATTTACGCTGACTCAGTGACATATATAGTGATTTTTACACCAGGGCAGAAATCCCAAATGGATTTACCTATATTATGATACCAAGATTATTCAAATTGACCAAGCAGTCGCAGAGATATACTCATTTCATATTGGGCTTGCCATTTTCGAAAAAGAGGCTCAGGGGTTAAGAACTAAAATATTTTCAGAGAGCAGTTGGTCAAACATGTCTGTGTTCTTTTCCAAACTCAAAATTCTGCTTAGGGCCCCCCTGCACCCATAGATGAAAGGAACAGCCATGAGGTGAAATTCACAAAGACTCAATTGTCTCTCCAACCTTCCCATTCTTCAGAATCTATGTTTAAAAATAAATTATAGTCCCATCGTAAACCTGAGTTTGCACTTCATGTCCAAGGGTGGCTTTGCAAATCAAAAGGATTCAATCAGATAGGATGAGCAAATACATATAAGAACTGAGAGCAACTTGAGAGGCTCTTTTTTCTGAAAGCCATACTTGTAAAATCCATACAAACAACCAACTAAAATACCTAAAGAACCATAAAGCTACAGAACATCCTACCAGTTGAAAATAGGCCTGTGTTTCACAATTCCATGACCTTCAAAATGTCTTCCTGGGTATCCATGGTGAGAGTCCAGCAGGGTCAAGACAAAGGCAGGACATGCTGCTGAAGCTATTGTGAGGCGGAGTATGGCAGGCTTTGAGTGATATAACTTTTCTGCTGGGTGGCAGCCTATACAGAAGCTCAGGCACAGATCCATTCTCTCGTTCATCATTATGCACATTTATTCTACACGAATGTGCAAATGTTTCTCAGTTCATCAGAGGCCGAATTGATTTGCAGTGAGACTGTCCTTTTTATTGGCATTTATTTAACTTTGAGAGTTGTCGCTGAGAATTTTTATTGAATGCAATAAATAAACATGCAATCGTTCCTTTAAAAAAAAATACTAAATACATTTCACAACAATTTTTAAAAAAATACCGTATATATTGGTGAAAAAAGTAGAATATTTACCCATATATTGCGCCACATTGTGCTGCAGTGTGTTGATTATGTTTTTGTCTCAATATAAACGAAAATGTTGTTGCGCCCATTTTTCAAGTAAAACTCAGTAGTGCAGTGTTAGAGATGGAAATGTTCGGCAAAAAGAGAACATGCTTATCACGTATCACAAAAAAAACTAACCTGAAAAGGCTCTGATTTATAGTTAGTTTATTGCATTAATATAAGGGAATACTCCACCCTGAAACATAGGGGCTTCTATAGGGGAGACTTCCAGGCAGCAGTATGCCCCTCCCCCCACCATTGTGACAGTATGGGAACACACACACACACACACACACACACACACACACACACACCAGTGCCAGAGTGAGAATGCCGAGCACAGATAAGCAGATGCCAGCTGCCAGGCCAGACAGTCTTTCCTTGCAGGACAGTCATGACTCATCCCTGCAGATATAACGGTAAGTGTAAGGGAGTACTCCAGTGTGCTCAGGAAATGGTGTGCCCCTGCGCGCTCGTATGCGAGTGTGTGTATGCGCGCGCGCATACAAATGTGCTTGCATGTCATTTTCACTCTCTCACTCCCCATTTCACACTCTGACATTCCCTTTCACTCTCTCTCTCTATCTCTCTCTCTCTACCTGTGCTCTTTCTGAAAAATGGTTGCAGAAAATACTTTTAAATGTCAAGGCTTTCCCAGCCTTTAATAACGATTTGCCTCTTTTCTCTTCTTCATCTACCTTTCACTTATTGTGGCACAGAAGCTGCCTTGACTGATTACCCTGCAAAGCTGTCACTCTATAGCAATGCCCAGCATTAGCTGTATAAATGGCGCACAGACAATGGAAAGGGAGTTTGCTATGGCCGCTGAGGGGAAGCAGCAGATTACCGTTAACCCCCCCCAACACACACACACACACACTCCACCCCAGTGGGTATTATGGCCAGCATGAGAGTGCTGGGAATCAATAGGGAGAGCCTTGCAGTCACGAGGCTTTACATCATTATGCGACAGTGGGGGAGGGTGGAAAACAATCGAGCACTAACACAGGAAAATTATTTTCCTTTTTTCTTTGGCCCAAACTCTCGCCTCACGCACATTCCCGTTTCACTCCAGAGAGAGGAATGACTAGCTTTTTTTGTTTTCACCCCTGGCAGGAAGGAAATATCTCAAGGTCACAGTTGTTTCTGCGTGGCTGTTCATTTCACAATGGCCCAGTGACTATAATAGGTGACATTGACGTGTACTTACCGTTCAAAGCCCGGGGACATTTTCTTGGTGCACGAAAAAAAAAAAAAAAAACAGATTGGGTAATCCAGTTAATTGACCAGCACAAAAACAAATGGAGAGCTGAACACAACTCTTGAAATGAGGAAATTACAGTAGCTGCCAAGACTGATACATTTTTGTTTTCTCTATTTTATGCCCATTGCTTCCTCATTAAACTACTGGTAAAATCATTTATAAATTAGGGGTTACCAAACAAAGCCCTAGGTCTGCTTTAATCAGCGATTATTTTGCACGTCAGGATCCACAGGCAGAGTTGAAGGAAGACATTAATGTAGAGTGACTGATGCTATTCACCCCTTGGCTGACACTACTGCCAATTATGAACTGGGCTGTGCCTTAGGGGCAACTGAAAATTAGGGGAGTTTTTTTTTTGTACAAGACCCGGGGAAGAAACGATTGCAAGGCAGTTGTACCTCTGAGCAAGACAGTGTCATTGCATCGCTTTCAAAAAATGCCATTTTGTACTGACTTGGAAATGTACTCCACTTAACCCTCTATGAGGAATGTAACTCAACCTATATGTCTTTTTTGCCTGAAACCATTTCAGTGCAAGACACTAAAGAGCTATGCTGAGACAAACCTTACAGAGGCCAAATAGTTTATATTCACAGACATACACTGTTATGAACTAACTGAATTGAACAGTCAAATAAACACATTTTTTCCTTGTTATTTTGACTGAAAGTGGAGTCCTGCGCGGATTTAATTGTCCTTTACACTTAACATACGCAGAACTCTGTTGTAAACCTATTGTAAAATTACAGTAAAAATATCTGGCAAAAAGGTGGCAGTTTAGAACAGTGTAGGGAGTCTGCTCTTTTCAAGTGCGGAGCTGATAACATCCAACAGGGTCTACAAAAAGCCGCTACTCCATACACAAATAGACTCAACAATTGATACATACAGTGCTACATTATTGCACCTGCTATGACGTGGGGGAACAATTAAGCTCTCGATGAATGACATTTGAAAAGCAGAAGATTGGGCAAGATGAAATGTAAACAGGTGTGTTTTCAGTCATATGCACACAGAGCTCACACATAACTGCTGCTGCACAGCCTCTTACACGCAGAGGTGATGCTGGCCGCCAGGGTCACGAAGCAGCAAATTGCTTGCCTGGGGCGCAGTGACTCACTGTTAAATTTTTCTGATTGATTTTTGAGCCGCAGTACGCCCCCTCGTCCAGAAAATGCTTGCAAAGTTCAAGGGAAAAAAAATAATCAACGCCAAATTGAAAAATGGTCTTATTAATTCATGAGGTCTTCTTGCACCAATTTGCTGCGTACAGAAATGATAAATACTGTAATACATTTAGTTGATATGTTTCATCATAATCGTTTGCAACTTTCAAATTTTGCTGAATTTTCAAAGTGTAAAATGTAGACCTCATTATATTTTACTCAACATTACATCAATATAGCATCATCATCATAACCTCTGCCAAGCAGCTTATGTTTTCACTCCATCTTTGTTTCTTTCTTTCTTTTCTGTCTGTCTGTCAGTCAGTTTGACTGAAAACTGGATAACAAAAAGTTATGAACAGGTTGGCACAAAATTTGGTAGGATGATAGGTGGTGGTCCAAAGAGGAGTTGATTTAATTTTGGAAGTGATCCAGAACATATTCTGTCACCAAAGGAATAGATACAGCGCCCTCAATAATTATTGGCACCCCTGGTTAAGATGTGTTAAAAGCCTTAAAATAGATTTTTATTGCAGGAGCATACTCTCACACTGAAAATTGTAGAAAAATGTAACCTTCAACTCGAGCGAATTTTAAGGGAAAAAAAACCCTGACTAAGAAATAATTATTTTTCATAAAATCACCTGTTCCACAATCATTGGTACCCATAACAATTCCTAGGAATTAAATGTAATTTAAGTATTTCTGTCATTTCTACAGTAGTTAACAAAGTTGATCAGAGTATCTAGGAACATATAATTAGTAAATCATCACTTCCTGTTTCCCTGGGGTATAAATATGACGTGACACAGAAGCCATTTCTCTTATCCACTCTTCAACATGGGAAAGACAAAGGAACACACCATTCAAGTAAGGCAGATGTGTGTCGACCTTCACAAGTCGGGCAATGGCTACAAGAAAATAGCCACTCGCCTGCACCTGCCCATATTTACTGTCAGGGGAATCTTTAAGAAGTTTAAAACAACTGGAGCAGTAGAAAACAAGCCTGGACGAGGACACAAGGTTATTTTGCCACCACGCACAGTGAGGAGGATGGTAAGAGAAATGAAAAGTTCTCCAAAGCTCACTGTTAAAGAATTGCAACAAATGGTAGTATCTTGGGGTCACAAAGTCTCCAAAACAACCATCAGGCACTATCTACATGCCAACAAGCTGTTTGGGAGGCATGCACGGAAAAAAACTTTTCTCATTCACAGTCATAAACGCAAACGTCTGGAGTTCACTAAGCGGTACTGGGACTTCAACTGGGACTGTGTGCTTTGGTCAGATGAGACCAAGATAGAGCTTTTTGGTAACAAACACTCTGAGTGGGTCTGGCAGAACACAAAAGATGAGTATGCAGAAAAGCACCTCATGCCCACTGTGAAGTATGGGGGAGGATCGGTGATGCTGTGGGCCTGTTTCTCTTCCAGAGGCCCTGTGAACCTAGGGTGCATGATATCATGAACGCTTTGAAATACCAGGACATTTTAAATCAAAATCTGGTGGCCTCTGCCTGAAAGCTGAAGATGGGTCGTCACTGGGTCTTTCAGCAAGATAATGACCTTAAACATGTGGCTAAATCTACACAGAAATGGTTCACCAGACACAGAATCAAGCTCCTCCCATGGCCATCTCAGTCCCCAGACCTCAACCCCATTGGAAACCTGTGGAGTGAGCTGAAGAGGAGAGAGCAGAGGAGAGGACCCAGGTCGCTGGATGATTTAGAGAGATTGTGCAAAGAGGAATAGTCGAAGATCCCTCTTTCTGTGTTCTCCCATCTTGCGAAACGTTATAGGAGAGGATTAGATGCTGTTTTGTTGGAAAAAGGGGGTTGTACAAAGTATTAACAGCAGGGGTATTTACAGCACTTAATGAGGGATTTTTTTTCCCACTGAATAAATGCACTTGAATTAAAGGTTGGATTTTCCTCTTTTTTTCATTGTGGTCCTTTATTATTTAGAAAAAAAAAACTGAATTTATTAGAAGCTAAAGAATACATCTTAACCAGGGGTGCCAATAATTATGAAGGGCACTGTATATGGCTTGGCAGAGGTATGCACCCTACCAAGTGCTCTCTAGTATGATTATTATTATTATTATTATTATACTGTATTACATAACAATCTATTGCCAAACTTCAATTTTTTTTTTAAACACCACTTCAAGGCAGTCCTCTGTCATCTGTTACAAATGAAGATTATTACATCGCTGCAAGGATGAAGTGTTTCAACATTATTTGTTTGATCATTCATTTGTCAGTTAACAGAATATCTCAAAAATTTCTGGATAGATGTTAATGAAATTTTGAGTGTTAACTCAACCAGCGCTAAGAAGGACGTGATCAAATTTTGCTGAAGATCCGGCTCATATTCTTGATCCAGGATCTGAAAGAATATCTATGCACAAAAAGACAGCAGTGTCGCGCACCGCTGTCACATCACACTAACTCCCACATCAGCCATCAGATTAATCCTTTGAAAGAATACTTTATGCTAAATGAAATGCAAATCCGACTTCGTCTGCCAACAAATTTCGCAATGGCGGAGGTCACATGCTTTCTGAGTGCCCTTCAGGTGAAAATACTTCACTGCAGACTGTTGACTTTAAAGCCCCACTGCTTGCATCATGGGTCACTTACTGCTTATCACTTTAGTACAGATATCCCGATCTAAGCAAATGACCTGAAACGGCCCCCTCTCAGCCCACCATAGTGATGACAATAAACATTGTGTCAAATAGACAGCTAAACTGACCTTTCCTCACTCACAGACATTTGAAATGGAAGAAAACTAAGCAAAATGGACAATGCAACCATATTGTGCCGAAACAGTTCAATGATTGGCAGTTTCTCTCAGGCAAATCTCCTTGGCAGAGTTAGAATTTTGTTTGGCATAAAAAAGAGACACAACTGACTGCAGATGAATTTACCATCATTTTGGGAGGAAAAGCATCGAAGTGAAGTACATTTATTTTCTTTACCCTGGAATCACATGCCAAGAAGCATCTATTATGTATAATTGTGATACAGAGGTTCCATTTCAGTCATTGATGAAGAGAAATGTGTTTGTGCATGTGTTTACCTGTGTGTATCTGTTCCTGAGAGTGACTGAGTGGGTTTGTGTTTTTTGTGTGCATGAGTATGTGTGTGCGTTTGTGTGCGTTTGTGTGCACGTGTGATCACGCATGTATGTTTGCGCACGAATGCGAACATTTGGATTTGCATCTACGCTTGCAGTTGACTGTGTGTGTGTGTCTGTGCCTGACTGTGTGTGTGTGTCTGTGCCTGACTGTGTGTGTGTGTCTGTGCCTGACTGTGCGCGTGTGTCTGTGCCTGACTGTGTGTGTGTCTGTGCCTGACTGTGTGTGTGCGTCTGTGCCTGACTGTGTGTGTGTGTCTGTGCCTGACTGTGTATGTGGGTCTGTGCCTGTGCGCGTGTGTCTGTGCCTGACTGTGTATGTGGGTCTGCGCCTGACTGTGCGCGTGTGTCTGTGCCTGACTGTGTATGTGGGTCTGCGCCTGACTGTGCGCGTGTGTCTGTGCCTGACTGTGCGCGTGTGTCTGTGCCTGACTGTGTGTGTGTGTCTGTGCCTGACTGTGCGCGTGTGTCTGTGCCTGACTGTGTGTGTGTGTCTGTGCCTGACTGTGCGCGTGTGTCTGTGCCTGACTGTGTGTGTGTGTCTGTGCCTGACTGTGTGTGTGTGTGTCTGTGCCTGACTGTGTGTGTGCGTCTGTGCCTGACTGTGCGCGTGTGTCTGTGCCTGACTGTGCGCGTGTGTTTGTGCCTGACTGTGTGTGTGTGTCTGTGCCTGACTGTGCGCGTGTGTCTGTGCCTGACTGTGTATGTGGGTCTGCGCCTGGCTGTGGGCGTGTGTCTGTGCCTGACTGTGCGCGTGTGCCTGTGCCTGACTGTGTGTGTGTGTCTGTGCCTGACTGTGCGCGTGTGTCTGTGCCTGCCTGTGCGCGTGTGCCTGTGCCTGACTGTGTGTGTGTGTCTGTGCCTGACTGTGCGCGTGTGTCTGTGCCTGACTGTGTGTGTGTGTCTGTGCCTGACTGTGTGTGTGTGTGTCTGTGCCTGACTGTGTGTGTGCGTCTGTGCCTGACTGTGCGCGTGTGTCTGTGCCTGACTGTGCGCGTGTGTCTGTGCCTGACTGTGTGTGTGTGTCTGTGCCTGACTGTGCGCGTGTGTCTGTGCCTGACTGTGTATGTGGGTCTGCGCCTGACTGTGCGCGTGTGTCTGTGCCTGACTGTGCGCGTGTGTCTGTGCCTGACTGTGTGTGTGTGTCTGTGCCTGACTGTGCGCGTGTGTCTGTGCCTGACTGTGCGCGTGTGTCTGTGCCTGACTGTGTGTGTGTGTCTGTGCCTGACTGTGCGCGTGTGTCTGTGCCTGACTGTGTATGTGGGTCTGCGCCTGACTGTGCGCGTGTGTCTGTGCCTGACTGTGTGTGTGTGTCTGTGCCTGACTGTGTGTGTGTGTGTCTGTGCCTGACTGTGCGCGTGTGTCTGTGCCTGACTATGTGTGTGTGTGTCTGTGCCTGACTGTGTGTGTGAGTGTCTGTGCCTGACTGTGTGTGTGTCTGTGCCTGACTGTGTGTGTGTGTGTGTGTCTGTGCCGGACTGTGCACGTGTGTCTGTGCCTGACTGTGTGTGTGTGTCTGTGCCTGACTGTGTGTGTGTCTGTGCCTGACTGTGCGTGTATGTCTGTGCCTGACTGTGTGTGTGTGTCTGTGCCTGACTGTGCCCGTGTGTCTGCGCCTGACTGTGTGTGTGTGTCTGTGCCTGACTGTGTGTGTGTGTGTGTGTCTGTGCCTGACTGTGTGTGTGTCTGTGCCTGACTGTGCGTGTATGTCTGTGCCTGACTGTGCACGTGTGTCTGTGCCTGACTGTGTGTGTGTGTGTCTGTGTCCGACTGTGTGTGTGTGTCTGTGCCTGACTGTGCGCGTGTGTCTGTGCCTGACTGTGTATGTGTGTCTGTGCCTGACTGTGTGTGTGTGTGTCTGTGCCTGACTGTGTGTGTGCGTCTGTGCCTGACTGTGCGCGTGTGTCTGTGCCTGACTGTGTATGTGTGTCTGTGCCTGACTGTGTGTGTGAGTGTCTGTGCCTGACTGTGTGTGTCTGTGCCTGACTGTGTGTGTGTGTCTGTGCCTGACTGTGTGTGTGAGTGTCTGTGCCTGACTGTGTGTGTGTGTGTCTGTGCCTGACTGTGTGTGTGTGTCTGTGCCTGACTGTGTGTGTGTGTGTGTGTGTGTGTCTGCGCCTGACTGTGCGCGTGTGTCTGTGCCTGACTGTGCGCGTGTGTCTGTGCCTGACTGTGTGTGTGTGTCTGTGCCTGACTGTGCGCGTGTGTCTGTGCCTGACTGTGTGTGTGTGTCTGTGCCTGACTGTGTGTGTCTGTGCCTGACTGTGCGTGTGTGTCTGCGCCTGACTGTGCGCGTGTGTCTGTGCCTGACTGTGCGCGTGTGTCTGTGCCTGACTGTGCGCGTGTGTCTGTGCCTGACTGTGTGTGTGTGTCTGCGCCTGACTGTGCGCGTGTGTCTGTGCCTGACTGTGTGTGTGGGTCTGTGCCTGACTGTGTATGTGGGTCTGTGCCTGTGCGCATGTGTCTGTGCTCCCCATCCTTTCGAAAACCTGTACAGACTTTCTTATTTTTTTCTCATGATGGCAAAAAATGGATTTTCAGCAAGCGGTCTTGTCAGCATTAACATGATTGCTTACCAAAAATGTCCTGTTTTATAACTTTATATTTCTAAATTATAAACTTTATATTTACTTGCAATCTACATTTTATTTTTTCCCCTTTCTTTCATTATGAGGCATATGTGACTGTTTGTTTGAATGTGTGTGGGTGTTGATGTTAATGGTCGATAAATCTGATTTTGTTTTTTCTTCTCACCTGCTCAGGGAATGCAGATGGAAAATGGCAGCTAAATCTGGTGAAGCATCTCTTCTCTTTGTTGAGAATAATGTATTTTGCTCTTGGTCCCTGTTACAAATAAACTTAATAAATAAAAAGAAAATGGAAAAAATGTGTTTGTGAGACCTTAAACACTGTAAGGAGTCAATGATGGTCAGAACCAGGGTTTGCGAGTGTGTCCCTGCACACCTGACTAGAAGCGGCTTGTTGGGTCAGTAGGAGGATACCAAGAGGTAGCAGAAGAGTGTGAGTCCGCTTTGGTCGTGACTCGACAGATAACTCCCAAAAGAGGGCATCACAAAGTACGTGCGCAAACACACACTGGGCGCACACACTCCAGACCCCTCTCACATCAGTAGCTCCCTTATCTTGCCTGATAGGGGCCGCTCACTATTCTTAGCCTTGAACCCTCAGTGCGCGTACATTCACTTTATATATTTGGAGCCGTGTACGTCAATCCACAGAGACCAATTATGTTCATGGGAGCTTGGATACTATGTTTAACCCTTCATCAGCCTTTCTCCTTTTTTGCCATACAAACTGGAGCCAAGATAGCGGCTGATCTGTTTAATCGGGATTGCTTTTCCATTGCATGAAATACAGCTATAGATTAGCTGGGATTCATGATAGAAGAGAGAAAACAATTAAAACTCAAAGAAATGTTACTATTAAACACAGATATGCACAAAGGTGCAAGGAAAGGTTCGTGTCTCCGCTGTCATGCAAAGAGCTGTCTGATGTATCCAGAAAGCAGAAGTGAATCTACAATCGTTGTTTTGAGCAAGACAAATGCTGTCAACGGATGGTAGAAGGGTTTATTCCGGAAAGGACAGCATTCTTCCCATGGGTAAAGTTCAGAAATTGGCCTAATGAATACGCCACAGGAAAGAAAATCAACAGGAGAACAACTCTGAACTACGCTGGCTCCAGTAATGCTCACAGCAAATTTTGGTCATAGGGTGACCAATATCAGTAACATTCCTTCTCTATGCCCAAGGTACAATCACAAAAGTGTAACATAACTTCCATGGCATTTGGAAATGTTAAAGCTGAGTGGGTTGTGGTGATACAGTAAACATTACAGAGCCACCGCAATCAATAATATCCTCCTCTCTGCACCAGGAATATTGAAAGCAGATTTGACACGATTCCTATTAAGGCTGCTTAAGTTATTGCAATTTTTTTAAAATAAATAGTTTGGCCTGGTGGTAGTACTACAGGAAAGGTCATAGGGTGACCATCATTAATAGCAGTCCTTTTCTATGCATCTGGAGCGATCACAAGAAGTATGACTTCATTCCCAGCAGACCTGTGTGAGCTGTAGCATTCGGGAATTAACAAGTCGACTTTCTGCACCAGAAATAATCACAAGACATATAAAATGACTCCAATCAAAACTGAGTTACTACCTTTGGAATTATAAAGCTTGACCAGGTGCTACAAGGAAGGTCGTAGGGTCAAAAAAAAAAAAGTTTGTCCTAAATGAAACAGGAATGAACAAAAAAACTTTCAGTGTGATTCCCATAAAAACAGTTTAACTCACTAATACAAACAATCTGCAGCGACGGGGGATATAATTGCTCTCTTTCATTTTGCCAAAAAGGAGTAAAATTCTTCTCATATCCACAATCTTGGACTGACCAAAATTTGTTTCCAGAAAAATGTACAGAAACCTTATTTTTGAATGCCATTTCCAACTCAAGTGTACCATACATGTGGAAAGCAAGCCTTCACAGTTCCATACTCTCCTTAAGCCAGAAGAAAGACCTCTTGAAGACAGTTGAGGTGAGGCAGACTAGACTAAGTAAGGAATGCGAAAATAACTGGTCAGTTGTCCTCAGCGCATAGGGTTAGTTTTTGCCCGCTCTGTAATTTCTTTCATACAGTCTTCTAGCATTTCTCAGCGGTTATCCTGATACAAGGATAATTTAAGTCTCCCATAATAATAGTCCCTCCACCTCTACAAGCTTGCGTAATCCTCTTAAAAAGCATTTCATTGACTGCACTGTCCAAAGCTGGTGGTCAATAGCATACTCCTATGTTTAAACCTGTCTCGTGTTTGCCAATGAGCCTGACCCAGATATCTTCACAGGGCAAGGAATGTTCGATTTCGGGAATTTCCTGTACATTTATGTTTTCATTCACATAGATTGCTACGCCCCCTCCTCGCCTGTTACATCTATCGTTCCTAAAGAGGTTATAACCTTCTATATTATATTAATCTCCATCCTCTACACTAAGCCATGTCTCTGTAATCCCAACTATGTCATAGCCTTCACTAATCATAAAGGCCTCAAGCTCTGGAAATTTATTTTTTATGCTTCTTACATTTAAATAAAAACATTTCAGGTTATTACTAATGCTCTTCCCCCTTGATTTCCCATCCGGCCGCTGCTTCAAAGCCCCCACTACATTTTGTTGCTTTAAAAATACACCATCAATAGTGCATGTAAAGCCGTCAGCTTCCATCAGGGCAGTCTGCATTTCCCTATGTGGGAACAACCCTGTGTTACCCTCAACATAAGCTGACCCAGTGCAAAGGTACCTCTCCGGTTCAGGTGCAGCCCGTCAGGCTTGAACAGGTCACCCCTGTCCCAGAAAATGTTCCTGTACCCCAAAAACCTATACCCCTCTTTCCTACACCAGGTTTGTAGCCACATGTTTAACCTCCAGATAAAATTCTGCTTTCCTCAGCTTGCATGTGGTACCGGTAGAATCCTGGAGAACACTACCGTTGAGGATCTGCTCCTAAGCTTCTCAGCTAATTCCACTAATTTGCCTTGCAGAACCTCAAACCTACCCTTACCTATGTCATTTTTCCCAACATGGACCATGACAACTGGATCCTTCCCCACTCTGGCCAGGAGCTTGTCCGCACTCTCCAGGAGGTCTCCTACCTGGGCACCAGGCAGGCAACACACCGTTCGAGATTCCCTCTCGCACAAACAGACTAAGCTATCTATTCCTCTAAGTATTGAGTCCCCGACTATCACTAATTCTCTTTTCTAAGGGGTAGAGGCTAACAGGGTGCCCTGCTGCTCATCAGTCTCCTCTCTCTCAGGATCAAGGGCCAATTCGAGTTCCTGCAAGGGCCAGAGTCAGTTAGACACCTCAACCACTGGAGGAGCTGTCGCTATACGACGTGCATGGCCTTTCCTGCGCTGTCGACCTACAGTCACCCAACTTTCTCTCCATGCCTACTCTGGGATCCCTGTACCACCCTGTTTTGGCGTACACACCATTTCTCTAAACGACATACTACTTAGTTCCTCTAGGAACTCTACTGCTTGTGAACTATGTCGCGTTGCCCACTGGCCCTGAAGATCAAGGGTCTTGCTCTCCAGACGCTCGATTAGCTGGCACCAGTGGTTTACTAACCCACCCTCGATATCTCTTTCCAAAAGCACAATCATCCAGCAACTGTCACATAGTTTTGGCCACATTTTGAACCCCCTACCTCATGACCTCACTCACCCTCGATAAAAGAAAATTACTAATGCCAAGACAGAAGCTGAGGAACCACAATTTATTAATTTATTAACCTAAGAAGCCCTAAGCAGCAGTCACAATAGAAAGCATGGGGAAACTATGTAAATGGATTATAAGCCTCTTTTAACAGGGGCTTAGTTTCAGTTAACAGAAATGAAATACCAAATTGAGCCAAACTTTATATGTAATAAGCACTCCTAATAGGCCGACTTGCGTTTATCTTGTCCCAGTACTATTAATAAACTAACCTAAAAATATCACAGGGCTTAGCTGAGAACCCAGAAAAAACAGACTGGCTACAACAGCCAGGGGAAACTGGAGGAGATAGGAGGCGGAGCACTCCGGTAAAACTTACCGTTTAAATATCAACCTAACCGAATGAACGACTCAAGTGACTGCTGCCCTACTAACTTAATACTAAATCTCAGATCCCCAGCCAAAAATGCAAACAGTACTTATCTAGCTAGCTAGCCACAAATACAGCAAAGGGTAACCAAGAAAAGAGTAAAGCCCCGGTTCACTTGAATTAAAACGGACCAAATAAACAAGTCGTTCACTATGTGAGCGAACTAAACACGGTACCTCCCCCAACAAACTGTCCTAAGCACTCAAACAAGCAGTTAAACTTTAATCAGCTGATCAAGGCACAGCGACGGAAGGAAAATACAAAGATAGGGTAATTTACGATGTGTTTAATCACAAGAGCCCTTCGGTAATAATAAAATGAGAAAAAGACAAAAACCCCGGTTCACGTTAATATTCAAGCTGGGCGATGCGTTTATGCGTTTATGCGGTAATGCGGTAGAGAACGAAGGATAGAGAATGAAGGGGACTAAAAATCCTGCTGAACGTCAATATTTATTGGCTAGAAGACTGTATGAAAGGCAAGTAACCAAGTATGAAACCAAACCGGGTTATAGTTAGATATCCAGGTAATTCGATAATATTCTTGGCATTGAGAGCTTTCTGGGGTTCGTTAGCTAAATCAGCCACAGAAAAATCAGGCAACAGTAACTCAGTCCATGAAAAAACTGTTTTACTTTGTATATCGCACTATTCACTTAGTTAGACAATTATTCAGCGTTTATTTTATTCTCTAAATTAAGCGTTTGAATTTATTTTACTTTACCTTACTTTGCTTAGCTCCCGGAAGACTGAAACCCGCCCCCCCCCCCCAAAAAAAAAACCTCAAAAAACCCCCGTCGCCTTTGTTTGACCAGATTAGCGACTTAATTTGGCTGTTTGCTCACCGAGTTGTTACAAGGGGAAAAAGGGGGAAAAGAAGGAGGAAGATTCTCCCTGCCTCGCACCGCAAATCGTCTAATCTCTATTACTGTTTGAGCCTTAACACACAAATTATTTTCAGAGAACCCCATTCAAACAAGAGTAAATCTTCAGCATCAATCCCACACGTCTTCCTCTCTCTCAACCTAAGCAGAATGATCACCAACGAACAGCGCTACAGCACCGCCAAGAGGTCAACAACAGCAACAGCCCATGATGATGATGATGATTATTATTATTATTAGTAGCAGTAGTAGTTGTAGTAAAAGTAATAATTACTTTTATTACTATTAGCAGTAGTAGTATTAATCGTAGTGGTGGTATTAAACTATAAGTGGTAGAAAAGACCACTGCAAGTCCACTGTTAATGGTCACCTATTATGTCACCTGGTGCACAAACAGTTAGTCATTACAAGCCATCACAAAATCTGTTCTTTCTTGACATCTCATTGGGACGTGACCACTCAGAGGTAAGAAGCACTAGTCAATTTCAGCCAACCAGTCATTCAGTTCCTTCATCATTCTGAGATGTCAAGGAAGACAAATTTTGAAATGATCTGTAAAGGCTAATTGCTTTGCACTTGGTGACATAATAGCGAACGTATGAAATACTGATAAAAACGGAAAACATCTACATAGAATGGTGTGGAGGTATAATGTAGACAATGTTGATAACTACTTAGGTGATTTTCAATTCAAATACTCAATTGTTATTGAATGATTAACAAGGTACAAAAACATCCATTGAATTCATTACTCAACCCTGGGTTAATGTGCTTTTTCATATAATTCCACTTAGGATGCTGTTTCGTTGACATTAAAATTAAAAACGTTTGTCTGGCTTGACAGTTCTGCTTGAGCAAATGTAGAATGAGGAAGCAAAAAATTTATAATGATACAACTGCTCTATGACAAGTAATTCACTTCACTCGATTATCTGGCAAATTTTCTTTTTGTATCTTTGAACATTGTGACCCTTTATAAATTCAAGGTTGCAAAAGATCTCACAGTATGACAATGATGCAAAAA
This sequence comes from Gymnothorax reevesii, assembly GCA_029721435.1. NCBI lineage: Eukaryota > Metazoa > Chordata > Actinopteri > Anguilliformes > Muraenidae > Gymnothorax > Gymnothorax reevesii. Next base: position 34,557,892 of record CM056590.1, read on the forward strand.
CCCATGTTTACTATATTATCTTGGTGTTGGGCCAAGAATGTAGACTAATGGACACAACATAGTTATCTGATTTAAAAGCAATCCAGTTAATTGCAGGCAGTGTATTAGATAAGATAGCAGAATAACAAATGGCTTCTGAAAACCATGGTGATTAACATTTTTGCATGACAGCTGGTGCTTGTAGACACACAGTCTGAACAGCACTCCCCGGAATTGAATCACCACCACAAACTAGCGATACGACTGTGTCCAACCTAAAATACAAGGTTTCTTTCAAAATTTGAAAGTGCAATATACAAAGTACGGCCTGACTATAATTCATATGGATTGGCTCGGGGTGTACGGGGATGGGGGGTGGGGTCAGAAATGTCTAATAGAAGAAAGGGAAAAAAGTTATTAATAGGATAATTTATGCGCCCTTGTACAGTATGAGCTAATTTTTACTGTGCAAATCCACTATAAAACCAGTGTGAGAGAAGACCGATCAGTAGCAAAAGAATTTGGCAGCGAAGTGGAATTAAGAAGAATCAGAGCCCTGTTCTGGTGATCAGGATTTGTCTGGGAATGGGCTTAAGTTGCTTGCATTTGTATAAGAGCAGAAAGTAGAAACTGGCATTTTAGAGGCAACAGAACTATTAAATTGAGCAGCACTTTGGCCAGTTATAATGGCACACTGCCATCTTAGTCAAAATATTCTTGGTTTTCACCTGATGTCATAGGCCTTGCCAAATATCAATAGCCGCCATGTTTATGCACCTCAGTCTGAAATTTACTGCAGTTGTTGGCCATTTCTTTGGACTCATTGTGTTCTCTGCTCTATTTTTGTGAATTTAAGATTGATTCATACCCGGAAAAGTTTAAAATGTGATTGAGAGGTTTGATTGGAACATCCTTGTGCATTCTGATATGCAGCCTCCTTAGGAAAGCCACGTAAAGGTTCAACATCTTCCGAAGATTTCCATGGTTAGTGGAGATAGTCAATGCCCCAGGCAAGCAGCTTAACCATCAGTGTTGGATGCCAATAGAAAGGTATGATTTGTTTATCAACTTGTTCCTACAAACAATTCTAGATATTAAACTATGACTGATCAGTGTAAGGACTATGAAACCCAGGAAACGTTCTTAATCCAGTTGGCTATGTGCTTCCCAGATATGACTTGAGGACTTTAAGCATGCTTACTTCCAAGTTTGCAAGAATTTACTCTGTCTCACTGGCTGTAATCAATCATATTTTCTGTTCCTTGTTAATTCTTCTCAGTCTTCCAATTGATTAGAAATAATCTGTTATAGAACTGAAGCTTACTTTGAGCTTTCCATTTTTGGTCCCACAACTGACCACAATTCAAAGAACTGTCGAGAAGTTTTGAATGTGATGACTCTTTTAATCAGAGCTGTATTAATGATATCACTGTATCTATGTTTTGTTTCTAATATAAATACAATTCAAATTAATTTCATGACATGAATATCTCAATACATGGATATCATAAAAAAGGAAATTTATCGGCTTTGTGTGAAAAATGCTAAACCCAGCTTCTGAAACATTTTTTAGATAAAAATCATCAGCCTTTTACAAAGCTGATAAAACAAATTTAAATCATGTCATATTTTTCATTGTTTTTTAACTTCCAGGAATATTAAAAGCAATTGACACTTTGTACTTTTTCATAAGCTACTGTATGTGTGACCAACCATCTTTCCATCAAACTGTAAGCAATTATATTTTTGCATAGGTTTCACTGTAAATGGGTTTTAGACCACGGTCCAAAATATAATGTAAGACACAGAGAACACAAGAGGTGAAGAGAACGCAAAATACATGGTTTGAGGGATAAAGGGAAAAGTTTATTCAACCCCTAGATCGCACACGAAAAAATAAATCCCCCCTTAATCGCAATTTTCGCCTCAGCTTTTCCAAGTTTTGCCTCAGCTGCAATAACTACAACCAAATGCTTCCAGTGCCTGGAGATCCGGCTTTTACATCACTGTGGAAGAATTTTGGCTGACTCTTCTTGGCAGAATTGCTTTAATTCTATTACTTTTCGAAAATAAACTGCCCATTTAATGTTCTAGCACAGACGTGGAGTTCAAGATTAAGTTTGATATGGCCACTCAAATCTTAATTTTGTCTCTTTGGAGCCATTCAGATGTGGACTAACTCTTGTGCTTTGGATCATTGTCTTTCGTGTAACCCAACTGCTCTTGAGCTTCATATTACAGACTTGTGACTGGATGCTTTCATTTAGGATTTTCTTTCAGGGAGCAGAATTCATGGTTCTGTCAATTATGGGAATCTCATTGCCCAAAATCAGCAGAGCTGATCACCCCCCCCAGACCACCTCACTACCGCTATCATGTTTGACTGTAAGTGTGATGTTCAATAGTGACCTGCTGTGCTGACTTTGTACCATATGTTACTGGACCCACATTTTTTAAAAAGTTCCACTTTTGAGTCATCAGTCCATAGAACACTATTCCAAAAGGCTTGGAGGTAATTTATGTGTTTTTTGGAAAATGTATGACAACTTTATGCTCCTACTGGACAACAATGTTTTTTTTTTGTTTGTTTGTTTTGTTTTTGCAGCCCTACCATGGATACAATTTTTGTTCATTCTTCTTCTTAAGGTGAATGCTGACCTTTTTTGAAGTAAGTGAGCCCTGCAGTTCCTCAGACATTCATCTAGGTTCTTCTCTGACTTCTTTGTGAGGTCATCAATGCCCTCGTGGAAGAATTTTAATTCTTAAGCTGCTTTTTGGAAGGTTCATCTCTGTTCCAAGTTTCTAACATTTGGAGATCCATGGCTTCCAAAGCGATTAGCTCTGAGAGTTCCAGCCTGAAACTGACACAGCTTGTTGGTGGGGGTTTGGGTGGTGTCATTGTTTGTGGATGCTTTGCTGTCTCACAGCACAGGTCCCAGAATCTTAGAAATGGCTTTGCAACCCTTTTTCGGGCAACTATATTTCAATAACTTTCTCTCTCATCTCCACAGGAATTTATTTTGATCTCAGCATGGAGTGCTGCGTGGTGAGACCTTTCAGCATACTTTGTGGTGTTTATTCAGGCTGTTGTCTTATTCTATGAAACCATTAAGCATGATTAATATGCAGAAATACCTAAAATGCAAATATGGCACCGCATAAAATATCCATCCAACCACCAGTTGCAAACAATGCTATAAAAATAAAGATCAATTTCATTGATTCATAAGTAGAGCCCATAATCTGTGTACACTGGTTTAGCAATATTTCAAAGTTCACACACAGCAAAATCAGCTACTTTAGTTACAAGGGTACACTCGCCAAGGGCACTGCGAAGCAAAACACATGGTGTGTCGCCCAGGATTCAAATTGGCAGCCCCCTGGCTCTACGAACAGCATCCTAAAAACAGCACTGTGCCGCCACACTTCCTATGCCCTTTCCAAAATGTCATGGGAGAATTAGTAAAAAATGGCATGAGGGTTAGTTCCTAATCCGTCTCCGGAGCTGTTCCTGTTCTCACACCCTGATTCATACGGGTCCAGATATGCAGCAGCAGAGGTAGTATGCGGCACCACTCACGACGATATCACCCAAGGACGACCCACAGAGAAACATAATGTCACCGGCTTGTTTATGTTACCAAACAGCCCTGTTTCCCTTTAATGTACATTTCACCCCATGAGAATATGGTACATGGAACACATCCTTATTGGTTACCTCTGTACACGCAGGGGCAAATATGGGCCACATTATAGATGCTGAGTCAAGCGTTTCGTCAAATGTGAATCTCCACTATTTTACAGTAATGTAATCATTCACTTGAGGGTAACTGATGACAATTAGAAGGTTTATGTGTATCCAATCAAAATTTGTACTAGAAAAATTCTGCATTTAAAATCGCAGGCTATGTCTATATTTTTATATTTTGCACCCCCCGCCCCCCCACCACCACTTAAGTGAAACGTGACACATAGAAATAAAATTAGATTACTCGTATAATATATACAAGTACTACATAGGCATAACATCCATGACAAATTGTATTCCTTCTGTAGAAATGTCGCCATGCCTGCACTGGATAAGATGTGAAATCCCCAACAACATAAACATTCAGAGTGTAGACGATCGCTATTTTTAAAATCAGCTAAGTGTATTTCCAGGAAGCTTTTCAGAGTACAGAGACGGACGGCGGTCGTCTATCATCACGCCTGAGCTATCTGCTGATTACACCTTTACATGCGCTGGCCAATCCCTCAGCCACACGGACAAAAAGCCAGCTCCCTCGGCCGTATCCGCATGTCACATACCGCCCACTCACCCGCCCTGCTGCTATGTCGTCCTCCAACTGCAGGTAGCGCCGTTGCTAGGAGATAGTGCTCTGGCTGCCTAGCAACAAATGTTACCCCATTCCTGTCAAGAACCGGACCACCAGAGCTTGTGATTCTCCGTTAAAGGTGAGCGAGGCTTTGCATTGGCTGGAAAATAGTGCGACTGCCCCTCTGGATGGTTGAACTTGACTCTATATAATGAAGAATTAAGTGACAAAAATTGAGTCAGGGCCACAAGCCTTTATAGGGCCACAAGTTTAATCCTTATTGAGCCATTTATATTCAAAGTTCTCATTTTAAGTCAGGGTATGAGCAAATCCCTCAGGATTGAGTTTAATCCTCAAATCATATTAAAAATAGCCATTTATTAATTCGACTAAAGCCTATGGAAACAGATAAAAAAAATTATTATTTAAATTCAAAAGGCAAGTATTATGCAATATCATGTTTTGCATAAATTAAGATTGAGGGCTTAGATTGCTATGTCGTAGAAATTACTGTGGTTTGGATGTTTTAGCTAAAAGAAAAAGCCTTTCTTCTGTGTTATTGCATAGATCCATTTTCCATTTTCTAAAGAAAACCGCAAACCCCAAGGAATCAGGCAAAGATGTGCTATGTCACCACTGCCACACGAATCTAAAGCTTGCTTTTAGCAGCATGGTTAAGAGAAACATATCTCCATTACTAGCCAAAATTTCTGATTCTTCTAGATCTATTATTGAGCATTTTGTGCCAGATACTAATTCTTAAAGCCCAACGGACCTGGAGCGATAAGCCATATCAATTATGAATCTGGTGTAAGAACCCCATGAGAAGCTGACACCAGTCAGGTTGACGGAGAAACATCTGAGCTGGAACTGATTGATTGCGCAAGAAACATGGAGAGGTGAACACTTCATTTGGCCTTGTCGATAATGAACTATTGCAACCGCTTAGGACACTAAAATGACAATAAAAATCTGGGTTTTTGGATTATTATCACTTTGTGAGACCAGACAATCTAAAGCAGCCAATTTTCATGCCTGGCATTTCTTCTGTGGTATCCAACAGTATTTGTACCAATGGTCAACAATGTTCTGTTTCATCTTTGTTTTATTTTTAGAGTATTTCGATGCACAATGATCTTGGAGGGAACCTGATGCAACATGGATCTAATTTAAAAAGCACAATAACATTAATTTGTTATGCACGCCATGTCCTTCAAAATTTGTTGAAGAGCTGTGATTGATGGTCTCTCTTAAAATTGTTAATTAGGAAGAATTAACTGCATGCCCTCTTTTGCCAGTCATGTTTATGAGCAAGTCATTGCTGTATTTTGGGTTTCTAATGGCCCATAACCACACAATTGCCCATTGTCGGTCAGTTGGAAATGAGAGCAAAACAAGGGCTTTTTTGTTGGGCAGTGCATCCAAACGCCGTACAAAGAGTTGGCATAATTAGCTGGGTATTGGTCGAGTATTGGCTTTCTATTAGTTTCTGTGCTCGCTGCATAACTGTATTAGCCCAAGTTCGCCAACTGTAGTCCGGGAGAGCCACAGAGTGGGATGGATTTTGTTTTCTACAACCACTTTAGACCTGAGGAACCAGGCGAGGTGAGTTCCCTGTGTAATCCTCCCCTTCAGTTGATCAATCATGAGCCGTGTAACTGCAAAAAACCAGTCTTCCCGGCTCTCCAGGACAAGGGCTGGCCACCCCTGGTGAAGGCTATGTAGGCCTAAGGTGCTTTACATTATGCTAACTCATGCTTCCTCGCGTCCTCCTCTCTACTGGTGGAGCTTAAAGTGAGGAAACACAGGCACATCCTAAGCGGAAGCCTTTCATCTTGTGGCCTCATGTGCAAATGCTACATCAGCACATGTGACGCCATTTTATGAAACGAGAGATTCCTCATCTGGCAGCTTTTGCTTCCTCCATCCTCGTTGCACTTCCTCGCATCTTTTTTACAGATCCTCACTGGCAGGAGCTAAGATATGACAAAGAGTCACAAGTGAAGGAAGCATGGAGACGTCAGTAAAATGAAAAGCACATAGCAAAATGTCTGTCTCGGGGGAGCAAAATCCTCTGGTAGATTGGGGGGAGAGCCTGAGTAGCTGCCCAGCACATTGTATAGAGGTGTCTCACAGGGGGATCAGCCTGTATGAACTGCCCTAATATTTGGGTAATTTTGTCTGATGACAGGCTCGAAAATGCATCAACTGAATCATGGGAGAGGAACCTCATCCAGACAGGCCAAATGTGGATGCAGGCTTTTGTTCTATCTATACTCCCATAGTCCAAAGACATGCATGTCAGGCTGTCTGGAGACTGAATGCGGCAGCTCAAAGGAGGGCCCGGGCTGGGTATTGAACCCCGACTCCCGGTTAACTGTCATGCGCGCTGACCACATCGCCAAAGAGCCAGGCTCGTTGGCAAGGTAGCCAGGGCGCGTACCTATTAGGAGGCATTTCCTGTGACAGGACCCTTCAACTGTCATATATACATTACGTTTAGGCATGAGTGTGTGAGTGAATGGTGTGCAAATAGTATGTGCATCCAGTGATGAATTGGTGAGCTGTCCAGGGTGTGTCCCTACCTTCTGCTCATAGTCTGCTGGGACAGACTCCAGTTCCCATGTGACCCTAGTGAGGAAGAAGTGGTATAGATAATGGATGGATGGACTATTAAAAATGAAAAATTGGGGAGATTTATGTGTTTGTTGTACTTTTCATGGCTCAGCAATAGATTACATAACCTCTAAATTTGCTAACAAAGAGGTTCATCTGTGAGAGTGCTGTTCATTTCCTCTTTTACTCTTACTGCTGTAACTCCTGAATTGGCCATTATTTATGGATTATACAAAATTCTCAGTGTTTCAGTTTATATCTAGATAACTTGGTCACCACAGGGAGCGAGTCGTGTGTCTCCCCGATCTTCAAATTTCGGACTAAACGGCCGCCGGCAGCCATATTGGACGTCCAAAATTGCCGAAAATCAGTCTTGAGCATTGTCAAATAAATATCTTAGCCTGTGCAAAATTAGAAAAAATCCTGTAACAATTGTCGCTTCCAGAACAGAAAGTCCCCGTGGGCAGCGGCAGCTCCGGAACTAAACCATAGTATCTCCCGACTGTCGTCGTCGGGGAGATACAATAATGGTGAAATTCAGCCACAACTCCTGTTTGAATTGTCACCTGTGGTCTTACAGGACTAACTTTGATGAAAATATTTTCTTTGTCTTTATTTGATCCACTAAAAATATCTAAATGCAGGTAAAGTAATGTGCAATTCTCACTTCAATATAAAGTAAGAATGAATACCAGTCAGAGAGAGCAAGTGAATACAGACTGACAAATGACTTTTTAAAGTTTGTCCTGTCTTATAATGCCCTCCATTCTCCTTTGAGTGGTGTGTTGTATGTGTATATTAGCAGTGATATTCTCTGCAAAGTGTACAGCTCACACTTTCTCAGTCCAGCAGCAGTGCTGGGCGGCCGTTATTGAGCCAAAGGTCTGAAGATTCTCCAGGTAGACTGTGTGATCACTACTGCAAAGCAAAAAAAAAAAAACAATTGATTTATGTACACCCATGTAGGACAGAGGAGCTTCTCAAAAACATGTATAAATAAAAATGAAATGGTTTTGTTGGCGTTTTTTAAACCTGTGCAGAAATTTTTTCCCACTTCCTGAAGCAGTTAGGGTATTAGAGGGCTCATGTCAGGTGCCAATTTTCTGCTAGCTTTGTATCTGGAAGTAAAATGATGACTTTCAATTGGATTTCACAGTCAGTATGTGCCATTCCTCAGTGATGTCATTTTCAGAAGCGCTGTTAATTTAGACGTAACCAAACTAACCACTGGTCAAATGTTAAAAAGCTAGTAATCTGTGACAGATTGACCCACTTGTGCCCTTTCCTTCTGGAAAAAAAAATCAGTCTGGCATGAAATTCCATTGAGCTAATCTGTTTTTGAACAGGATCAAAGACGAAGCAGACATAACTATTATCAGCTAAACAGGCAGCTATTTCCTACGGACATCACAATGTATTCTGAATGTTTTTGATGATGTCGTATCAAACAGTTCAACCAGAGTACATTCCATTCTGGGCATCGAATGATAAGTTAATAAGTTTAGTATGTTTGTGTTGTCTCAATAAGCTGACTTATCAGTGATTCCAACAAATGGGAGTGTTGTGTTGACTGATCTTACCACGTCAAAAAATGAGTTTTGAAACACTTTGCATAGCTGCCAATTCTTATCAACTGGCATAACAGCCTAGACCATTTTTTTTCAAGGCCACAACTTTTTCAGTGTAGTGTTGGAGTGGGGTGAAGGGTGTTTTTGTGGGGTGGGAGAGTGAGGTGCCATGTTCTGGTGGTGAGTGTTCTATTGCGAAAAGTTTCAGTCAGTTCATCAGTTGGTGTGAAATCTCGGGGATGGACTGAGGTAACCAGTATTCCCTCCCTCTCTCTCTCTCTCACCCTCTCTCTGTCTCTGTCTCTGTCTCTCTCTCACTCTTTTTCCCTCTCCCTCTTTCCCTCCCCCTCTCCAAGCCTCCTCCCTCTGAGGGCCTCGTCAGATCGAACGATTGTGCAAACTTCATGGGTCAATAGTCCTGTGGCATGCACAAGGTTTGGGATCAGTTGAGGATTTGGGAAAAATTTGGAGGGAAGGCTCTCTTGCAAAAATACGAAGGCTTGGCATGGTATACTCACTCATCGGTCAACTACACAGCTTAGACAACCAGAAAAAGAAACTAAGAGAGTAAATATCTTTTAACATAGACATAGCTGTCAAATAATTGAAGGCAAAAAAAGAAAAAGAAAAAAAAAAACACAAGCAGGCAACGGTCTTCAGTTTATGCACATCACCAAAGCGCTAACACAAAAATAATTACTGTCCAAGAAAAACAGAAAGCAATTAGCTTTTAGCAGCTTACGGGGAAGAGAGGCATTAGCCAGTTAATTAAACTTTTAAATGACTAAATGGAAAATGGATCACCCGTTTTACAAAATAGGAGCTGCATCAGGGGATATGTATCAAAATTAATAATTTTAATGCAAAGATGAGGCAAACACAAACACTCCTGTAAATATAACTGTCTTCGTATCTATTGCGATGTGATAATGCACTCAGTCCCCATAGAACTCGGAAATAATCGATGCAAAACGGCAATGAGAAGTAAAAGGGCCCTTTTTTTTCTATGCAGCTGAGAGCTTCATGCTTTTAAATTTATAGTCACTGCAGTGGATAATGCCTCTCCCGCTCAAATGGAAAAATACCAATCCCTCTCTCCTTCCTGCAGTCAGGACTTCAATGCCTATTTAAAGACAAGCAAATTTTTATTTTTTTTTTCTTTTAAATGGCGTTGTGTGTGGTCATGGGGTATATATAAAATATATAAAATATTTGGGTTAACTGTGAAACAGATAATTAATTGAAGACCAATTTTCCCTATTCAATTAAACATTTGTTCACAATTCAGTGCATTTATAATTCAGAGGTCAGAAGTGGTGACCGTTTGCGGAGGATTAAAACGTTTCTTTGATATGTATCTGAGAAACGTAGCAATGCATCAGAGCATAAAATGTGCCAGAAATCAACTGAATATTCCTCAGCATCAACATAATGTTGAGCCAGGCAACAGGCTACTTTTTGTAACATGTACTTTTGCACTGCTAAACTCCAAAACTGGTAGATAATAAAATCATAATTAAATCAATTTTTCAATTAACAAAATGGGTCTACTATCGGAAATAAATGAAATGATTTATTTTATTTATGTGAACTAGCTTGTGCCCATAGCTAGTTCATCTTTCTACCATTCCACACTCATGGTGATTGTTTTTTAGAAATTGGTCTGATAAATTGGCAAATAAATTGAATTCATTAGTTTTCAGTGCCATGTCTTTAATTGACCTTCAAGTGATCAAGCCCATACTGTGGCACATTTCCCAGCAGGCTATGAATGCTACCGCCAAATAGCAATTTGCTGGCATTATTGGATCAAGCAACTTTGCAGGATGCTCCAAGTTGATGCTGGTTGAACTAATAATGGCATTTCAGAGCATGCTGACAACGGCAATATTGTTTTCCATGTCAAAATATCATCAGCATAAATTTTATGTTTATAAAGGGTATCTGGAACCAAGTTAGATATTTGGAGTTGCAGTACTTCTTGTCCAAGCAAGGAGTATGTGCTGTCTTTTATCATATTTTAACTTTTGACATTTTAAAATGAAATCAGAGGACCTCAAGATTACGTGTTAGCTTCCGCCTCTCCTCCCACAAGTGGTTTTGAGGGTGGAAAGGTGTGTTAAATGACTTCTTTGCGGACATTAGCCCGTTTTAACCCTTTGATGCCAAGAGTACATACAAATGCCTTGGACCATTTGTTGGGATTTGGTGCTATATTTTGTGTGTGCGTGTGTGGGGGGGATGCCAGTGGGTGCTCTGTCTGTCCATTATTTTGGACATTATGCTTGTGGGATGCACACTGCCATCCAGTATTTTGGATTGACACAAATAATGTGAAGTTAAAGAAACCTGGTCATTGAAATGCATGATGATCCATCGGTATTCTGGACATTGCTTATTTGGGCTATTTACTCAGCATGTATAATGTCCAATATTTTTGACAGAGCATAGACTCAGATGTATTCCAACAAATAGACATGCATTACTTAGGTTATGTGTTTTCAGTTTGTGCTACATAAAGTATTTCCATCCCCCAACAGAAAAAAGTCTGAACAATATAAGGCTATTCCTGACTTCCGTCGACTTACCTCTTACTTGTGGATTCAGCCATTGTGATTGTTTGTAGTAAATCATGTGACCAATCAGAGAGGCACCTATTGAGGAAATTATTATCTGGAAATGTCCAGTAAAATGTACATTTTGTGTTTTCAGGGTATCAATGATCCAAGAGAAAATAAACCCCACTTAACTTATGTCCAAAATATTGGACAATATGCAACAAAGGGTTAATGGTGACCATATGCACCTCACTATGACCACTAAACTAACAAACTAACCCTTGTAGAATTGATTTGATTGAACATCCTGTCACAGACAATGACTTTATCACAACCGTTGTGTGAAATCTCCTCCTTCCTCCTCCCATCCCAGAGTTGGGTTCTAGTACTTCCAAGTACTTTCAAGAATTGGATGAAAGTATTTTTTTTTTAAATACCAAAGTGCTTGCGCTTGTATCGGAGTACTTCCTATTGATGCCTAAAGTACTTGTACTTGCATTCAACTACTTTTCAAAGTTCTTGACCAATCTGTCTCCTAAGTGCTGACAAAGATTGGTCAAGTACTTGAAAAGTACTTGGATACATGTACATTTACTTATTATTAGGTATTATTAGGCATTAGGCCTAATAATATTATTAAGCCTAATGCCTAATATTAAGCATTATTAGGTAGTACTCAGATAAAAATACAAGCACTATAGTATGTAAAAAAATGCTTGCATACAATTCTCAAAAGTACTTGAAAGTACTTGGACCCAACTCTGGTGTCTTTAAGATGTATTGTCTCCTTCAGTGGTCTTGTCTGCCTCACCCTTTAGGTGTAATGCATTTGTGTTCCCACCTCCGTGTGCCCCTTGTGTATATATACTGTACTCTGAGTCACGCAGAGCTTCTGGATTGTCCTTGTTGTATGCCTTAAGCAACCAGTCAGCGATCTTCCTTGTCTGAGAGTTCAGTCTTCGGAAAGTGCTGTAACCTGTAATTACAGTCAAACATGCAAATACTCTTCTTAATCTATTAATAGAAACAAGCTCCCAAACCTATTTCCTGGTTCTGGGATCACGCTCCTGTCAACTGCCTCTCTGGTTTGTTTCTGAGCCAATATATAAGAGCACCTCCCAAGCCTTTAGCCGTCTCCAGGATTGGGACTATGTTCCTGCTGAACATTTTGAACCTGCCGCCTGACAGTTCTGCTCTGATGAGGGTGATCACCAGGACACCGCTGACCGGGTGTGAACACGCCCCTTACCCACGCCCCTCTATCATCTGAACTGAGCTTTCCTCACTCTTCTCTGAGCTCCATCCCACTCTGTCATCACCGTATGTCTGATCAACAAACCCTGTGAATGGGTTGTACTTTGTCTCTGCATCTGGTTCCTTGTCTGGATAATAACAGATTTAAACTGACCCCAAATGGCCTGCACAGAGCAAGACCTCATCCAACAGAGCACCTTTGGAATGAAATAGAATTGAAGCACCTATTACTAGAACCCCATAAGTCACACTTGACTTGATTTGACTTGTGGGGTTTTAGTAATCAGTGCTTCAATTGCAAGTTTGCAGCATGAATGTGAGCCTAACAAATACAATGAAACCACGTGATACAATTGCATCTGCATGGACCAAAATCTCAAAGGAATGTCTTGGGATTAACGGTGGTAAATGGCTGGATGTATTAAAATGTAATTGGAGGGTTGATTTCCAGTGCGCAAGTCCGTTTTCGTCCTTTTAGAGAAACGAGATTTTAAGAATTTGACAACTTGAGGGGATCATGTGTTAAGTTGGTGTAAACGTGATGAAATATCAGAAAAGCATAAAACATGTTAGGAGACCCTCTAGCCTCTGTCATGATTCTTCGCTAAGATATTTCAAACACCAGTCAGCGTACTTGAGTACTTTTAGAAGCAAATGCCTCACAATGACGAAAATTGAACTTTCTCATTTAAAAAATTCACAGCATTAAATTTTATTCTTTCAGAGTACTAAAACAGAACATCTTTTTGAAAACATAACACACCACTTTCCAATGAAAATGAGTAAATATAGTCATATCAGTATACGATAGTTATGAATGCCGAAAAGTTTCTTGACGAAAATCAATGGAAGAAATATACAGTCAAATGGAAGGTAAATACTGCTGAAAAAATGTCACAATAAAAACCTATCCAGGATAACAGCTTCGCCTTGGCTCAGTGTTGTGACCTATTGTAAACTAACTGGCTGTGAGCAGTAATTAGAAAGTTCAACCGAAGAGTAGGCTGCTAAAAAAAGATTACCTTTTGTCAGACTTCTTTTTTTGCTTGGTTCTAGCCCATGTCTCTCACTGCCTAGGTCTTTTTTTTTCCCCTTTAGGGTTGAGTACAGACACATACATCCCGGCCTGTTGAGTCAGCCATTTTGGTTGGGTACGAAAGCTACAATGGCTGCTATTGGCCGTCCAATTTAAGCGATGCTTTGATTGGCTTACTGGACTTGTGTACTTGTAGAAGTTTTAGACTAAACTTCTGGGGGAATTTCCAATTCACTGCTCATTTTATATTGTACTTGAGCGTTTCTTGGCTAAAATTAGCTTATGGGGCTTATTCCTCATCAATGAAAGAAATGATTTGTAGTGTTATGATTTTTAATGAATATGGACTTGAGCACTTGTGGAAATAACTCCTTAAATTTTAAAAATGATGCATTCGATCCAAAGCCTTTGGCAAACAGTGCTTTATGTGTGTTTGAATGCCCTTTCCATTACGTTTTCCATGCACAGCAAAGACTCGTTAGTCTTCAGCAATAAAGCAGGTTTATTATCACTCATGGCAAAGTGCTCTGGGGCACTCACAGGAGGATATACTGGAATTCAGCATTACTAGATTCCAAAAAAAAAAAAATGCAAATATGATTTGGGCAGTCTGTCATCTCAGAAACATTTCCTGTATAGTCCCATTTCTCAGCTCACCTGGGACTTTGTGAATGAGCTTGTAAATTAAAGATGCCAAGTTTGATTCCCAGCCAAGGTTAAGCCACTGTCCTTGGGCAAGGTAATGAACCTACATTGCTTCAGTCAATAGCTATCAGGCTTGATGAAAAAGAGGCTATGTAAACAAGGTGAACATTTTATATAAGGTTCTCCCAGCACGAACCTAAGGTAAATGTTGCAGTATAATGGAATATTTGTTCAGTTCTGTATTAGGGTATGTCCATGAAATCGTGCTTTCAATGTAAGTCTTGTGGAAAACAGCCTATGAGAATGATCCAGACTTGATGAAGAGCGTCAACTTCTTCAATATGAAAAGCATATCATTTTTGCATATTACTTATAGACCAATGTTTTACTGCAGTTCCCTCAAAGGCTCAAAGCCACCATTTTCAGACGGTACCTAAACTAGTCATTAAAAACCTGTCAAACCAGACTTGCCATAATAGCTGCCTCGGAGGTACTCATCTATACAACTTGCATGATCATAATTTGTAACGAACAGATCTTGACATGATTGCATTTGTATTTAAAACGGCAGGCTAACCATAGTCCGAATTCGTATTCTGTCATCTAACTCACTTGTAAACAGATAACTGCAGTAACAGAAAATAGATACAATAAGAGAACGGTGTCTATGCTCTGACTCTGACACACCCTGCTGAGCTTGAGGAGAAGAGACCAGGAAATGTCAGGATACCTCCTTCCCCCTCTGGGAGAGATTTAGAGCCCACAGGTGGATGTTGGATTGGAGGTGGGATGTTATCTGGCAGCGGGCGGGAATGATTCAGCCGCAAAGAGTGATGCAGCGCAGCCGCTGACAGAGGCATGTTTGCCACAGATGCAGAGCTGCTTCATAGCCCACCTATAGTGGAGGTGCAGAACAGTGTCTCATGTGCATGGATATGGTTGTGGGAATGTGGACGTTTCGAGTTGTCCGCCAGAACAAGCTCCACAAGCTCTGCCCCATTTATACAACAAGCTGCCTACTGTATGTATTTTTATTTTTTGGTAGATCCACTTACATAATTTATGAGCAACGATGGTCATAAACAACTAAAAGCCAATATTGATTTAATGCACAGAGAAAAAAAATATATATATATATATCATTCCTCCCTTATGAATGTATTTTGTTTCATAAGTGAGCTCACCTGAAGAATGCTCACAAGACTGCAAATGCAATAATGTTACAATGTAACCTCATGCTTTGGATCGTTTTTGAGAGAATTGTTGAATTAGCATTAGCCTACCCCCACCCCACTGGATTAGTTAAAAGATTGAATACTAAAGGGCGTAACATTACCAAAGACTGACTTGAAATAGCATAGCCTCAAAAAAATACGATATGTTGTTAACATGACATTTCTGCTCAGTACAGGTCTGCTGTATTTTGACATTTCATCGTGGGATTGAAATTTCAAGTTGTTTTTGGCAAACTTAGTTATCTTTTAGTTCTATCTGAAATTTACACTCTGGTGAAGAATAAATCCATTAGCGCCTTTGATAAAAATTAACGAAGCAGGCCACATGTAAAGACAACATGGTAAATAATCCACTTACTGTGGGTTCAAATGTATTATGAACCTGCTACTTCTGGTCGCCTGGCTCCTCCCCCTCTCCGCTCCTCCCCTTCCTGCTCAAGGCTGCTGTCTGTCCTGGCACCTCGTTGGTGGAATGATCTACCTATCGAGGTCAGAACGTCAGAATCCTTGAGCATCTTCAAGCGCCGCCTGAAAACCCACCTCTTCAGGCTCCACCTCTCCCCTACTCCACTGCCTTGATTCCTGTCCCTACATCCTTTTGATTTGTTGCACTTTATTCTGTTTACTTCCTGGCTGTATCACTTGATTTGATTTCCCTTCATTTTGTTGCACTCTTGTCAGTTTACTTGATTTTCCTGCCCCTTTGTTGCACTTGACCTATTGCACTTATTTTATTGCTCTTTGTTGCACTTGCCCCTGCACTTAACCTTGTTGCCATTTTTGTTCACTTGCCTTTGACCTTGCCTTTTTGTTAATAGTCTAGATCTGTAACAATGGAACGTGTTCTGTCACTTACTGTTAGCACTTTTACTTGTCTCCTAGGAGGTCTGCACTTTTGTACTGTTCTTATGCACTTTTGTACGTCGCTCTGGATAAGAGCGTCTGCTAAGTACCTGTAATGTAATGTAATGTAACCTATATTCTATTATTTCGATGCATCAATGCAGATTTTATCCAATGTTTTTCATGCAGTAATCTTTTAATGAAAATTTTGCATAGGTATGAAAATAATTGGACCCCCCTGGTTCGTAACCTTTTGCAAACTCCCTCGGAAAATGTTGCTGCTTTAAGTCTGTCTACAGGTTATAAGGGAGGTTCAAGAACATTTCCAAATGGATATTTGACCATTCCGCTATGTAGAGATTTTCAATATCAGTGAGATCTTTTGATTTGCGCTTATAATCCACCCCTGTTGCGACTGTGTGTAAAGCTGCACATTTGCATTTTTGTCCTGACTTGGAATGAGAAGCATGTGGTAAACTATTTCAAGAACTTGAAAAGGTGGCATTTTGAAAGTGTAGTTGCCGAGCACCTCTGCTATAGCTGCTGACAGTGTGATTTTGGCGCAGATTGTAAGCATGAAAATACAATGCACTGTCTCGTGGGTAGGACTATTGTAGACTTCTAGGCGCTAGGCACGTCAACGATGGGAGCAAATAGAGTGTGTGAGCGCGCGCGCGTGTGTGTGTGTGTGTGTGTGTGTGTGCAAAATAATAATTCTTGTCCTGCGTCCTGTCCTCTCTGGGTCTCTCCCTGCCTCTCTTGGGGTAGCGCTCTCTTCGAGGCCTTTGTTGCCCTCCTGTATGTGTGACTTCCGTGTGGCGACATAATGGCGGGGTTGTGGAAATCCTCAGGGCTATAGGCTGCCTCTGTGGCTTGGGGAGGGGAGGGGAGGGGAGGGCCTTCTCCACTGCTCTGGGCACTTGTTACTTACGCAACACCCCCACATTAATTCCAATGAACTTCTCTATGCCACACACACAAACATACACACCCACAAGCATACACACCCACACTCACGATTGCACTTGCTCGCACACGCACGAGTGCACGCAAACAGACACATGTGCACACACACTCCCCTCATCCCGATGCTTTTTTTCTTTTCGAAGTCCCTAATAATTTGTTCATTTTGAGTTTATTTTCATGTATTTTTTCAGTTTATTTTATTATGATCTTCTCTCTATTCTTCAACCTTTCCTCTCAGGAAGGAGGGATCTATGTACTGTCCTGAAAGTACGCATGCTAAGTGGTACTGTAGATATGGGAATATAAGCTCAACTGTGGCAAGCTTATTGTGGCTAGATTGTCTCGTTATTACTTTGTTTTTTCAGGGGGGTTATTGCTGTTGTTGTTCCTGGTGCACCTCAAAAACAGGATTATTTTATGGACATTTTCAAAATGTGTTTTTTCCCCTCTTCTTTTAATCTCTTATTGTTGTTGTCATTTCTCTTTTTATTATTTTCTTCTTATTCTCTCACCTTTCTGAATTGAAAGGGTGATGGTAAAGGAGGAGGGAATATTATAATATATATTATAATATATATATAATAATATTCCCTCCTCCTTGACCATCACCCTTTTAATTCAGAGAAAAAGTATCTAGACTATCCGGACTATACTGTATATATATATATATATATATAAAAGAATATCATCATACACACAAATCATACAAAGTCCCTTTATAGTGCAGTTGATCATAACCACCTTGTTGTCAACCATTTCGAAGTAAGAGTGCATGCACTGAGAGTTACACATCTTACTGTCAGTCATGGTGAAACTCAAGGTTCTGTCAACCATACTGAAAGGCATAAGGGGACAGAGAAAATAAATAAATAAAAATAAATAAATGCTGCTTATGTATGGAGCCAAAAACTCAAGAGGTTTTGTCAAAACAAAGCAGAATATTAGGATCTGTTTCGACTGAGAAACAAAATGATATGGTCACTCACATTATTTTTGTGAGTGACATTTCACAGTTTTCCTAAATTCTTCCATCTGGGGTTACAGAGTGAAAGTGTCGTGCCTATAATGCTTTTATCTAAGTAGAAGACACCGTTACTCCGGATAGTCTAGATGCAGTGTGTCATACTGATTTAGACAGAGGGCTGTTCAACTGAAACTCATTGGGACATATTCCATGCCCAATTTTACAGCAGCAAAATCACAACCAAAATCCAAACCTGTAGTTTAATTTAACTTTATCGTTGAGCCCTAAATTTCAGTGCTCCAGTCATTGCTGGGTGGAAAAGACAATTGAAGAACACCACGATAAAATAAAAAATAACAAGTGGTGCCAGGCACATCAAACCCCGCCCTCATACTTTCACCTACTTGTACGAAATTCAATAGGGATCTATTCTGGGTCAGTGGCAATCCCTATACCGAATTTGGGATGAATCTGACCATTACTTTTGCCGCTAGAGTGTTAACAAACAAGCTCAGAAACAAATGCACAAACACAGAAACAAACTGAACCGAAAACAGTACCCCTTCCCTCACTCTTCGGGTGGGGCGGGGTAAAAATAAAAAAATCCACTTTTGCAATAATGCTTCATCCGTGATACTTCTCCAGCAGCGCGTTTGCACGAGTCTGATCGTGCTTCCCTGATTTCCATTGCATTTTGTTTTTATTATTAAAGACCGATGCAAATATGCCTGTTTTGCTTGTGACAGGAATGCAATGTGTTCTTCCATCTGAAAACTGAGAGGTTTTACAAAGCACCACGTGATTATGCTTTCCACAGTAATATTTCCAATACCGTTCACAAGGTCAGGTCGGACTGTATTTAAATGAATGACAGGCAGGTGCAGATGGAATAAAATGTAGCTCACGACAAATTAGCTGGTAGGCTAGGATCAATGTAGACCGTAAAACAATCAATCAAATAAATATCACAAGTTAACCTTATTACCAAGTATCATGTTCAGAATAAATTAAGGAGTGCAAACTGTTTTGCATTTAACCCTCCTCGCGATGCAAAGCAGGTGGCTTTAACGTCAAATTCGATCTTCAAAAGCTACTCTGCTGTTGCCGAAAAGGCGGAAACCCCTTTGCATAATGGCAACAGTCCACTCGCGCTTCATCCTGAGTCATAAATGTTTTAACGAGCAATCCTTTCGCGGGAACCTGGGAAGTGCATTCTGTGACGTGGGGCCGTTGCAGCTGTACAGTTGCCCGGGGCAACTATCATTGCACGCGCTATCTTCCAGTCAACTGCTGCAGTCCGCGAGCGTCACAGCCCGCGCGCTAGGCTGTGCTTTTACATCAGCAGCCATTCGCTAGTCCAAAGAGAGTCGTATTCCAATAAAGCAAATTGAAGCTTGTTTCCATTACGGCGCCGTTGTTTTTGAAATGAGACATCGCGGGTTATTGAGATATAGAAAGTCGTTTACTGTGACGGCAGGCTGCCACAAAAAAAACAAAAAAAAACACTGGTATTGAAATATGGGCTTCTGCAATAGATTTGGTCTATGGAATGAAGCTAACAGATTTAGGCTTACTAGTTTTAAAAAAAGCAGTCTTATTTACATTATTGTCATTCAGATGCGAGGCCAGCATGTGTTTGAGTGGGCTTCGGTACAAACCATTTCACACCCTCTGCTGGGCACAGGGCTCGCTCCCATTATTAATCCATCACTTGTTTCTGAGAGGGTCTATTGCTCGCCACAAGCCCATTACTGCCGCGCGGGTTTGTAAAGGGCCACTCGTTGGTTTCCCGTGGCAGTGCCATCTGTCTCTGGCATATGCGACACTGCCGTGCTGCACACAAAGACTGCCCTCAGCCCGGACACCTGATGGTGGTGCCCCGTCTCGGCAGTAAAAGAGCCCAAGATGACTCAGCCAAATTTGCTAGCTAAGCACCTTTCATTTTCACCGTGAGCCAAATTATTTTTCGCTGAATGAATAGCGACATAATTATGCTACATTGTTTTCTTGGACCTTATCTACGTCTGTACTTCCGCGTGTGTGTGTGTTTTCGGTGTGCGGCTGCATGTGCGAGTATAAAGCACAAGGTTCATAATTTTTGAGTTGAACGGTTCCTCTATGCCTCAGATCTGTCTCTCTCTAACTTGCTTGTTCGCTCTCTCCCTCCCTCGTAGTGTACCTGAAAGCAGCAGCCAGTAGAATTACTCTACCGGGAGAGATCCCCGCATTGTAGGGGGAGGGCGGGCCCCTGCATCACTCGCTGGCCGAGTGCATGTGAGCAGCACACGTGTGTGCGGAAGCAGCGGTGTGTTTAGTATTCAGGTCGGGAGCGTGTGTGGATGCAGAGGTGAGTCATTCCCATCGGTCTCCCCCCACCAGCTGCCGATTTATAACCCGCGCGTAGAAATCTCCGCGCCTTCAAGGACCGTCACGACCGCGTGTCAACCTATGAATATATAGCCTCTCTGCTAAATGGCCCACGCTGCCGACATTCTCTGCTGTCTGATAACAAACGCAGTACTGCAGCGATAGATGTAAATGAAATGGACCCATCGTCTTTGCAAACGGTAACCTTGATTGGTGAACACCAAGGGCAATTGCCTTTTTTTTTTTTTGTTTAAACAAACAGTATCCTTATTACTCAGAGTGAGCGGACTCTCTTTTGCTTAAAGATATTGGTCCGAACGATGACGTGAGTCAACCTGGTGGAAGACTTGCTCTTCTTGGGAAATGATGAGACAATGTGCCTTTACATTTCAAACATTAATCGTTATTTTTCGCTTGAGAAGGCATGAGTGTGAGAAAGCGTGGGCATGAGAGAAGGTGTTTATGCTCAGTTTATTTGAAATGATCGGCCTACGTGTTGGTTGATTGGTTTTCTGAGAGCTACTCCATTTTATTTGGATAGCTGTGATTACCAACAGTTACTCATCTTACCATTTTACCACTATGCTATTTCCAAGTGGTGTTGCTGCATAATAATGATGCAAGAACTGCTTCTGCCACGAACAATCAAACGCACACGCGCACACACACACACACACACACACACACACACACACACACACACAAACAAACAAATGAACAACCTTGTATTTCCTGGGAGAATGCTCAACACAGGTGGCAAACCTCCTGAATTAATGTTCCTAATAGTTGCACTGCGACAAATGTTCCGAAATCTTTTAGAGGGCAGCAGAATTCAATCACTTTGGTGGATCTCTTATGCTGGGAGATATATGAGGGACAAAATGCTCTGCATTGTGATTTGGCTCCCTAGTTTAAGTTCCCTATGCAGAAGATAAATTCTCTGATGTTCAGATCGCATGCTTTTGTGAATTGGCCATAATTTTAGTGAGATTATGGTTCTCATGAGATAAATTGAGAACATCACGAAAGACGCTCGCAGTATATCCCTGTTTGACATGAAGAGGTGTACACAGTCCTGCCGTGGAATAGTGGGGATGTGCTGCCAATAATTTGTGCTATGGCCTCTCCATTGCCTTTTGCCAGGCTGCTGCTGCAAATAAGAATTTAAAATGACTTGCCCGGTAAAATGAAGGTTAAATATAATAAAGTCCTGCTGCTGTGTGAGTTCAAATAATAAAGGCAGCTTTTGATTGGAAGCGAGATCGATGACTCGAGGGATTACTCACTTTTGGCGCATTCTCCGGCTCTGAGGTTTTCTGTTTTGTAAATGTGATTGATGACGGGTCACACTTTTGAGGGGTGCAGTTTTACTGGCAGTGATTCTTTCAATGGACTCTGGTAACTATCCATCCACACATCCACTATCCAACATCCTGCTGAAAGGTAGGAACACACCATGCAGAGACTGCCAGGGTTACATGCCATTATCTCACAGACTCACAGCAATGTTAGGATTCAGCTCACCTAACATGCATGTCTTTGGACTGAGGTAGGCAATCAGAGTACACTAAGGAAACACACAAACCCAGGCAGACGTACTGCAACTACCACTGCTATTACTAACGCTACTACTACCACTACCATTACTGCTACAAATACCACCACTACTATTGCTACTACTATTACCACCACTACAACTATTATTACTAATACAATTACCACCACTACAACTATTACTACTACTACTACTATTACTACTACTACTACTACTACTAATACTAATAATAATAATAATAATAATACAGAGGAAAAGTGTTAATAATATTCTAAACTGCATTAGTTTACCACACTTAAAGTCAAGGGAATACTTTACATATTCTATGAATATCTTTCCTTTGAATAAGAAATAATCCATCTAAACTACTGTAAATAATCTGAGAACTGACACTGAAGTCATGTGCTTAAAAGCACATATAAAATGTAAATAATTTACTAAGTTGTCATTAGCTACTGGTCCTAAGCACAATGCACACAGTGCAGTGATGAGCTCATGGGGGAAATCCTTTTACAAAGACCATTTACAATAACCTGATTACAGTTGGAAGAAAGAGATCATCCTCGTAATCTGATTTATAGTGTCCATTACTTTACCCTTCGCTCAGTCGGCCCCGGCTGGATTGACGGGGGCTATTGAAAAAAAGTCTATGCTGAAAAATAAATCAATCATAACTTAGATTTTTTTTTTAATTACATATGTGCTGCCTGCCGAAAAAATCTATGACTTGTGCATTTCAAGCAAACCAACCTCAACAGAATATAAGTCATATTCAGTGTCTTTGTTTGGGCACCACGAACATTCACCATCAAACTCAGTCACAAACCCATTTCCGTAGAATGCAAATAATGCCAATATTTTCCGTTATGCATGAACCTCTTTAGGCTTTATAACTCAGTAGAATGAGACTGTGGAAGATTATTCCAGTGAAGCAAAACATTTGGAAATTCAATCACAGAATTATTTGGGAATTAATTTTTTGGAATTTATGGACGCTGGCATCTATATCCACGCAAAGGGGTTAAAGAGAAGGTACAATGGACATTTGCAGGGTATTTTACCTTCTTGTATTTGATTTATTTTCGAATGAAAAACAAGGTATTTGCAGAGTGGGGATACGTAAAGTGGAGGGGTGTGTCCAGAGTTTTGTTTGTTGGCGGCGGCAAACCTTCATCCATCTGCTGCAGACGCAGGTAGGGCCACAGATATAAAACACTAGATGCCACACGCACACCATCCTGGTCTATTACGATGTATATGTGTGTACGGTCGCCATATTGGAGCGGTACAAGTCAGCCTGGGCACCCATACAAAAACAAGTCTAATATTTCCACACTTTATTGCACAATAATCACAGCCAACAGCCAATTATCAAAACATTATAGGCCCACAGACATGACTATTTCTTAGATAATTTTATGATAATTTTGTAGACCTACTTGTGAAAAGGGACTCTTGTCTCCACTGTACGCTTATTCATGCATCTAAAAGCTGCACAAAACTGCGGCTTCCTAATATGGATCAAGTTCAGATTTTTCTCCCTACGGTTACATTTGTGCAAAACACTGACAGCAACTACCCCATTATGGCAGCCGTATACACGCATCCTGCCAATCAGCGCGCTGTATCTAGTGTTTTATATCTATGGGTAGGGCACACTCAAAACATTCTGCCATGTCACATCATAGCCTGAGAAATGCTTGAGCTGACATTAGATTTTGTGGGTGGGATATTTACTAGTGGTTAAATGGCATCCCACTTAAATGAAACACTGTGAACAGAAAATTTTTTCAATGCAATTATATTCATGGTTTGAACACACGTGATACGACCATCCACACCCACAAAGAGATGGGAAAAGTCAGATTTAATTGTGCCATGTATGTTGTATTTAAATTATATCAAAACTGATGTTATGATACAAATAAATGCCAGAGCCATCTGCCAAAAAATGGTGCCGACCAATAGCCTGTCATTGGTCCACTAGCAGTCTTTTCAAGCAGGCATTGCAGCGGTCTACTATTATACAATGCTTCCCCCTTTGTCTTACCACATTTGCTTTCTCTTAACACCTCCCATTAGGAAGGTTAGGGAAATATATGAGGTTAGGAAGTGAAGACAGGAGAATCTAAAAAGTATTAATTTTTAAAATAGAATATTTTTGCTCCTTGTGATATCAGTTTAATGCAGAATGAGTAACATGAATGACAAGTGGGGATTGGTGGATCCACTATTTGAGTGCTCAAACATCACACATTCAGCAAAAACAGAAAAAAATTCACAACTGAAAGTCATTGAAACTGGAAAAATCACAAAACTGAAAGGTATTCCCCGCAAGGAAGCCTGGTGTGCTTGCTGGGAATACCTTTCAGTTTTCTTGTTGTTATTTTATTGTTTATACACAGCAAACAAACAAAATAAATATATAAACACATCAAAAAATTTTTGTGACTGTATGTTGGATTTAAAAGAAGGCGGATGGGGTAGGCTGACTTGTTGAATATAATGGTTGGCTATGTGTAAATATACAATCTACTGAATATTCTTATATAGATTTGGTTAAAAAACAAACAAACAAACAAAAAAAGTAAGTATGGGGGGTGGGCATTCTGTTCAGCTGATATGGTCAGTATTTAGAAATGTGCAATATCAGCAGAACATAGTCGTCACAAAATCACTAAGAATGCCTCAGACTGTTGAGAAATCAATGTTGCAGCTCCACATTGTTACTGAATCCCAAAAACAGCCTGACGATATAGATTTATATTCATGTTGAGAGATCCCTGTTTGCACAGAATACAGTCGTACATCTAGAATTACTGCAGCACTGCATAGGGTAAAGCCCTCCTCCACCTTGATCTGACACGGCAAAATGTCCTTGAGCAGCACTAGCGTAAAACCACTCCTATATATTCTACACTGCCTCTATGTGGTCGGAAGACCAAATAACCAAAGGCAGCGTGTTTTGGATGCATGCTGTCGAGGATGAATAGGCAGCTCAGAATGCGACTGCTAGAATTTAATCATTCCACACACAAACATCTTACATTTACTTGTCAATCACTGAATAAAAAGACCTTTTGCCGTAATACTTATCATAATAATACAATGATTGGTCATGTGGAAGAAAGATCAACTTTCAACACGCATATTCCTCCCCCCCCTTTTTGGGAATAAAGTATGCATTTGCAATACACTAATTCAATTTAAACAGAAAAAAGGAACATGAAACAGAATTGAATGAAATCTCAGAAATAAAACCGGCATGCTTCAAAGCATTTAAATACTGAACTAAAACACAAAATCGCAGTAACTTAACCAATGTTGTCCCCTAGTGGTAGGGATATGGACTAGCAATTATTTATGTGTACTGTTTCGTGCGAGTAAGAGAACGAATAGTCATAACCATTTTAGAAATTTTTGTCGGCCTCCTAGGTACAAAAACCTTTTCTCATTATTATTTATATGCGTACTTGCGAAGAACTGCAGCTTAGCAGTTTTATAAGAAGAAATGGCGTTCCCCATGTCTCACAGAGGTATACTGTACTTCCATGTCGTTCTGTGTCAGTAATGAAAATTCACGGTCCAACAGGTGCCATCTCCAATGCTGAATACCTGCCAAGAAAATGTGAAATTAATGTGGAAATACTTATCACACAGCTGGGCACTTCATTTGGACACACCGCCCAGCTGCTGTTATTAGTGAACCAAATGTCCCAGCTCAGGATTTGAGCTCTGCATGTTATTTAATTGGAAACATTATTCGCATATTTGTGCCACAGGAGTTATATGCTAATGATTTATGAAATGGCCCTCTTTCTAAGAAGTTACAAGCTTGACTCCCAGTGGAATTCTACTGTTGTAACACTTAAGAAATGTTTTCATCTTTCAGCCTTATAATTTTGTGATGAAATAGGCGTTAGATTAGTAGCAACAAAAGTATAGTTTTATTCTATCCCTGCTATAGATTGACTAATTATCCAAGTGTGTCGTGATGTCTGACCCTTTCAATGCTGGGATAGGCATATGGCTCCCTTTCATTGTTTACACATTTTGTATGTTGAAATATATGGGAAAAGGCCACAGATTGTTTTACTGTCTTAATGGAGCCTGGGATGGGATAACAAGGAATGATTCACGTGAACTGACAAATGTTCTTATTTTTAATTATTACTTTTGTATTCCCTTTTATGTGCAAGTTAGAGTAAGATGGAATTGCCCACGGCCTACTCAAGGGCTATACAACATTAACTATGATCATTTAAAATGAAAGAAATAAAATTCACCACTACTGATAACAACTTGTAGAAATCTTTATTTGTAAAAAAAAAAACAAACAAAAACAAACAAACAAAACAAAACAAAAACAAACCAAAAAAAAAAAAAAAAACAAATCCACACGACAGTCATCATCACATTTACAACAAGTACCAGGAACATTATGGAAAAGGGATTCTGTACCTGCTCTCACAGGACTGTTATTAAGCATGCATATTTTTATTGCACATAGAAGCAAACATGCACTTGAAATTTCATTTGCTGTTCATATCTTTAAAAAAACAGACACACTGATTATCAGTACATTTCATAACATTATAACCTTATAACCTATAACCTTTTTTTTTTGCAAATTGTAGCTCACTCCTCCGTCCCAGGTATTCCCAAGTTTATACTGCAATCCAGCCTTGGAGCAGTGCATCTACACTGAGGATGATTATATATAAACGCACAGCACTGACTGCATACAGTCAAGGGCCAATATTCTACTTAATTTCTTACTGTGCCATACAGTGCAATACTGTAATATGTTGTAATTGAATATACATTGCGAAGTCTAGTCTGCACTGAGCTGAGGCCTGTACAAATTCAGCCCGTAGGTATGCAGTGGCCTGGCTATGCTTTTATGATGTTGCTGCCCTTAATTTCTAAAAATTCCAACTTTACATGGAACTTCATGAGGACAAATTAAGCATTTTGTGCCGCTGATGATCCCCTAAAACTGTGCTCATGCATGTAGTGCGTCAATCTGCCATTTTTGCTCCAACAAAGTAAATTAACCCTTAGAGTGCTGAAAAAAATCAAGGAATTAAAACTGTAATTCTCCTGAGCTGTTGAAAATGTATCATGTGGCAACTTGTTGAAAAACTGCTCATCTGGGGGAGCCCTTTTTAACAAGTTGCCACACGGTAGGTTTTCAACAGAATCCGATATTGAGATCTTGCATCATCAGGCAACTATAGTTGCCTATAGTGCGCTGAGGGCTAATGAATTCGGGGTCCCCAAATGCAGCAGAAATGAAGAACTCACTCCAGCGGAATTGTTGTGCAAAAATACAGCAAACATCTCAAACACAAACCGGTCCTCCTCCAATAAAGGCTGGGGCCCCTGGATTACATAAATATAAAATCACAAGCATACGTCATCACACATGACACTGAAATGCACTACAAATCCACTTTAAGGCAATTTTATCTGAAGCAACAAAGTCAGTTGTAGCGCGCCGTGATGCCCAATGACTGAAATAACGCATGATATTGAACAGTATACACCGAGTGCTGCACAAAACCAACACTAGTGTTGCTCACATTACCACCTGCTGGTACCAGAGATCAAACAATTATCCATCAAGTAGAAGTGTAACGGCTATACGAAGGGATTCTTCACAACCTAGCAAGTTTGTTTGCACATACGATGCAGAACACTGACTCCTGGGAGGAATGTCACAGTCAATTTATAGAAAATGTGTTTTTCTTGTGCGGAAAAGATACTGTATTACACTGCTGATCTTTCAATTACATTATCTTTGACAATTTCCAAACATCTTTAAGCATATGATCCATTTAATTAGGGAGAATATAAACTCCTTCACCAAAAACGTCCATTTTTGCCAAACTTCTGGCAAAAATACAGCTCGCTCAAAAATGATTTACAGCCTTCAAAATAAAACGGTAGGTAAATACCTTAGCTCAAGCCTTCTCACAAAGTGATTCCCTAACAACATTTTAGACAAGCCAAATTACATCAACTTAAAAACAAAAAAAAAAAAAACAAATAATTATTCAAAAAAAAATCTGTAAAATATGACTCATGTTTCACTTTGCCAACACTTCCAGGGATATTGAATAGGACAGTCAGTCATCCACATTGTGGCGCCAAAGCAGAAGTGAACAATAATTTTATAAATGATGCTTTTAAAGGTTTGGTGAGGCTGAATTGTGGGAATACATCTCAAGCTGAATACATCCCTCAAATGACATGACTGAACAAAGGAATCTGTTCAAAATCTAGGAGAGGTCTGGGATCAGACTGCAGTAAAATTACATTTTCTGCGTCCTCAATTATTTCAGTCATCTTCACGAAAGTGTGAGGGACCTAGGTTTTGTTGAACAGCCATTTCCCTCAGTGCTATACAGTACAAATACAGTGCAAATAAAATGTGAACCCTTGACGGTTTTGTGCCAAAATTCCCACTTTATGGAAATGAACCCATTTGCTTTTGATGCAACGCAAGAATAAAAAAAAAAGCCCATCTAGTAAGTTGACAGATGACGACAGTGAACACTGTCAGAACTCCCTCAGACTTCAATTCCCATGAGCCTCTGTGTTTGACAGGCTTCAGTCGGTCACCTCCCCCTCTGCCTCACTCTCAGGCGACCCTCCGTGCCTGTACTCGTAGGTGTTTGATAGGCGTTTCCAGGCGGAATCTTTGTGGTGGCCGGCACTCACTGACCGGCCCAGGCGCTTGGAGGGGGGCTTCTCGTCCAAGTCGTCGGGAGCACCACCGGAGCCTCGGTCTGACCCCTGGTGGTGTGGGTCGTGCCGCAGGTTCTCCAGGTTCAGGGCCCAGGGGCCCAGCTTTTGCCAGTTCACCCGCTGGAAGGCCATAATGCAGTGCAGGTTTCCACCCACCTGCCAAGGAATCACAGTAACTTCACCTGTTCCATGCCTTTCTCGCAGTGTGCAGAACACGTGGATATCAACCCAACAAAACCTACAAACACGTACAGGTGCCTACAATGCAAACCTGTGGAACTTCGTGCCTATTTGGCATTCAAACAGACACCCTTTGGGTTCTGAGGATCCCAAATATGTCCCGTTGCGTTACAGGGAAATGTGTTTAAAATGATACACAAGATGACATTTGATGTAATGTTGTGGCCATAAAATCATGGCGTCCTGGGTTTGAATATTTCATACAATGTAATAGTGACATACCTTCAGTGAAACACTGCAACTAGCGGATAAAGAATTTATCTGCGACATTGCATGAGCTCTTTTAATCACAGAGTGAAAATAGTTGCCTATAGCACTCAAAGGGTTAAAACCCCATATTCCTCAAACCATACCCAATGATGCTGAATGTTATTACACTCTGACTAGTTGAATAATTCTGTTTATTTCTCGGATCTGCTGTAGAGCTCTCATAGGAGACTGCATCTCTGCAGGCGAGACGTTCCCCTCTCGCTCACAGCACTTGGACAGAAAAGTAACTCATGAGTGACGGGTACCTTTTTGGTTTTTCTGTACTGAATCCCACGCTCCGTGTGACGGATGTCCAAATACTCCGGATTCTGCGTGTTTAGATCAGTCACAATATCTGCCCACCTAAACACAGAAGCTCATTAAAACACTACTTGCGCTAGCCAATCACCACATCGCCATGAGCGCAGCTATATTCTGTATGGCGATGGCTTTTTTTTTTTACCCTGTTCAGCCACTGAGGCGAAGCTAAAATCTACTGAAAAATTTTTTCGCAGCTTTTCTTTGAGCGATAAACAAGGAAAAGCAAATGCCCCTCCTTTTCAGAAGAGCGCAGCCGAGTGCACCCGACCTCACAGAGCATTTCTGAACATTTTGTCCAATCAGAAGAGCGCAATAATTTTGTCTCATTCGCTCCATTTCCTCCACGGCGTGCGACAAGTCCTCATGAGTAGATGAATGATTGAATATTTAGAAGTTATAACAGAAGATTGGGATGAGATATCACACAAAATAAGGTAATTTTATGCATACAAATTCAACAAAACTTCAACTTTGATTTACAATACCGTACCTGTAAACCAGGGACGTGCGGTCAGGGAGGGTATCTTCTTTTTTATCACTAGATTTTGTCAACCTGTTTCCACGTACTATGCCTGACTGTCAATCAATCAGTTTGACCTTTTTTCTTGTCAGTTAAGCCTGTAATGGTTAAGTGGTGATAGTGACAAAAAGATTAATTTACCTTTATGCTTTGATTCAAGACTGCAAGGAAGTAAATCTTAATAATTAATTAGGAAAAAATCTCCACTCTCTCGGTAATTCCGTATATTGTTTTGATCTTTTGTTTATCGGATTATGAAAGAAGGCTGAAAATAAACTCCCTATTTTTTTTAAATGGCATTAAAAAGTATGAGTTTAAGGGGGGGGAAATATAATTGTAAACATTTTGACCACACATTGAACGCCGCACAAGAAAGGTTTTAATATTTGATAATCGTATTGCGTCAGCTTCCTCTAAGCAAATGTGAACAAACTTGCTTTCTCATCAGCATTTTAAGTTCGATGCACTGGGCAATAATGTCATGGATGGAACTGCCATGCCATTCTGCAGTTTAGTCTAGTAAATTAGTTAATCAATCCTCAGATTGCAAATCAAGCAAAGTAATAGAGTTATCGTTTGCTTAACGGTGAGGATTCTGCATACTCTAACTGACCTCTGACGGCACGTCACTGCTGTAAACAGGGCCCTCTGTAGACTTGAACAACGTGTATTCCTGACACTCGTACGACGAGTGGTAGTCATTGTTATTATTATGATTATTATTATTACGACAATGGATCACTGACAAGTCAATTCCTTACTGTATGATTTTATTTTAATGTTAAATAATTTACAAAGGTAATGGTGAGCAAAAAATGCCTGTTAAACTATATGATGATGCCCCTCTTGAATTTTTATTAATTTGCAAGTCTTAGGAATTTACCAGAAGTGTTATGTGCAAACATGGCACAGGTGTGGGAACTGTTACATGAATGTCATGATGCCATGTCGCGCGCCACATAGTGCACCCAGACCAACATTGTGGCTACTTGTGGCTAAATAATTTTTTCCTGACTTTAGCCGCTGTAGCTTCACATATTCTTCCCCCCCCCCCGAGTGCAAGCACAAATAACAGCGCTAATACCTCCACATACAAAGGTGTCATAATCCAAACACAAGTAATCAATAAGTGCCTGACACTTTACATTGTTTTTTACATTCATTGAACTTGTTGATTGGCAATGAGATCCCCATGAAGTCCCAAAGTCCTTGATTAGCTGCTGAGTGCAAGGAAACTGCTAACTCTTCTGGGATTCTTACGTAACAGGTAATGTAGAAAACAAACAGACGCATAAGCCCGATGGTGAGACTTACTTCTTGCAGTGAATGGCAGGGTGTTTCCTGCTTGGTTCACCAATGAGAATCCAGTGCTCCATTTCATTGGTTGGAAGGGGACCCCTTTGAATACACAGCATATACGCATCCTTCAATGAGAAAACCTCCAAATATCACACTACAACATTTAACAGACAATATAACAAAACTAATTGATTTTTTTTTTTTTAAAGTTCTGCTCATCAAAATGAAAGTCAGGGCATTGTATTAGCAGTCGATTGATATGAATTTGCTTCCACTCTCCACTTTTTTTTTTTTTTTTTGTGCCAAAGCTGGCTTTTATTGGACCCTTATTTCTTACACACCACACAAAACAACCACAGCAGGTACTACCTGCACTGAAACTGGAAAAACACAAACAAAAAAAAAAACAAAAAACTGTGAACTAAAATTGAAGAAGAGTCCAAGACAAGGCCGCTGTGGATCTGTGGAGGGCTTGACGGGGGCGGCAAGTGACTTGGTCCTACCTGTAGGCCTTAGCAGCTTTGAGGGGCGTTGCCTCGAAGCCAACGGGGCAGAAGTAGTGGTTCTGACAGTGGTAGATATAGGCCATGGACTCATCCTTTAAGCCCTGGGTTAGTTTTAGCAAAGCCCCCTCAGCTGCCAGGGAGAAAACAAACACCGCGTTGGTAAATCCGGCATCTGCGGTGTTCCCGTGTTCACATTAAGCTCCTACAGCCTGTCCCCCGTTTTCCTCACTGCAGGATTCATGCATATTTAGGGGCTACAAAGAGTTCAAGGTACAGAGGAACTGAAAAAAGGCACCCAAATAAAACCATATGTGGTTGCACACAAGCACGTACTTGTAAACACTAGTATACAGACATGTAGACATGACCACAAGGATACATGCCTTTTCTCTTTTTTTTGAAAAATGCTAAAACTTGCTCACCAGTCTCTCCAGCGGTCTTGTGTTTTCCATGCGGCTTATAGAGAATGTAGGAGCAGCCACGCACACGGAAATTGTCATTGATCTGTCTGAACCATCTGTCAATGCGGGATGGATAAGGTGAAACACACACAAACCGGTGAGTATCTGACAGGGCTGTACAGGGAGTGTGTCTCACGTGTTATGCATGCCAGTACTTTACCGCATCAGGGTTGCGTTGCCGGTGAAAGGCCCAAACTTTATCTCCTCGAATGGAGGTTGAAACCCCAGTATGTGCAGCGCCTCCTCCTGGGAAATTGGTGGAAGACTGTAGATAGACAATGACAGTCACCCTCTGCTTAGTCAGAGCCGATGACAACCACTGCATGAACAGCAGGATCATCCAGACCAAATTCAGACTGCCATAGGAGTACATTATATCGTATTTTCATTGAAAAATTAAATTTCATTTTGGCCCAATAATGGACGGTCTGCTCGTTGTGGAGAAAAGCTGATGAAGCAATTGCAAAATGCGTAGTCTGTATCAAAACTTTAAAAGGACACTCTATATTTTGGCCGGTAGCTAAACGAACCTGTTCCTCAAAACAAGGTACAACAGATCCAAGATCAGCTAGCGTGACGGAATTAAGGCAAAGCTCATATTAAAATGTTAATTGTCGCTTGATATTTTGTTTTTGATTCCACCACAGTTCATACATGAAGTGAGCATCTAAATTTAACGGACATGAATTTCTCAATTCAATACAAAACGTTTTGTCATTTCACCAAATGGAGTCAAACCCAGTCTTCCTAACAGTGCTCAATCTGTTATTGTTGTTTGGCCTCAAACGCAAAAAACAAACTACACAGTAAATATTTGGCCAAGTTCCTCTAATAAATCTCACCGGTGGTGCATTTCATCTCGAGAAAAGGATCACGATGATTCTTGATATTCGACTGTCTGCTGAGATTACATAACCTTACCTCCCTGCTCCAAGTGTGCTGTACAAGAAGTTCCAGCATGAGACTAAAGATGATATCCCACAGGAAGTCTTGTACTGCGGGCGACTGATGCAATACCTAAACCACAGGAAAACAGAGGTTACTGCAAATTATACCCCTATCTTATTCAGCAGTGGCTTTACAGTATGATTTTACAATTTTCCTAATGAATTTGCCAGCTTATACCCACCATCTTCTGAGGTCAAAGACCTTCCTCTGTTTAATTTCCTCAAGTGTAGCCTGCTGTGGGATGTCTTGCAGATTCCTGCTGTGTTTATCTGAGGACTTCATCTTCTTGGAGCTGGATTTCTTAAGATTGCCTGGAGGGGAAAATAAAAATCTCTCAGACTTTGATCTAGAAGCAGGAACTTATTTTATTTAGCTGAATTTTTGAACATCCTGCTTGAGTTGTGATGTGGTATCAAATATTAATAATGAAATGTGACAGAGGGGGAAAAAAGAGACAGAAAAAAATGGCGCTTCACACCAGAAAAGTTTCTCTGCAGCAGGTTTTGATGGTGAAAGTGCTCAGAAAAAGACGACTCAGACAGACACTCCCCCGATGCTGCGAAACAATGGCACGACAAATGCACACCGTGATCAAAGCCAAAGACTGTCCAGCAAAACATTAGAGTGTGCGCCTTATTTATTTTGTTTTGCCAGGCAGCATGCATTAGATCTGACTTGAAGAAAAACAAAATATGCTAATAGAGAGGCCCATAAATAATAAATACCTGGAGAGTGACTAATTTAATGGGTGGTAATTCCCTTAACACACTATGGGGAAGTAAGTATCCTTGAAGCAAGGACGGTCAACTTTCTGCATTTACCTACATATTGAGGGTTTGGAGCACAATAGTGATATATCCAAATTTTGAGATTTTTACCTCCTGTCACACATTTCTGTCAGCCAATTCTTGGAGCACAATAATTATATGTCCATACACCTCAGTTTTAAACAAAATTA
The DNA here is from genome assembly GCA_029721435.1 of Gymnothorax reevesii. Taxonomy (NCBI): domain Eukaryota; kingdom Metazoa; phylum Chordata; class Actinopteri; order Anguilliformes; family Muraenidae; genus Gymnothorax; species Gymnothorax reevesii. The sequence continues at coordinate 34,592,049 of CM056590.1, forward strand.
ACATTTTCATTTTGTGGCATGTCCAACAAAATCTGCGTATATAAATTAAAAATGATATTTTGATGAATAAACATGAATAGTATTACAGAATCATCTGTCATCCATAGCAAAAAAACTTCAATCTGTCATCATTGTGTTATGTCACATCAAGTGCTAGAATTGTTGGAGCACAGAGGTGACATGTCCATTTTGGCAATTTTGCCCATGATGTCGCAGTACCACACTGATAAACTTACATGTTCAGAATACTTCTGAACCGTGCAGTAAAAGAGTGACTGACATAAACATGATGTAAATGATGTACCTGATTTAATAGAACATTTGCAAACCTAAAAATCAATTTTTCTCAAAACCTCTGAAATGGACATATAACCACACTGCGCTCCAAACCCTCGATATCAAGTACAGAATTACACTCCTTTCTGTATTTACGTTCATATCAAGTTAGGAATTACAGCCCATTTACTGTGTCACTGTCCAAATACTGAAACACAAGCCACGTTATTCACAACAACTGGATGAAGATGGGTAAAATAGTAACAAAATAGGTAACAGTAGTAGAGTTATGTGCATTTCAAGGGAGAAATTATATTTACTAGCACGAACATTTGCCCTGAAATTACGTTAACAAGCAATATTTTCTCCAAACAACGGTTTCAGGATAATTCAACCTTGTTTTCAGAAATTTGTGCATCTTCCCCTCCCAACAAAGGCATTTGTTGCCTACCATAGTGTTTATGAGATTACTCAAGATTTGAAATTAGTGAATATTGTTACTTGCAGAATTATTTGTGACTCCTCAGAGCTAGTGTACTACAGTTCTGGACTGTCCTCTTAATTTTCAGCTGAAGTACTCATTTGGTTTCAAATATGAAGACTGAGATGGCCATTGCAAAAGAAAAAGTCATCAGTGAACTATTTTGTGGGATGCTTTATATCACCGTTTGGCTGAAGAATCCATTTAGGGTTAAAACTGAACTTGCTGGCGACAGGATTTCAAGAGTTTAGACTAGAAAAATGTTTTTGAGTTCAAGATGCCTTTGGCCTAATCAAAATCCCCAACAGTAGATGCTAAATGGCCCAATAAAATCAAATAATACCGAATGAATTTCACCATAGGTATGATATTCTTTTCAACACAACCATACTTATTTCAATGGAAATTTCAGGGCTCATTATTTTTACATATTATACAGGTTTTTGGTCTGTTCATGTCAAACATTTTAGTGGACTCCGCAAGTGAGTGCTTACAAATGTACACTCAACTTACTGTAGAACAAGCTTCAAAGCACTTATGGGGGCCGCCAAGCTGACACGGAAGAACAGTCCCATTACATTTTGGGTTGTAACTCTACAACTAAACAAGATAAAAATCAAGTATGATATGTCATATTGAAGGTATTAACTTGTTCTTTAATATTATTAAGTGAAAATATATTTTTTGAGAAATTTTCATAGAAGAAATAAGCAAAAACTACTCCGTCACGGAATTACACAAAATTGACGTGGTTTTTTTAATGTTGAGTTAAACAATCCAGAAAGTGATGTTCCTATCATATTTAATTTATGAAACTTCAGTATGTTCATATTTAAGGTGTTTTTTTGTTAATACTGTAAGTTATAGAAACAAATATTGACTTTAACCCTGCTTTATGGGCAAGAAATTTCAAAAAGTTAATGTCACGGAATTACATGAGGCAAATTGTCACGGAATGACAACAATAGTATTAATTAGTTTCAATGTATTTATTTCAATATATTATACATATATACATAATTATTTACATTTTTACAGGTTAGCAATATATTACAATGAGTTTTCCACTTATAATGACCAATCAAACTTCAAAATATTTTTTTAATCTCCAAGTCAACATTGGCTTGGCAGCCCCCTTATAACCTTTGAATAACAAGCTCAGTTGCACAAAAATAGTAGCTACCAAGCAGTCACCAAATGCACATATTAAGTCGTGGATCAAACTAAATGCCACACTGTGCAGGGCGACGCAGCACGGTGATTCACAGCCTGTAACCATACTGAAAACTGGGCTCATGAAAGCAAGCCATTGATATCACCACATGACTGACATAATTAAATGGGGAAGTAATCCGAGCTATCCGATTTCAAACATTTAAGATGAAGAAAGACGAAGATCAAGTCCCAATTGAGTGCAAGAAGAACCATTTTCACCTTTAAACCACAATAAAAACACGCTTGAAAATACTAGTCAGATTTAATGAATGCCCAGTCAGGCAAACAAATGCGGTAATATACCGGATCCGACCTTAAAGGTACAGGATTGAAAAGTGTAACATTTCGTGTGATTTATTTCGGGTTCTCCAGAGTGATGGAGAACTGTTGGCTGCCTCCGAAGCCCCATCTGTTTCAAACCATGCTGCGCGACGGCTCATTCGCAAAAATAAATAAATAAATAAAACCCACTTACTTGTCCTTGTTTTTCTCGTTAAGACGGCGTCAAAATCAGTAGTGTCGATCTCCCACGCGAGGACAGGCTTTATGTGGCAGGAGGAAACTTCCATGGGCTCACAGTCTCCATCCAGGACCACGTTAGAGGAGCAAACTGAAGTACTGTCGCTGTCCTGGGTGTTTGGAGGTGGGTCCCTCGGGGCAGCTGGTGACGGATGATACACCGCCGCAGCGTGATTGAGGAGCGCGTAGTCGGAGCAGACAGTGTAGAATTTCTCCCTGGAGTGAGTGACAGGGCAAGTCCAGGGGACGCGCACCTCCGCGCTGGACGCCCGCCGCGGTCTCAGCGAGTCCCGTGGAAAGGGGCCAAGGAGCAGGCCGTGATCATCATCATTGCCCGGGGGCCGGTTCGGGGCCGCGCTGTCGCCGCCCCCGGATACGCTGGCGCTTGCTCCTTGACTTTCCGCAGCGTTAGGCATTGAATGGAACTTCGATATTTGACGAGAGACAGGAGCTGCGACAGAGCAACGAGGTAGAAAAGTCGAATGCAATCAGTCCTCAACTGATCTCTACGTTTAGAGGGAAGATGAGGTTAATACAGTACCCTGTACAGGATGCTTACATAGTGACTGACTGATAGCCTACAAGTTGACCGTCAGTCAAATCACGAAAAGCCAGAATTTGGGTCGTAAAGTTTTTCCAAACCAATCCTGGTTACCAGTTTACATAGAAACGCTTCACTGGTGCACTAGCCGCACATGCTGATGTTGTATTAGCAGTTAATGCACCAGTGGTAGCATAAAGAAAATTCAAGTCAGAAGTATACTGAATACAATCCATGACGGCTCCAAAAAAAAACGCAAACCGTCAAGCTGCTTTCACACCGGGCGCGAAAAGAATTTTTCGCACGACAGATTGCATTCAAAGTCAAGGCAAAGACGTGAAAGCACGCGAAATTAGAATGCAATCTGTCGTGCGAAAAATTCGTTTCGCGTCCAGTGTGAAAGCGGCTTCAGTTGTTGCCCATCTGAATAACGTATATTTATTCAATACTGTGGCTGCTCTAGCCAATTCAGAATATCGGGACAGATGATGTGATGAAACACAGCCATACTGGAACGGTTTATGACAACTAGTATAATATTTCTATACTGACCATGTCAGTGCTATTGTTCAGTCAGTTGTTTCGCATTGTGTTTACCTGGCTAGCCAGAGGACTGTAGCCCTGACTCACCCGCCATCACTGCTGTTTCTTAGTGAAAAGGTAAAATACGAGCAAAATACATATTCTAACTATGAAATCGCTAACCTTAAACCCGCGGCATCTTCACAATAATCAAAAGGCCACTGCGGACACAGCATTTGTTTCACAGTATTAACGATCGTGACAAATCCATGCCAAAACCCCAAGAACAATTTTCCTCTGCAGGTGACATGTCTACAGTCGTCTTATATCAACAGCATTCAACAAGTATTGTAAAGGTATAACATGCCCTTGATTAAAAGTGACATTTGCCAAACCATCAACACCGACAGTGCATTCCACATACCTTATCAAAACAATAATAAACACAGGTTGCGCGTATGCACGCCTAAGTTCCGAGCATAGCTTCTACTATGTTAGACCAATAACTTCCGCCTTGACGCACTATAGGAATGCTCCATTATGTTCATAGGGGAGCATAGGCAATATCAATATGGAATTTCCGAAATAAGATCATTCAATGAGCCTAAAATGATGTAAATAAATGAAACACTTTTATATTAATCATAAAAACAATGAGTCACAGAGCTATTTTAGATGGAAACGCTTTCCATCATCTCCCATGTTCTCCCACCCCCGGATGTACTATGTAAGAGGTGGAGAGATTTACCTTCACCCAGCTTTCCTCTCAACTCATTGCAGATACACGATTTAAAGGGAAACAGTGGCCAGATCATGGTTCTTTGAATTAATTTTTTTCTCCCCCGTAAGTACAATATAAAGATTTACAAAAAATGTTACGATGTATATGTATATTTTTTTCTCGATTTAAATTCATACGTTTGAAAATGTTGTGCCTAATGATAGGTTTTCACCGTGCCTTTTCTTCCAGTTACTTAAGAACAATTTCCAATTTTGAGCTTTTGAGAAATTTATTACATACATGTTGGTTAATGTTCCACTACCTAATTTGCTAAAACAGAACAAAAATATAAATGCATCTCTTGCTAATTTGATAATGTCACAATAAAAAAAAAAAGAAATAAATATAAATCAGTTAGTCGAAATATTCATTTGACACTAATTTACTTACACACATATGCCCACTTGCTGGACACAAAAACCCCCAAGAAAGGAGTATCGTGTAACGAAAATAAAATTGCTGAGATCATAATTTCCCTTGTGCAAAAGGTTCTTGCAACTAGGAGCCATTCAGTCATGCTGTATTATGAAGTAATGGGAGTGAATGAAGATCACCACAACAGGCATCAGGATCTCATCACAGCATTTCTGAGTATCTTGAAATGGATAAAATTCATTTCAAATCGCCACCGGTCAAATTCGCTTGTCTATCCCAACACAAACCACCATGCATGGCTGCTTTGTTCGACTACCATTCTCCACTGTGCCAGTGTTCATCGAAGGGGAGTTCTTTCCCACTTGCATCAATCGAGACACCAAACAGCAATGCAATCAAGACCCCAGTAAGGACATCAACCATGCAGATGAGCTTCATCAAGGTGATTTCTCACGGTTTGAACAGAAATTCTTCAGCTCTATAAACATACTGTTGTATGAGCTGTCAATGTGGTCTCAAGCAATCTTACTGGTCGAAGGCGCTGCCCCCGATGGTTCTGGCTGGCGTCGACACATGTGGTCTACGTTTGTCAAGCCAGTTGGACAAACTTCCAAAATCTCTGAAACAGTGCTGAGAGCAGTTTATGGTAGAGGAATGAATACTCATGACTCCAGCAACAGCTCAACTGGAATATTCCCGCAGTCAGCATGCCAATCACTCAGTCTCTTAAAACCTGGGCATTTTTTGGCATGGTTTTGTACCACAAAAACACAACGTTTTAGGATTGCCTTTTATTGACCCTGTCATATGAAAAACTAATAGTGACCATGACTTTCAATCAAAGTCTTGATATTCCACGTCTTGCCCCAATGTGACATATCTTAAAGAAATGTGAGCAAACAAAGGGGAAAATTTGAAACATTTGGGTACACTGACAAAATTTGAGCATTTTAACACAAAAAATTGCAGCAAAAAATAAGTGTTACATTTACACCCCCAATTCCAAAATAGTTGGGACAAAGTGTAAATTGTGAATAAAACAAAACGCAATGACTTTCAAGTCACACCAGCCAATATTTTATTCACAATAGAAGAGAGATAACATGGCAAATGTTGATACTGAGAAATAATACAATTTTCCACAAAATGAGCTCATTTCAAATTTGATAGTCTCAAAAGTCGGGATAGAGGCCTGTTTACCATGGTGTAGCATCCCCTCTTCTTTTTAACAGAGTGGAGGCGTCTGGGCATTGAGGAGACAAGTTTCTTGAGTTTAGCCATTGGAATTTGATCCCACTCTTGTTTAATATAGGCTTCCAGCTGCTGGACAGTTTTGGGTCTCCTTTTTGTTTAATTTAGCGCCAAATGTTCTCAATCAGTAAAAGACTGCAGGACTGCAGGCAGGCCAGTTCAGCACACGGACTCTTCTACTACAGAGCCATACTGTTGAAATAGCTGCAGTATGTGGTTTTGCATTGTCCTGCTGACCTTCCCTAGAATACAGGTGCTGGTCAACGAATTAGAATGATTTGAAATAGTGCAATTGTTACTTTTTTTAATGCATTTTTTGTGCAGAAAGCAAATCAGGTGTTCACCGCGCCTGTCCTATTTGTTAGAGTAATCACAGAACTCGCTACCTGAAAAAACTTTGCTCAGCTGAGCTTTCCAAAAGGCCCATTTAGGCCAGTTAACTGTGACACTGTTGTTTCATTGAACTAGAATAATTCATAAGTCATTTCATTGAATTAGAATAAGTGCTTGAATTTTTGTTTTCTGTGAAGAGTGTTCAGTGCAGTATAAAGTCAGGGTTGAGTAGAATTTCTAAGTTGTAAAATCAATCCTGGGTAAGCAGCGCGACCTCTCAACCGGAATAGTGGCTCAAATTCAACCCTTCGCCAACAAGGCTTGACCCAAACTAAAATTGCTGAGCAGCTCGGCATCAGCCAGTATTGCGTCTGCAAAGCTCTCAAGAAAGACGGGAGAAAGCGCACCAACTGTTCCGGCATCCGAAAAACTTCTGCTTGTGACAACAAGCAATTGAGAAAGATCGCAGTCAGGAACTGGTTCAAGTCCACTTCAGAGCTCAGCGACTTGTAGAACGAGCAGACCAGCACTAATGTCTCGAGATCAACCACTTACCGTCGTCTGCGCGAACTCGGCTTCAAATCTTGCGTTCCAGCAGTAAAACCAATGCTGAACAAGAAACAAATGGAGAAACGGCTGAAGTGGGCCAAAGAACACGGCGAGTGGACTGCTGAAGACTGACAGAAAGTGGTCTTCAGTGACGAATTATGCTTTTGCATCTCCTTCGGTGACAAAGGTCCTTGTGTCTGGCGTCGTGGTGGCGAAACCTACAACCACAAGGCCGTGAAAAGATCCGTCAAGGAGCGTCATGGTCTGGGTATGCATGTCTACTCGGGGTATAGGGAAACTCTGCTTCCTCAAGAAGACTGTCAATGCTGCCGTATACCAACACGTTCTTGAAACGTTCCTGATTCCGACTGTTGAGGAACAGTTTGGCGAAAAAGACCTCATATTTCAACAGGATCTTGCACCGGCTCATGCGGCAAAGTCGACCAAAGATTGGTTCGCCGAAAAACAGCTTTAAGTTTTGGCATGGCCGGCCAACTAGCCTGACCTCAATGTCATCAAAAACCTTTGGGCCATCGTCAAGCGGAAAATTTGAGACAGAAGGCCGACTACTCTGGACCAACTGAAGCAGAACATCGCCACAGCCTGGGAAGCAGTGAGTGCAGAAACTTGCGACAAGCTGGTCAAATCGATGCCGCGGAGACTTCAGGCAGTCATACAAGCCAAGGGGGCAGCCACAAAATACTGAGAAAGTGATGATTCTATATAATAATCTTTATAATAAAAATTATTCTAATTCAGTGAAACGGTTTCTACATTATTCTAATTCAACAAAACAACAGTGTCACAGTTAAATGGCCTAAATGGGCCTTTTGGAAAGCTCAGCTGTGCAAATTTTTTTTACAGGTAGCGAGTTCTGTGATTACTCTAACAAGTAGGACATGCGCGGTGAACACCTGATTTGCTTTCTGCACAAAAAAAATGCATTCAAAAATTTTATGATTACACTATTTCAAATTATTCTAATTCGTTGACCAGCACCTGTAGATGTCATCTGGAGGGGAGCATATGTTGCTCTAAAACCTTTACATACATTTCAGCATTCGTGCTTTTTAAAACATGCAAGTGTCCCACACCATATGCACTAATGCATCCCCATACCATCAGAGATGCAGGCTTTTGAACTGAATGCTGATAACAGGAAGGGTGGTCTTTTTCCTCCTTAGCCTGAAGGACACGATGCCCGTGATTTCCAACAGGAATGTCAAATTTGGACTCGTCTAACCACAGGACACTTTACTACAAGTACAGTCCATTTCAAATGAGCCTTTGCCCACAGAACACGTCACCGCTTCTGGATCAAAACAATGGCTTCCATTTTGCATGATAGTGTTTTAGATGTCATCTGTGGATGGCACGACGGACTGTGTTTACAGACAGTGGTTTCTTGAAGTATTTTTGGGTCCATTTAGTAATGTCAATGACAGAATAATGCTGGTGAGTGATACAGTGCCGTCTGAGGGCCCAAACATCACGGGAATCCAGTAAACGGCCTCCTCCCTTATGCACAGAGATTTTTCCAGTTTCTCTGTATGTTTAGATGATGTTATGCACTGTTGATGATGAGACCTTCAAAGCCTTTACAACTTGACGTTGAGGAACATTGTTTTTAAAGTATTCCACAATTTTTTTACGCAAGTCTTCACAGGTTGGACAGCCTCTCAGAAGTAAAGATGGCCAGAGACTCAGCCTCTCCAAGACATCCCTTTTATAGCCAATCATGTTACACACCTGATGCCGGTAAATGTTCTTTCAGCTGATTCTTTTATATATTAATTGCTTTTTCAGCCCTTTTTTGCCGTGTCCCAACATTTTTGTGACCTGTTGCAGCTAGAAAATCAAAAAAAGCTCATTTTGTGGATAAAAATGTAAAATGTCTCAGTTTCAACATTTGAAATGTTATCTATGTTCTATTGTAATTAAATAACATTGGCTTGTGACCTGAAAGTTATTGCGTTTTGATTTTATTCACAATTTACACCTTGTCCCAACTATTTCAGATTTGGGGTTGAATATTATTGTCCACTGTATATAGGTTCCATCTCATGCCAATGTCATTTAACAAATAGGCCATGTTTGTCAATTTAAACTTTTTGTTAGATGAACTGAAGTAGCACTTACACAAGACAAAATAGCTTTACAATGAAGCTTGCCAGAATTTGTTTTTTATTGGTTCATTTCAGTTGATCAGTCTATTCTGCAGTAACGAAGAGTGCACTGCATTTAGAAATGAACACCATAATCCCTGCCCATTCTTTTCTTAAAAAAATGTCATGATATAATTTCCACAACATTGTCTGCAGGTTAAGGTACTGTAGACTAAAATTCTGTGGAAATATTATATTAAGCTGCATTTGAGTTATCTTGCAAAAAGTCGGTCATTGTTCCGTAAAGACAGCTAAAATATTCCGAAATCAAGAACCCAAGGAGACCATGGTGACTGTCAAGTTCTATGAAACATGGGGAATATTTTCATATTTAGCAAAAATAAGATTTTAGGTCTAAATAGCGGGTGCATGATATTTACCAATATTTTGGTATTTGCAGTAAGTTTTACTCCAAAATAAAAAAGGCCTGCCAACGAATCTTTGCATTCTTAGGATGCAGCAGAACCCCCCCCCCCCCCCCCAAAATCCTCAAAAATACTCCTAAAAAAGTAATGAAAACATACAAAACGGCGACGTCAGTGTATAAAACCTCTTTATTGTCTTACTGACACAGGATATGGCTTCTGAAATCAAATAAAAAACATAAATAACAAAATACATAAAATATATTGATGTTGTTTTCAGGATTTGGCCACATCGGTTTCAGTAGTTTCCATGTCTCAGAAGAGACAAGTAAGGTCTTGGACTAGCGTTGGCTGCAGTATCCACAGAGATGCCGAGCCTCATGCATTCGGCGTAGGTCTCACGCATTTTTGAGGCTTATTCACTGTAGTACGCAATTATTCAATGACCGCTTATTAATGAGATTCTCACACGGAATTAAAATCCTTGTGCATTGAAGTTTTAGTTTCTCTTGCGTGAAGGTGGACCTCACTATGCAAAGCGATTATGACTCCGGACTTCTCCTGCTTCTCTTTACACAGGGATTGGAAACGATGCATGAGTTTCATGATCGTTTAAATTGTTTAAATGAAATAAGACCATTTGAAATGTCTATATGCAATTCCATTGCTTTCAATCCCTCATTTAAGACAAACGTGAGAATTCCCGTGTAATAATCCATTTCCGTGTCACTAGTGGGGAAATCGACTATAATGCACGTGAAACTAATTAGTTAATGCACAATAGCTATGTTTACATGAGCAAAATTTCTCCAATCCAATCCCAACCTCAGTTGATCGGAAATTCCTAATCCAAATTCTTGTGGACACTAAATGAAATGATCCGATCAAGACTTGCGTATACATCACCATGCGTTTAATCAGAGCGATTCATTTGGGCATGCGCGGAGTTGTATAATTTTCTGAAAATATTAGAAGTGGAAGACAAAAAAGCTGTACTTCCTGTTGTAAACAAATGCCACGTTGTCTGCACGTCCTTGTTCGCTCTTTGTAGCACACAAGCGCAGTGAAGACAATTTTACCCCAACTGCGAAGACAGCATCCGAATGGGTGTGTACATGGACGTTGTTCGGAATGATGATCGGCTTAAACCATCTCTCTCATTGAAAGTTGAGGAATGAAAAGGAATGAAAGTTCTTTCCGAATGGACCAAATCGGATCAGAATCTTCCAATTGATGTGTTTACAAGCATTTTTAATCTGATTGGGCCTTTATTCCGATAATGTGTGTCCATGTAAACATGGCTAATCACTTAAATTCCACGAGTGAATTTCTACAGTGCGCGTTGATTGAATAATTGCTGACTACGGCACAAGAACGTGAATGCCACTAAGAGACGAGAGACTCACGCCGAATGCGTGAGACTTGGAATCTCTGTATCCGCAATTTTAGATTGACAGCTTGCTCCTTACAAATACAGTTTAAAGATAACTGAAACTGCTTAACCAAGATTCACTCTGATCAACTGTCAAACTGAACTCAAAGTGCTTGTTTAAAGATAGTAATACTATATCATACAACAGCAAGACAATACAGTATTACTGCAAATGGGGAGACTTTAAAACAATGAAAAAACATCCCTACAAGGGCAGTATTGATTCCCACTATTTATCAAGCTTTTCCCTGATTGATTGTCAGATACACCCAGTTCCAAACAGAAAACCCAGGTCAGACAATTTTATGAGTATAATCTGATTTGAAGTTCTAGCCTTCGGGTTTTCCCACAAAATTGTAGCTCAGAGGGGAAAAAGAGAGTAAAATTTTTTGGGGGATAAAACTTTTCAATAAAAAAAAAAAAGTGTCAATGCTGTTTAACTCCTATTCAGCTTGCTCATTGGCTGATGTCTGAGTGCTTGGGCCAGGGCTCGGAGCTGCGTCGACCAAAGGTTGGGCCCCACATGTTCCAGGGGTCATAGGCACGACCGATTTCGGCTTCGGAGGCAGGAGGTGGGACCGACGAGGGGCAGCTGGTGTAGGAGCTGCCAATCGGGTCGCCGATGGGCGCTGTGGCGGTTGAAGTTAAGGAGTGTAGAGTGCTGTCCCCGCTGGTGGACCAGATAGAGCTGCTGAATGGAGTTGGCGCCGACCAAGGGCTCCCTGAATTGCTGAAAATGGGCTGCAGAGCATAGGCAGAGACAAGATTCTTCAGAAAGCCTTTCCCAACTTAAAGCTGAGAATTTGAAGATTGTGGCCACATACATACTTAAACAGCAGCCACCAAACATTTTTCCAGAATATCTACCATTCTGTTGGCTTCCACTTCAACCCTGGCAAAGCACAGTTAACCCAGAAGCAAAGTGCCCTACTCAGCCACTAATTAGCAGAGTCCAGAGTGTCAGAATGCCAGAATTTTTCTAGAACGAACAGGAAACGCAAGATAAATTTTCTATTGCCCTAATATACAAGCTACTCCACAAATTTTCTCAGATTTTTCTCTGGCGTGTCCACATGACCAAATCATGCCTTGAATTTAGGCATTTTTGGACATTTTTTATCATAAGCACTTTCAGATGCAAGTTACTCTTAAACTAAAGACAAGAGACTGGATTGGGTTTAAGGGGCCAGTGTGCTGTAGCTGCTGAGGATAAGGCTGCAATATGAACCCCTGATTATGCATACTTTGGTCATGGGGATCAACCAGAGAAATCAAATAAAAATTTTGGTCCTGTAAAAATGGTCATTTTCAACAGCGTATTACAGGAAAATCAAATGAGATATACCAAATATGATAACAGATTCATTAATTACATGCAAGTTTACCTCTGAGCACCCATTGACATTCATTTTGGAGCACAGGAAATTGTATTTGTATCCCTTCAAAAATTCACGAGTAACTAGACACTGCCTCCTTAAATTGGCAATTATTCACTGAAAAAATTGGAGCTGCAACTCAATATTTGGGATTTGTCCATTTGAAATGAAAATGAAAAAACAAAATAAATAAAAAAATAAAAACAATGTAACAAGTAAACATATTTTCACCCAAATGCAACTCAATGATATTTTCATGACAAAAAATAACCAATATTCTAGAAAGTAAACTGATGCGATTTGTTACCGAGGTAGGGGTTGTAGGGGATCCAGAGCCAGAGGGCCAGGAGTTTATGGGATTGCTGTCGGGGGCATCCCAGATGGAGGAAGAGACGGGCTTGGACCAGCTCTCCTGAGGCTCGAGACTCTTTGGGAAGGCCATGCTGACGACTGAAAATGGATCAGCCGCAATACAGCTACAGTCAGTGCACGAAAGTCATCGAAAGTAGCATCTAATCATTTCACAATCCATAATGCAAGAATAACTGCAGAGTGCCACTCAATTAATCCCGATTGTCTACAGGAGATACAGTATAGACATGGTCAAGATGACTGCTCAATATATACAGAACGTATTACAGCCATATATTATACAATGTAGTGTACATTGAGGATTCTATAGAAACACAGGATTACATCAAGTGCAAAAAGTACCAGTAACACTTAATGATCCACTTAATTTACTTAGCATATTTCTTTTGTACTGAACAGAATATAGTGCTTCAAACAAAATCACTTAGGGCCCAATTAGGCTACCTTAAGTCTAACCATACATGGACGCATTGCTACTTCTAATCCAATCGCCCCCAGGTTTCAATGTTTCATGTGCAGAGAGTTGGCTGTTGATGGTGTACTCCTGTTTTTTTTTGTCGGGATTTTCATATAAATTAGAAACCACCAACGAGCCGGTCATTAAAATGAGGTAGCCCAAGGCTATAGTTAGCATTTTTCCTGAAATTTTTTCCACATTTAACTTGTGCGAAAGACTGAAGTGAAACATATTCCACCAACAGGTGCCAGAAAACAGCTGTACAAAATTCACCGAAGGGACGGCAATGAGAGAAGAGGAATGGCGTGTCATTTAAATAAAGGTGCTAATACGAGTAATGTACCATTACTGCACAATGCATCATTCTTTTATCACCAATGTAAAATTAGTGTTATTACTAGCAGGCAGACATTAGGCATTCATGATAATTTGAATGTGGAATCTGTAGGCTCTTTTTTTTTTTTATTTTTTTTTATTTTTTTTTTTACAGCTTGACCTTGCAGCAGGTGAATATAAGGACATGACAACATAATTCTGAAAACATGTCAGTTCACAACATAGGGGGAGACTCAAAATGTATCTGCTGACAGGATTTTATTTGATTTGACGAATTCAATTTAGAACATTAGTGTTTGGCATATGGAATGTGAACATTTGTTTCCATTAAAAGAGACTGGTACGGAATTGGTACGCAGGTTGATCCAACCTCCCTAGATTCATCATCATTCCTTATATAATGCCTAATTGCAGCCATCTTATGATGCATGTATGCATTGTAAATTTATACAGAAGAACCAATTATGGAGTGCAGAGAGGTTGCCATGGCTCATGCTAGTATGAAATACAAGGAGAAATTGGGTCCATAACATGCAGTCAACAGGATGATACAATATCAATTGTGAATTATTGAACACTTAGCACGGAAATGGCAATGTATACTGCTCGCTCATACCTCTGGACAGGTTGAAGTTATTGTTCGGTCCAAATGCGGAGAAGAAATTCTGAGAACTGAATTCCATGGGATTTTCAACACGGCTCCAAATCCCAGAACTGGACAGAAACACATGAAGCATTAGAGCAAACTAGCACAAGCTGATTATCACATGTCCATGACATTTTGGAGGTGGACCTACCCATCGAAATGGTTGCTCCCAAATGATGTTGTGTAAGGATGGGCCATCTTCTCAAATGCATTGGGCTTGCTTATGACTCCTCTAACTGGACCACTGCCACCTGTCAACACAGTGTGTGGTCAACTCAGTGGGCCTAGGTTTCAATCACTGACTCAGGTTACTCCAGTTGGCCAGGATGAACTTAAATGTGTAGAGGCTAAACTGATTTAGAGCCAAATGGATAGGAGTTGTTACGGCAATCTGCCTTCAAAGTTTAAAAAAAAAAAAAGAATCAAGAATTATTACCTGGGCTTTTGTCATAACCTGCTGCAACAGCTGCAAAAGTAGGGTTTCCATTCTTGCTCGGCAGAGAGATGGATTTTGTAAGCTTTTTCTTTGCTCCAGGAACTTTCTGTGGTCTGACCTCCCTACAAACGGAACAAAATGAGGCAAACAACTACTGTCAGACAAACGGAAGGCCTTCACTGACATCACTGATTTCAGGCTTGTGCTGCAGATGTATGCAACTTGTGAATATAAATGGAGTGCACAGGTGAGCTCTGATTGTCTGCAATGTATTGTAGTTTCATCAACAGAGAAACAAGTAGGAACAAGAGTTATCAGAGGATGACAATTCCCCCTGGCCCCTGATTGTTTGTGAAAGTCATGTCAATCCTACACCTTCAAACAAGAATGTTGAGGTGATTTTCCTCGGGAATTATCTGGAAGTATGTACTGGCAACATCTACCAAAGACTATGAACCACATGTTGACGTAGGCAATAATAAAACAAGAGTCGTTAATGAACAGTGTTTTTGTTCTGCTCCGGAAACAAACCCAGCCCTGCGACTGAGTCTAAATCCATGTCACTTCCATGGAAAGGAAAAAAATAAAAGTTTCAGAAATTTTAATATATGAAAAGGCAGCACTTCAGTACTTAGGTAATGCACATACAAAGTTTCAGAAAGATATAATGAACAGATTTTGAGTTCTGCTCTGGAAACAAACCAATCTCTATACAGAGTCCAAATGCAACTGGTTTCCATGGAAATGGAAAAAATAAGATTTTCAGAAATCAGAGAATATCAAAAGGCACCACTTCAGTATGTGGGTAATTCATATGCAAAGTTTAAGTAAGATATATTGAACAGTTTTTGAGTTCTGTTCCGGAAACGAACCAGGCCTGATGTGCACCAAGTCCAGATTCGTTTCCATGGAAATGGCAAAAATGGTAACCCTGAAGTTTCCAAAGTAGCAAAAGGCACATCTAGACTATACATACAATACATGTACAAAGTTTGGTGCTGATATCTTACATAGTTTTTCAGTTCTGCTCAGGAAATGAACACAGTGAATTTGCACCAAGTCCAGATTTGTTTCCATGGAAATGACAAAATTAGTAATCCCAAAATTTCCAAAGCAGCAAAACGCACATCAGGACTATACATACAATACATGTATAAAGTTTGGTGCTGATATCTTACATAGTTTTTCAGTTCTGCTCAGGAAACGAACACAGTGTAATTTGCATCAAGTCCAGATTTGTTTCCATGGAAATGACAAAAATGGGAATCCCGAAATTTCCAAAGCAGCAAAACGCACATCTAGACTATAAATAGAATACAAGTATCAATTTTGGTGCTGATGTCTTGCATAGTTCCCAGAGTTCTGCTCCAGAAAGAAAATGATTATGGACGGACGTACGGACAGAGCAATGCCTATATCCTCCCGCATTTATGCCGGGGGATAACAATCAGCCAGAGATGAGTGATGCAAATACAATTGAACCTTTCCTTCGTAAACAAGACATCCAAGAATTTTTAAAAGAAGAGCTGACACCAAGTATATCCAAAATGATCTATACATTATCACAGTCTACCTTGTTCAATAAAAAAGTTATAGAAAAAAAAAAAAAAAAAAACAATCATAAAAACAAAGTCATGATTTCAGCTAGCTTGCTAGCAGGCAAAAAGTAACACCCATTACACATAAGAATGAAGTATAGACCATACAAAACAATCATGCGGTTTCAGCATTTGTTCACAGTGATTTTGACACTCACATGGCGTGTTCAGGGGTGGGGGTGTTTACCTGGCAGTGTTGAACAGAGGACTGTAAGACGCCTGCGGCTCGTAGCACAGGGAAACGGTGGGCAGAGTATCATCCCTGGGGAGGGCAGTGACGGGTCTCTTCAGGAAGGGGTCAGCCTTCATGGTCTGTAATGAGATCTGCTGCAGGCTGTCTGTGCCTGGGAATGAGGGAGGAATAGAGGAGGGATAGAAGGAATAATGAGGGGAGGAAAGGGTGGCAGGGAGGGAGATAGAAAGCCAGAGGTTCAGAAGAATGCAAGGAAGGAGGAGAGGAGGTCAGGCATCAATGCGAAGGATGGTGTGACATCATAGATTCTACAGACCAAGGTATTTCGCAAAAATAAACAGAGGTAGCTGGATGACTGCTGCGGAAAACATGAAACTGCTGCTTTTACAAAAAAAAAAAAAAAAGTAAAATATTCCACTTATATTCGCCTCCGAGTTCCACGAGCATATAGCTAAACGAGCAATCCTGCTTCATAAAACAAACAGTGGTTTAGCAGAGGGCAGTGAGTACCCACCTCTTTTTCTGTCAATTTACAGTATGCCCACCAATTAGCCAAAAAGCTATTGAATTACACAGGAGAGTACAGCTACTTTCTCTCTGGTGATCCACCATCCATCAACCTAACAGAGTATAACGTTACCCACTTCCCCAGAGACCACTGCACCACTGGAAATGGAACAGGCATCCTCAGCTGATTCTTTTCAGCTGGTCATAGTCTATTTACAAACTAGATGCAGGCAGGACAAACGTCTAGCACAGCAGACAAAACAATGCCAGAGTGCAAATTCTTGCGCTATATGTGGGGAATCAAAATGGATTCTTTCATATCATGAAGTGCCGATACTCATTACTCTTTTTTCCAGCGATGGATACGCAGGCACTGCGCACATGTAGATAAGGACATGGTAACAATTTTTATGCATCTCAGAACACCCATTTCACTTCTCTATGATCAGTGTGTCAAGTTGCCATAGAAACCATTATTGACCCGAAGAATGCTGAAATAAAAAAAATAGAAAAAATACAATTTAATTCATCTTGTACTGTTGAAAACCGGTTATGTGGTGACTTGTTTAATAGAGCTCCCGCAGAGCTCATGATAGGCTTTCAACAGCTATTAGTTTGACATCTTACATCACTGAGCACCAATATTTGTATTTAGCACTCCAACGGCAAACAAATGACCAGTGAAGTGAAACTTTCTCTCCCTGGCTTAGTTTTCCGAGCAGAGAGAACGTTAATGCCCACGGCAGCTGTAGCCGTTGCTTACTTTTAAAAAGGAAAATTTTTAAAAATTCTCTAACATTTCTTCTACGGATTGGCCCAGATTCAACGCTGTGAAGTTATGACAATAAGTCTTCCAAAGAGGATGAGGGGAATGGGTGCTCTTTAAAAACAGCTGAGAGACTTACAGAGGGGTATGGAGTCCCATTCGGGGGGCGATGAGTCCTTCTCTCCTTCAGAACTGCTGCTATAGCCCAATTCCTGCCCTAAATCACCCGCGGAGAATGTCACCAGGGGACATGGGTGGCAGTCCTCCTGCTTCCCAGAGGACACTGGGGGAGGGGCGGGAGAGAGACTAGAGTTTGACATTGTTGCAATTAAATTTATATTAAAAAAATTAATCAAATTACATTTTTTTTCTCCCAATTCCTTAATTCAATGGCTACACATTTCACACTCACTAATCGCGTGACCCCTTAAGTATTCAATATCTTCATCGCAGAATGGTACTGCATTTGCCTGAGAAATATTCAGGCAACTGAGTGGTATGAGACTAGGGTGAATCTTCGACTCACCACATTTATGCCTATCCACCTAAATCTATAATCTATTACCCAAAACAGACTCACCTTTCTGCTTGTGAAGGTTTGTAGTTTTAAGGCTGGTGGTCAGGGGCATGTGTCCCAGGCTTTTAGATGAGAAGTTCTCGCTTGGCTGGTTTTCCGAAGGCGTGATGTAGGGCAGTTCCAGGGAACTGGGAGGACAGAGAGAGCACAGGTGAGGTTGGGGGATGGTCATGCCATTGGCCCAATGCAGGTGACAGATGACTGAACTGACCTGGACTTCAGTTCTGCTTGGCTTTCCTTCCTCGAGTCGCAGGGCGTCTCACTGCTGCAGTTTATATCGAATGCAGGAGTGTCTTCTGTCTCCATTTCCATCTGTAAAGGCTGACCTTTCTTCGTCACTGGTTCCTGGGATATTGAACAACAACGGATGCAGAGGTGAGAAATTCATGGATTAGAAACTGATCACTGCATTCAAATTCACTTCACTAACAAACTCAGGCCAGATGTGACTGATTGGTTCCATACCGAGGCTGAAGCATTGTGGTTCCTCAGAAATTACAGCATGAATGCCTCATATTTCCCTATTATATAGCATCACCATTACCATTTATAAAAGACAATGCTCTAATCCAAAGCAAATGAGTTTATTAGGCTAAGCAAGGGCCGATTACCTATGGAGCAACATGGATTAAAAGGATTTGCCAAACAGCAGCACTGATCTTCCTACAGCTCTGCAGTCAAACATCTTGACCACAAGGCTAAACGCTACCCTATATCACCAAGGAGGCTAATCATAGCCAGTAAGGAGCTAATATTTCTTTCAGACACAGCTCCTGGTTGATCTAATGCAGTGGTTCTCAAACTCGTTCCTGGTGCCCCACTGTGAATGCTGGTTTTTGTTACAACCACAACTGCAATCTTAGATTTTTAACAAGGTGTTGATTTGTCTTAATCAGCAGCATTCCATGTTTAGCGCAGTTATTTACCAACTTTAGCTGCATTTTTATAGACATATCCTCTGTGCCATGAAGAATAAAAACCTCAAACATGTTATGCTTATTTTTCCATATTGTAAGCATTTGCAGGTAAAAAAAACATTTCTAGACAGATCTAACTAGACTTGAGAAAATCTGTAAGCTCTAAATTGGGTTGCTGAACACAGGTGTTTTGAATTCTTTCAAAATAATTTTTCTGAACTTAATAAAATGAGCATGAAACAAAACAGGTGTAATATTACTGTTTGCCAAATAAATTGTTGGTTTTTGCAACCATGTGTTGACAGTTTCACCAAAGAGGAACCTATTGATTGTTCACGTTGATTAAGAGTTCGGTCAAATCATTTCCCTCTGCAGTTATTCATACTGGTTTCTAACATGTCTCATTGTGGATATGAAATTTTAATTTTTCATGACATAAGTACATTTGTCAAATGTGGCTTAAGAGGACAAATAACTGCTCTAAACATAAATGCACCTAATTAAGGCAAATCAACAGCTTGCTTAAGTTCTAAGATTGCATCTGTGGTCGGAACAAAAACAAGCGTACACAGTGGGGCACCAGGAACAAGTTTGAGATCCACTGCTCTAATGGAAGCATTTTCTCGTACCTCCTTGAGGCTCATGTCCACATCGGGGTTGGAGGTCTCTGTGGTAGTTGAGGAGCAGTCCTCGTTGTCCAACAGTATATCCTTCGCCTCCTCCTCCATCTGCTTTCCCTTTGCCCTTCTCCCCTTCTCCTCCCGCTTCTTCTGAGCCTTGGACTTCTTGTGCACCTTCCCTTTAGCTACTTTATTTAGCACAAACTCTCATTAGCATCAACATGACCATTAGTAGCACCAGGGCTGGATGAGATATAATGATAATCATTAAATGAAGTAGCCGTCTGTGCCAATCTATGGTATACTGCCTTTTAATTATTCATTTATTCCATTAACTGCTTCTGATGCAATGATAAACATGCAAAAAAAAAAACAAACAAACAAAAAAAAAAAAAAAAACACACACACACACACAGTGGACTGGGTTTAGGTAAATGGCCAATCAGCGACAAGGCCTCCATGAAATCACCAAAAGCATATCACATGATCAGAATGTAGCTGTACAACAGTTGTGCTGATTGGCTGTTTACCAACAGTATAGAATCAGTAGTGATTCTATCATCACATGTCAATTTCATGCACATTTATAAGGCTGTATACTTCCCAGCTCCCGCTCACACTTGGAAAAATGTTAATCTGAGTATTTTCAAGTTTTCAGCACCATCTCCAACACTCCTCCCAAACCAACCTTTGCTCTGCATGGGTAGTGGTTCCTCCGGCTCCAGGAATACCTCCATTGGGGGAGATTCTGGCCTCTCCAGGGCCTTATCCATCACTTCTGAGACGCCAGAGGAGTTGGACTCCCCCGAACTGTGGCGGGACCCCCCGCCAGGGCGAAGCCGTTTCTGTGGTACAGCCGTGGCTGGCGTCAGCAGCTCTTGGGGTCCCGATACCAGGTTCTGGTTCTGAGTCTTGGTGCTTCGCGTTTTGCGGCTTACCCCCTCCCATGCCGTGTTGATTTTGGCCCTAGGGCTAAAGGAGTGCGTGGATGGGCCACCATGCCTGCTCCCACCTCCTCGAGCAGAAGAGCCATCTGCACCATAGAGCACCTTGTGGCTGGGCTCACTGCATTCATTCAAGCTGGGTTACCAAACAAAGGTAGGGCATTTCAAATACAATAGCTAAAAGATCAACTGCAAATGGCACAAACAATGCTGAAATATAAGCTGCAAAGAGGCAGACACACATCTAGAATTGTAACCAGGATAACGTGTAATAAAATATGCCCACAAACTAAACTATGTTTCCAAAACATTTACTCCTACAAATATACTCTTTCAGCACAGCGGAGGCAAAACCAGTGCAAACACTGCACAAAGCATTCACTATTGTGAGCCAGTTTTAGGGCAACGTCATTCAGCATTTGAAATATTAGCCATGTTAAGATTTTTAAGGCACAACTTTCATTAGTATTAACATTACCATTAGTAGCACCAGGGCTGGATGATATTCAATTATAATCATCAAATGAAGTAGCCGTCGTTGCAAATCTGTGCTATATTGCCTTTCAATTAGTCACTTATTCCATTAACTGCTCATGATGCAGTAGTAAACATGCAAAATAAGCTACACATATATAAGCTGCAAAGAGGCAGACACACATCTAGAATTGTAACCAGGGTAACGTGTAATAAAATATGCCACCACACCAAACTTTGTTTCCAAAACATTTACACCTACAAATGTATTCTTTCAGCACAGCAGAGGTAAAACATATAACGCACAACTGAAAATCAAGTAGACCGAGCAGTCGGTTGATTTTCTTAACTCTGCGAGACGACACTGCCAGCTAGTGTTCCACCAGAAATAGTTACCGTAAACATTCTGGGCACGTCAAGTCTTTTTTTTTCAAAATTCAACTAGGAAAAAATTACATTTAATCAGAGCGTCATGCAGTATATAACTGCAGCTAACAATACTCATTACTGTCTAAGGAGTCACAATGAAATCAGAGCAAAAAAGTAATTATTCGACCACCACTTACTTTGCATCAGTTTGAGTTCGTACAATTTCCCTGAGATCAAAAGGCTTCCCAGTGTTTGAGTGAGGGTTTGTGGGCTCGAAACACAACCTCCTTTTAAATGGCTCCCATATCCCCTGAGCCTCCAGGTAGGCCGTCACGATTACCAACAGAAACATGGAGCTGCAGAAAAGAAAAGCGGCTTAGCTATTGCAGAGCTCCCCATCTGAGCCAGAGAATCTAGCAAGCAGGACATAACCCAATCAGAAATGCTGCATACCGCAATCAAGAAAATTATCTACATACACGTAGAAGCAAAATCATGAATGCTAGTTTGCTCAGCTCACACAAGCAGTTCATTTCCAATTTTAGCCAGAATTCCATTCTTGACACAAATTCAGAACCGTATAAATAAAGCAATGTATGAAGTGACCATTCAATTTCACAGAAATCAGCCTGAGAATGTTCTGGAAGTGGGAGAGTACTGCTGCTAATATAACAAAACAGTGTCCAGAGGCTGACAGCATTTTTAATGTATTATGAATATTTGGGAACTCCTGAAAAATGGATTTCCAAGCTAGCAGTTTGGAAACTCCACCTTCTCCACCAGATAAGATGGAATCTCCTCTCACCTCATGAATAGTGTGATGGTGATGTAAAGCTCCAGCTCCCAGTTCGGCCTGGGGAGGGCCTCGGCACACACCCCCAACATGTGATACGGGAGCGAGGCGTTCAGGATGAATACAAATGCAGAGCCTCCCGAGCTCACGAGCCTCAGCTCCTGAGTCACACGAGAGGCGGAGAAGTCCGGTGTAAACCTGCAGGACAGAATCAGAAGCTCATTTCTTCTAGAATTTTCCCCTCACCAAAAGGTGAGTGGTCATCTTCCCAGTGTCTGTGTGTACATAAAGTCAATACCTCATGAACAGTCTTGTTTGTGCTTTAGTTTGCATTGTAGATTTACTGCTTCTTGCATATTGATCATTCAAAGCTAAACCAAATCTATGGTTAATATGCTGGAAAAAAATCAACATTAAAACATCAACAATACTCCTGTGATCTGGAAAAACCTAGTACATATGTCACTTTTGGGAGAAGTTTGACCCTCATTTGCAGTAATTAAGAGAGGTGAAAATCTTAAAACACTAACTATTAGTGTTATTTGAACTAGATTAAGTTTCTATTGTTTTTTTCGGTTAGGAGAAGTCCAGAATCCAAAGGTTTTTGTTCAGTTGCAAGAATACTTGTCACTGATAAATTCACTAGGTTTTTCCAGATCACAGAAGATTAGTGAACATTTTCCACAAATTCTTAACTTACAGAATCTTACTAAATCCCTTTCTCGTGCCAAATTGTGAATTCAAATTGTGAAATCTTATAAACTGTTGAAGTACAAGCATTACATAGTCTCTATTTTATCCCCATTAAAGGGCAATGCTCACAGGTAAGACATTGACCAGATCCATGTAACAAGTCAAAGATAATGATTAATGTTTGTCAATTTGAAAATTCTGTGTGCCTGTTCAATTATCTCTGATTAAATTACTTACAGTATGACAATATCTGAAGAACTGTTTGGTTGCAGTGCAAATTCTTGACAGCTGAGAACTTTGAATCCGTATCCCTCGCATACGTGTCCACCGATCTTTGTAGACTGAATGTAAATCGGAAGCTGTCCCGTGTTTTCAACTTTAAATGTTTTCCTCAGAGAGAAATTAGGCTCCTTTGATCTACTGCCTACCGGGGGAGAGCGGAAAAGAGACAGGAGGAGAAAAACATGCAGGTTTTACTGGTTTTGCTCGCACAGAAACACTGACAGTTCAACAAGGGCCACAACATGAATGAAATAAATATCAACCCCTTAAACTTTAATTTTTAAAGGCAGTTCTCCCTCAATTAAGTTCAAATTGAGAAATTTTTTTCATATTGAAAGACAATTTTATAAACATATTCTGCAAGTCGCAGCACTTCACTGAGGCTGCATCATATCTGTATGTCTACATGAGAAATATTTCAACCCAGGATGCCATGTTTTTATAGCCGCAGTATTCGATCAAATTGAAAATACCTAGATATTGTGCATCATTTTATAAACATTCTCCTGTAGTTCAGGAGGACATATTTGGGATTGTACGAAACATTGCTGCCTCAACCATAATTTAAAACTAGATAACTCAGTCGCCACAGGGACCGAGTCGTGTATCGCCCCGATCCCCAAATTTGACAAAATGGCCTCCAGCAGCAATATAGGACGTCCAAAATTGCCAAAAACAGTCTTGAGCATTGTCAAATAAAAATCTTCGCCTGTGTAAAAATTGGAAAAAAATTCCAGTAATAATTGTCGCTTCCACAGCCTGGAACAGAAAATCTCTGCAGGTGCGGCGGCGGCGGCTCCTGAACTAAACCATAGCATCTCCCGACTACTGCCGTTGGCGAGATACAATAAGTTTGAAGATTCATAGGTTTGAAAACAGCAGCAGCATTCGACAGAGCCATACGCAGGTCCTCAGGTTTTAAGGAGTTAAGCACAAAGATTCATTTTTGCCTTCACTTAAACAATTATGGATAACCTGAAATTTCACAGATTAGCTATTCAGCAGTTTAATCTCAGATTTAAAAAAATAATAATTATAATAATTACGCTTAAATGTGACGATCTGAGAGGAAGAAACAAAGTGTACTTGATCACCCAAATGAAAACAGCCTGACCCAAAATTGCATCACTTAAAAATCAAGTTAGGTTTTCAAAACCAATTTTATTATTTTTAAATTCAGATAAAGATTTAGAAGGGCTTCAATATACATATCTCTACTTCGAACAGCTCTGAGTAAGATTAACACTTAACCTACTTACATAGCCTCATCACCCAATTAAGATGGCCAGAATTAAGAGAGATTGTCAAAAATAAAATGGACTTTCGCAGGCGGACAAATTAATCTTAAATTAAATGTTTACTCAGATAGTTTGAGTCAAAATCAATCTCTTCAGTTACGGGTGCCTGCTGTTTGAGGTACAGCAAAACATATACTCTGAGCTGAGACCATTCTCAAAGATCTCCATTTTGATGGAGAGCAGTCAATTTTCACATCATCAAACCCTCTGAAAGCTTCAACAAGGGCCGCATAACACAGATTGCAAAGAGTATTATGTTCCAACATTTGTTTTTCACAATTTTTTAACAATGAGATTACCTGCAACTGGAGATGTCACAGAAGAACAACTCACTGGTCTAATTCAATCAACAAATTCATATAATAATTGCATTTCCAAGTGACAGTCCAAGATAAGCACAACAAAAGGCATTCAAGAAACTGCAATCTTCATCTGATGAAGAAAGCATTCACCCTTTCCCTGCAGAAATCCACTTTTTTGACTGACAGGACATATGTAACCATGGTTACAGACAGGTTGGGCGAGTGACCTATACTTAAAAAATGCAATTATCCAGGATCTCAAATATATAAACTCACGGCTTCTTTAAACGTGACCCAGAAGTGTTCTGCTCACGTTTTTTGCAACTAGGAATAGTTTATCAGGAAAATTGGGATGGAAAGGGTTAATACAGCACCTGCCCATATCCTTCTCATGCAACGAATGAAATTACCTACTGTATGATAAATGGGTGTAGTCCAAATTTATATTTTTCCAACAGCAGTTGAAGAACCATTCACGCCGGTCCCTGACGAGGCATGGTTGAGCACATCTTCATTTTCACAGAACACGAGTTAAAATTGGGGAAATGGTCTTTAAAACAGGAGATATTTGACTGCATTATCCAAGATTCGGTGGACTGAAGCCAGAGATACTCACTATTCGAGCAATTCTTCAGCAAGGCTTCTGTTATCTTAAACCTCAGAGAGCTTCCGGGACCAGGCGGCTTTTCATCTACTCTCAGGCTCTCTACGGATCCTTGGCCTTGAAGCAGGATATAGTCCACCACAGTCAGGTTATTCCTGCAACAGTATCCACAGTCACTGACCACTCATACACCTAAGGTTATTAATTAGCAAATATACCCATGGAGTTATTTCAACGGCTCAGAACTGATTGAACAAATTGTGATTTAAACAAACTTTGACTTTCGTAGCATGAACAGGTAATCGCCTTGACAAGACGCACCCGACTAAAGGCACGAGTAGAGCGTAAGTTGATGCAACACTCTGCAACATAAACAAGGTCTGACAGAGACAATGAGCACTTGATCTCCCAAACGAAAAGGGGTTCACTACAGATGAAATGAGGGCGCACTATTAAGAAATCACAAAGTTATTAACGCAGAAATATATTTTCTTTAAAGCCTATTATATTTTTTCAAAAGCAGAGAACATTTTAAATGGGATTAGTAATGGATCTTGGAGCCTAAAAAAGATATTTCCTCTCAGAGCAGCTCACATTCAGTAAATGCTCAGAAATTCAAGTTTAACTCAAGTTTAACTTTGCCGCAAAATATGATATGGTTTAGTGAGATTTAGTGATTTAGACAAGCGATCAAACCTATATGTACGAGTGCCTAGCAGCGTGAAAACCCGTCTGAATAGAGTGCACGTCTCAGAGCAGCTCACTGCAGAGTTGTTCATCTGGGAGGTCCGTAGTCAGGTCAGGTGGATGTTTGAAATCCCCGCCACGCCATTACTAGCCATGGCTGGAGGTCTGCACTCCAACTGACAACTGGCAACAAGTGACCCAGCCTCATACAGGATAATATGGGGTCAAGCCAGTCAAGATTTGTTAGTCTTGTGGCTCTGCACGACAACTCCAGCTCCGCCAGGAGCTTGTAGCAGCACAAGCTGAATGTACGCTGTCCATGTTATCCTCCAACGTAACTGCAGGTGTGACTGCACAGTGTAAAAGAAGCGACGTCCAGTCAGAGTCAGGGAAATCACAAGTCACAGCGGCATTGTGGATGGTATAAAGTTGCTAGGGGGGACTAAGGAGTTTGGCAGTGTTCAGAGTTGGAGAAAAAAGGGGGGAAATCCCTCTTCCCCCCCCAAAAGAACAAAAAAAAAAGATACAAGCGAACACTTGTCTCGGCTCTCAAATTAACAATGGTGATAATCTTCCAGCATGACAGATCCATGACACGTAGCGATAAGGTTTATATCTAAAGTAATCAGCACAGTGGTTGGCACATCTTGTGGTAAAGCTGACATACTGTGGGCTGTGACAGGTGTCAAAGATGTGCGCTGACATTTTGATTGAAAGGCGGCTGTAAGCATGAGGGCTGAATGACCCAAATTCTAGTCATCTGAGGTTTCCAACAAGACAAAATATTTCCATTACCACAATTGTTCCCTTTCAGACCACATATAAGTTCACTCTTAGACTGTAACTCATCACGGGTTTGCGTGTTCCGGTACAATGCAAGAACTTTCCTAAGAATCCCCACACAGACCACAGAGTGTAGATGTTTGACAGGCAGACAAAAACACTGCACCTTTTATCTAGGTTAGTGAGCGACAGAACATTTATAGAGCTCAGATAACACGGAAGGGAACTCTGTACCTGACAATGAGCAGGGTGGAGACTGTGTGGTTAGTGGCAGGAGTGAACTTCACAGTCAAGGACTTTACTTCTCCAGGCGAGAGCAGCAGATTGTGAACATGAGGGTGCGCTGATGCTCCCTCTGAAAAGCCCTTGGAATTCTTAATGACAGCCTGGAAGAGAGAGAGTGCCGCCACCTTACATTTTTCACCTCACCTTATTCGGCAGCGTTTGATATACTTTTATGCCCAATTCCAATTTTACGGCATCTTACTGGACAATGCCTTCCATTCGAGCATGTGTGCAACATCTAAGACATGCATAAATTCATTACTTAACTTACCTGGTTACTATAAGCCTGAAACTCAAACGTATTCGTGCTGATATTGAAGTCTGCTCCTAGAGCAAGGCTGAGGTTGTAAAAGAAAACAGAGGGCATGAATCAACTGGGAAATAATTCCTTAACTATAAACAGTTCATATCTACCCACTGTAACAAATTTTTTCATAATTACGACGAGAGAAGACTTTTTTTTTAACTGGTCTGCCGCAAAAATAGGGGCCAGCCCAATAAACACAAAAGTCTCTGACGGCCTGAGTGATGAAGTTACACCATTGATCGGACCACTGTTGGCGTTTACCCAGTGGACTTCGTTCTTTCTAAATGAAACATGGTTCAGCCAAATACTAGGCTTTCACCCAGTCCTGACTCTAGTCAGAGTATATTGATTAAAAATAATACACCATGTCAACATGCGTCCTGTCTTCTGCTGATCCTGGCAAATCTCCAGAAGGAGGAGTACAAACGCAGCAGCATAAGCTTCACTGGTTCTGCAATAATCCATCTTAAGATACAAACATCTAGGCAATTAACTGGGATTTGCTCCTCAAAATACAGTTCAGTGTCCCCAGCACAATTATGCATGTGTGTAATGGATTACATTACAATACTTTTACCCCGAGATGAAAAACTCAATTCAAAACACTCCCTTCGTAATTCCAACCACACATGAAGTAAACTACAGTGCCAAGGGCCCTGAAGGTTGCCGGCAGTTACAACTCCAACAGGAGAAAAGTAACTAGCATCAGTCCACGGATTCAACAGCAAGCAAACACAAATTCTTGCGAGAGCAACACGTTGTCTACACAATACTGGCGCTAAAAAGCTCCAGTTCAGACATCTGCGAAAAAAATGAAACCAGTTTAATTTTTCTGCAAATTTCGGCGGTGATGGCGAATGGTCCCGCACCACGTAGATAAATTCACGGTTCTTTGAATCAACTCTTCTCTGCGAAAGAAGAGAACTGTTTCATCCGCACACTTTCGCGGGCCAGTGCAGCTCAGTGAGAAAGGGGTTTTAGTTACCATTATCGGGCAACTCGACTGAGCGGTCACACTTTTTCATGAGTGACAGACAGCAACATTTCTGCAATTTAGCAAAAATATAATCTTTAAGAAGTCTACATCATGAAATCCGATTAGATTTTTTTCTACCCTGAACTTTCACTATCGTCTGCTGTTAATTTGTGAAGAGCGCCATCTTCTCAATTCACTTCTGGTTCTTGCTCTAATTTCAGAATTTCAGAAAATGATTTTTTTTTTACACATAACACTGCAACAGAGTGGGTGTAATTAGTATTATTCTCTCTATTCCATGATGCTAATACGAACAAACATCCAAAAATGGGTTTTGACCAGTTTTTATTGCTGCAATTGATCGTGGAAAAAAAGTTGACCATGCAGTTACAATGCCCGTAAAAATTTTAATTATATATAGGTTAGTGCCCAATACATAATCATTTCTAAAGACATTATTAAACGAGCGAATAAATAGATTGATTGTGACATGACCTTGACCTGGAAGACCTAAGTCAAATCCAATATGGTATGTTTGATCAGTATACATGATTTGCTATTAGTATCCAATATATAAAGAAGATCTAAAGCCAACATTAAAGGACTTTAGGCCATTTTGTCATTACCTGGACCTTATTGCCCAAGGTCAAATCCAATGCGTCGAAAACAACCAGCATACATGATTTGCTATTAATGCCCAAGCTCTACAAATATTAAAGAAGTATGGGCCATTTTTGTCATATAACGTTGACCTTGAGGCCCAACATTAAATTAGACTGATTGCCTAAGAATGTTCTGCATACATGGTTTCCTATAGATGCCCCAAACATACCTGAGCTCTAACTGCCGTATTCAGCAAGTTACAGCAATTTTTGCCATTTGATCTTGATGCCGAATGTCATATTCAACTTGCCGAGAATGTTTGGCTTACATGATTCCCTATAGGTGCCTCACACATACCCAAGCTCTAAATGCCACAATAAGCTGTTATAACACATTTTTGCCATTTGACCTTCACCTTGAGGCTCAAGGTGAAATTCGAACAACAGAGAATGTTTGGCATATGATTCCCTTTTGGTGCCTCATACATATCTAAGCTTTACATGTCATATTAAGTTATAGCACATTTTTGTCATTTGGCCTTGACCTCGAGGCCCAAGTTCAAAAACGACTGACTAACAAAGTTCGGCATACTTGATAACCTGTAGGTTCTCCATACATACCTAAGCTCTAAATGCTATATCAAGAGAGTTATAGCACAAAACACCCCGAAAAATGATGAAGTCCAGGCACGTTGCCTAGCTGGCGCTATGAAGGAGCGATTCAATCAAAACGCCGTTTACACCGTCGAAGCAGGTCATGATACGGATTCTATTGCTGTGATTAAAAACAAATTCAGACAGTTTTTGCTCCAAGTGCCAAAAGTGGCCATTTTCGAAATACGATTCAATCAAAAAACTTTTATGCTCGGACATTAACTTGATGGCCGATTTGATCACATCCCCAAATTAAAATAAATAAATAAATCAGAGCATTTTTGAGATTCGGCTTCAAACGGATGACACCACCGCCGGACGCAAAGTGGGTTACTGGGTTACAGCCGGCAACCTAAAAATCTGCAATTTAAGAAGGCCATATAAAGCAGTTATTTTCTGCAGGTGATTGCAGTTTTCTGTCAATCAGAAACCAATTTAGACCTTAGTATCAAGGTGCATAAACTCTCTAGCCAATCAGTGACTAAAATGGAGAACTCCTGTTGAAAAGCACTGTGGACAAAAACAGTGGACAATAGAAAATTCCACAGCTTAAATTAAGCTCAAGGAACATGTGAAAGAAACTAACGGGAGTTGGTAATTAGGTCACCAATATTATTCCATCATACAATATACAAACAGTATATACTCCTAAGAATCCTTTAAGATGCCTTAATATTTTAAAATTAAATAATATATATTCACACCGTATATATTTATATATAACTAAATACAGCAGTAATAGGGGCATGTTATGTATAATATCATAATAAATGCTAGGTACTGAAAGTAAAAGCAATGTCAAGGTACTATAACCTTGGGATGTGGCCCACAGGCCCTATACTATGGCTCATACTCTTTTACTTTCTTTTCACCCTTCAGATAATTGACTAATTATCGTTACTAATTGATCCCACTTGCCTCAGGTCTACACAGATCTAAGAATAGAGAAGAAGAATGGAAAATGAGCTGCACTTCAGGCCTGAGTATCCCTGCGTGTCACTGGAGGATGTCGCAATCTGCTGTAATTATTAAGTTGGAGAGCAACACAGAACTTTCTGGAAAATCAGCTGAGAACTGAGGAAAAGCACCAGCTTACCCATTAAATAGTCTCTCAGCAGCGTCAGAGGGGTTAGGGTACAGGGCTAAAGGGAGGACCTGGACGTAGACAGAAACGTCTGCTGGGTTTTCCAAAACTACATCCGCTTCCTGTAATTACAGAGAATTTCTTTAGTCAAATCATTAAATTCAATTAAAAACTCTGAACACTCTCCAAATTCAGACTGAATTTTCCACACTCCACATTCACGCTTGTGGTACTTGAATACTTATACACAGGAGAGAAAGGAGAGCAGCCAAACAGCATCCATAATGATATTAAGGCGAAAAAAAATTCAACTGTCGATTCACTGTCTGGCCCGTGGACAATGTGCATGTGCACAGTTTAGCCACATGAGGGTGCAGTCTTCAAAGAACTAATAAATGCCATGTCCCTTACTTTCCAATATCTTCACTTTGTTATTACCACAAATAACTTGCTTCAAAAAAAGATTTAGATCTTTATAGGAATTATTACAATTCAATTACATTTTATGAGCATTTCCCCCCTCCCACGTTCTTGCGTACATGTGCTGTCAAACAATGGAATATAGATAATAGTTTGAAACGCCAATGCGACTAGGACTTCCAACAGGCTGAACTCTAGCATACACATGGAAATACTATCACCCTTTTGCAAAACTGCACCATGGTCAACGCTACAATGGTGAAATGAGAAAAAAGGTCGCACTTTGCATAAACACATTTATTGTACCAAGCGTCTCCGCACAAACGCGTTTCGGCGTAGTGCCTTCTTCAATGTGCACTGAAGAAGGCACTTCAGCGTCTCCGCACAAACGCGTTTCGGCGTAGTGCCTTCTTCAGTGTGCACTGAAGAAGGCACTACGCCGAAACGCGTTTGTGCGGAGACGCTTGGTACAATAAATGTGTTTATGCAAAGTGCGACCTTTTTTTCTTATTTCATTATTGTTGTTTTTGGTCTTGCACTCTTAAAGTTTGGGAGTGAAGCCCGTTTGTGCTTTTATAGTTAGTCAACGCTACAATGGTACAGATTCCATCAGAGCTGGTGTTCTCATTCATGAATTACCAGAGGTGGCAAAATGAGATTCAGACAAGAGTTTGTCACTAAAGTGATTATATCCCCCGCCGTTAGGTCACCAAAACAGACTGGTGTCTGCGCATTCCCAGTAGGAAGGTTGGTACCAAAAAGAATTGAAATAGGTTGACTCCTTGAGATATCGCGCCGACAATGTTCTGGACGGACGGATGGACGTACGTACGGACGGAGCTGAGTACTATATCCCCCGCTTCGCGCTAAACGCGCGGCGGGAGATAAAAAAATAGAAGACCTGTGAGTATTTTGTTCCTATTCCCATGATTTTTAATAGCAATATCATTTTTTTGCCAACTGGTACACCTAAACACTGAATCCAGCCAACTACACGGATGGAACGAAAACATGGCAGGAATTCTACTTTATGCCCCCTAGACTTGTCATCATAGAACTGGGCAACCTGTTCGGGGCAATTAAATTGTTGAGTTTCCAAAGAGCCCGACTCCAATGACAAAGAGGTCTGTATATCTTACACCAAACAATGTAACGGTCTTGTAATTACAGCAAAAAGTACTCCAGCAATACCCTCTTGTAAGGAAATAAAGTGAAAATATATGGGCTATGATTAATGAGTAAAAACATTAATGATTTTCTCCATTTCCTGACAAACAGTGTTCCTTAGGATTTAGGCCCTTTGGAAACTCAACAATTAATTCACTTTAAACTTTCAATGCATCGGTTCTGATCAGCGCACGTTGCAACTAGAGAGTGCTGCTCATTCAAATTTGACAAAATATCCTCTTAACAGCCATAAATGTGATGACAGGGCAGGTTACTCACTGAGAAGCCATTGGTGCTGGTAAGCGGAAACAAGACATGGTGGGAGGAGTTTATTAGCGACGGCCACATTAACCGAGCGGTTACTTTGACCTGCAGGTTCTTCTGAAGATCAGTATTCACCTCAAATACAGCCTCTGACCTTAAAGGGGAGGATGAACAGTTTATACACACACCCCCCATCTTTAATTAAATTATGATTCAAGACCTCAAAGCAAGAGGAAAACTCAAAACAAACTCTTGAGGCACACATCTCGTGGCTCTTTAGCATTTTCATATTTATCATCTTAAAATGAACAAGATTAAAAAATCTAAAAGGCATGAGAACCATAATTTAATGATGCAAAGATTTAAGGATCAGAGACCAAACAAGTAGACAAAATAAAACTTAAAAAAAAAAAAAACATAACAGATACTGGTGAAGACTTACTCATGTCGCAAGTCGTCCTGAATTTCGTTCCACCTTTGTAAAAGCGTTTGATGCAAATTGATGTCGGAATCCCACTTATCCTCTTGCATTGCGAATGCAGCAGATTTAGTCTCAGCTGCGAAAACACATTTAAATGCATTTTGGCCCAGAATACTGCAGGGAACAAATTGCGCAACCACCGTCTATCACATATGCAAACACCACAAGTACCGGGGCCTGATTTATAAACAGTGCTAATGGAAAGAAAAGAGATGTACGCCACTGATTTTTTCTTTTTCACATGGCATTAAAAAAAAAAAAAAAAAAAAAAAATCCTAAATTAATGCGATTGTGCAAAATTCCACCATGACCCTTAACCGGAGTTAAGTAAAAAATTGCACGCAGCGTAGCTTAACTACAGTTTAATAAATCAGAGTTTCTTTAAAATGCTGCTTTTCTCCATTTGTGTATACAGAATACACAAGTTTTAAATATACAAAAAGATCTAGAACTCAGGCTCATGGACCTGCGGAGTCAGAGGGTCAGCTGTTAATTGTTTTCAGATTGAACAGAAGCAGTTTACAATAACAGAATCTAGTGGACCCTAAAATACTGGCAGACTTGCAGAAACTTTGGCACTGCACTCATACTCACATTTCCGCAGGAACGGCAATCCAACGTAACAGCGGTCCCCACATTGCAAACTAGCATCAAAATAAATATTTGCTACCTACAAGAGAAAATAGGACAAATCTTTCACTAGATTAAACTTTGCATAGAGTCGAATCAATATATCGTGTCACTCCACCCTTGAAAAGATAAATTTACACCTTCCATCCTCGAGGTTCTCAATAGACAGCTCCTACTAACCCTGAAAGGATTTTCTACAGACTGCAAGGGCGGTAATCCCAAAGCGGTGTTTATTTCTTCAGCAAAAATTATAACAAAAAATGTTCGTCCACAAACATTTTTCCATGATGATGAGACAATAACAAGCTAAAAACAGATCCTTGATGATAAAAACTATAAAAAGTATGTTTGTTTTTGTAGATCAGACAAGAACAGACTAAAATGTAGGGCAATTTAGACAGAACTTTCAAAGTGCAAGATATTTTCCCTGTGACATGAGTCTGTGAAAATATAAGGAATGAATGCAGTGCATCCCTGCCGTTGGTAATTAAGTCATTGGTTGAAATGGTTGAATGACAGGGGCGCGTGCAGATCGAAACAGGAGGTGGTTGGTAGGAAGACGGACCCCACGGCTTAGTAACACTATTAACTATAAAACAATGTTGTTCATCAGAACTTGACATTATAATAAAAATAGATGTTCAACAGCCTATGGCTAGAATGAAAATAATTTGAAGCGGTAGCCTGACAAAATAACTTTTGAGGCTATAATAAGGCCTCTCAAATGTGATTAATAGTTGACCGAAATGTTGACTAACATATGACTTTTCGTCGACGAACATTTTGAGTTTTCGTTGACGAAAACTAGGCTAAAGTTATGAAGGATGATAATGCCTAAAATGTTACTGAAACTAATATGCATTTTCGTCTGGAGACTAGAATCTAAAATGGCTGCTGATATGAGCACTTTTTCAAACTCTGTGTAGGTTCTAGTCATTTTCTTCAGCCAATTAACAGCCTCAAATAGGGACACAGTGGGGGGGGGGAATACAATACAGTGCTTACCATAAAGTTAAAAGTACAAATTTTACGAGTGCTGAAACACAACAAGAGCCGAAGAGAATAGCATTCAAAATTACAGTTGCAGAGCATCATTGCAGTCATAAACAAGAGCCATCTGGCAATGGCGGATCCCCCCGGCTGTAGGTTGTGTAACCTACAGGTTGTGTGGACAGACGGACGGACCGAAACCTCAAAAGGCACAACTAGACCATAAAGAGAAGCTCCATACCAAATTTGGTGTTTGTAAGTGGTATAGTTTGAGTTCTGGTCCGGAAACGATTTTATTACAGACGGACACACTGATTGCTATATCCCCCCGCATTATATGCCGGGGGGATAAAAATAAATAAAATATTTTATCATTGTCAAACGCAATTTATCCAACCAGGTACTTTGCAGAGGTAAGTACCTCCTCCCCACCTGCAGAGGTATTAAAATCCAGATCCAGTGAATGCAAGTCCCAACATTTTATTTCAACCGGCATGATTTAGCCAACTAGCACAATTCTCCAGCCAAAAAAATTGATTACGCTAGTGAAATTAGCATCGTGAACATGAAAGGAAAGATGTGACGTACTATCTGACCCCAGGAGTCTACGCTGCTGCCCATATCTGAATCCAGCCAGGCATTTCAGAGCCAAGCGCCCAGTCCCCATGAAGAACTTAGTCCAAGCAAGCAAAAACAAGCGTTCGCCTTAGGGAGTCCCACCTTGGACTTGCGACTGGGCTCCAGCTCGTCCCTGCTGCTCCGCAGTCTCTTGGGGTAGAAGCGCGGGTCGTCTGTGATGGAGCGGACCTGCTTCAGCTTCACCTTGTGTGTGAAGGAGCTCAGCACACTGAGGGGCTGGTGCACGGCCTTACCCTGGGGACGAAGCGAACGCGGGCTGCATAAAACAGTGGTTCTCAAATTTGGTCCTGAGGGACCACTGTGTGCAGTGGTTTTTGTTTCAACCACAATTACAAAAAAAAAAAAAAAAAGATCTTCATGTTTATTTCTTCATATTTATTTAGTGCACTTGATGTTTGGAGGGATTATTCATCCTCATAATCCATATTATGCCAACAAAGTTTCTCAATGCCACAAAGATTTCCAATTTTATATCATGCTTATAGCGCCATGGACAGACAATTTCATAAAAAGAGGTAACAAATAAGGGTAACTGCCCAACTCAATGGGGAACAAACTTAACTGTTGAATTAGCAATAAGTTGCTATTTTTTCCTATTACTTCAATGGAATGCTGAAGGGCCTCCTTGTCATTCATCTTATTACTGAATTCTTCATTATATTCCTGGTGGTTAGGGGTTGGTGGGCAAATGTGCCCATTAGGAGCGAGCTGATTGAAATCGAAGACTGATGTCATCGATTATAGATAACTTGCCTCTTAATGCAAATACTGTCAGTCCATATTGAACTTTATGGCTTGAAATTGAATCAAATGAGTACCACAAGTCCATAGATGATTTCGTTTTCTCGTCATGCAATACCTTTTCAGACAGAATGATGTTAAAAAAGGATAATTCATCCTATTATATAAGCTCTGAGTTAAGAAAAATTGACAGCTTGTTGAAGTTTTGGGATTGCCATTGTGGTTGGAACAAAAACAAATCAAACACAGGGGTTCCCCAGGTCCCAATTTGAAAACCACTAGCATCAGATACACTTTACTGACTTTTTTATCCCCACTGTGGGGATATTGACCCCCCGCATAGAGCATCTTACTCGTTTGCGGAGAAGCAGTGGTCAGCCATTGTGCAGGGCCAACTCTGGGCCAAAGCCTCAGTCAAGGGCAATAGCTGGAGTATCCCTAAAACAGATATGCATGTCTTTCACTGCGGGAGAAAACCGGACTTCCCAAAGGAGGGTGAGCACTGCGGCGCCAACAGTCTGCCGCTTCATAGAGCGAGACGGGCTCTTTTGGCTACAGGATTAACCCCAGGCCATCAGCCCTTCTGCAGAAACTACTGGAGTCTGATATGAAAAAGCCACAATGCAAAGTCGAGCAAATGAAGATAAACTGCTCGAGTAGTTGGGAGTTTAGGTCTCATCTACAAACCATCAATTGTGTATGTATGTGTATGTATGTGTGCATGCGTGCATGCGTGTGTTTGCGTGTGAGAGTGTGTAGGCTAGTGCAGCAATACTTGTGAGAACCAACTCTTGAGAAACAGCAGGTGTTGTGAGGGCATTTTGGGTGGTCCTCACAGAGGGTTAAGGAGAACTAAGACTAACTGGTTATGGTCACGGTTGGGTCAAAATAAAGCTTAAGGTGTCTGCGCATGTGAGGGAGTGAACTCACCGGAAATGAGGCCGGTAGGTCTATGTGCTCAGGCAAGCCGACCAGCGTGCCCACTGCTAAGACAGCTCTCACCGGTATTGTTAATATCTGCAAAGGGGTCAAGTGCCCATGTCAAACAACTGCATCACGCACAACACCCCGCTAAATCAGGGGGAAATACACCAGTCCTGAGTCTAATTAAATGTTAAGCGCCCAAGAGCATCAAAACACAACAGAAACTTCAGCTCTCAAAGACTGGAGTTCTCCTATCTCAGACTCTTGTACCATACATACACATGAAAAAACCTAAATACACAATAGAAAGTGCCAAATCTACCACCCATTATGTTCATTTCTCTCTGAAAAAAAAAAGACTGCTATATATTTTGACCAGAGACTAAACATAGACACACAACATGTCACTATACCATTATGGGGTGGGGTGGGGGGGAAGATACCTCGTAAACTGTGCTGATGTGCACAGCTCCCTCATATTTTCCATTCAGGTCCCGGGCCACCAGCATCACCCTGAATGCAGCGTAATGACCGGAGGGCAGCCTTACCTGTGGAGGTAAAGTCACAGCCTGTTCAATGTTCAGAGGCCTTTTCAATATTCTTGCACTGTTGTGCAGCAGTGGACAATTGACCTTTAGGCTAATGATCAATAAAGCATTCAATACTGATGCAAAAAACCTTTCAACTAACAGTAACTGTTTGGAGAGTGGGTTTTATGAAAATCTGTTCAGAATTCAAGTCAATGCTCTATAAATCCATTTCTCTTCTCACCAGTGGTGATTGCTACGTAAGGATAAGATGTTCAGTTCATGCACTTCTGATCACATTTACACAGTACACCTTAAAGCGGTGTTCCCCAACCCTCTCATGGAGGCCCACCTGTCCTGCATGCTTTATATTTCTCCCTGCTTCAGCACAGGTGATTCAAATGATCAGCTCGTTAATCACCCCCTAAAGCTGATTGATGACAACCTGATCATTTGAATCACCTGTGCTGGAGCGGGGAGAGATCTAAAACAAGCAGGACAGGTGGGCCTCAAGGAGAGGGTTGGGGAACACTGCCTTAAAGGGTTAAAAAGGCACCACAACCCACATGGAAGTGTTAATGAATATATATTTTTTAATTGCACCATTCCTAAACAAGAGCCATCTGGCAATGGCAAATGCCCCCGAGCCCCAAAGCCACATCTAGACATCATGCTCAACATATCTGTGAAGTTTCGTGAAGATGATAATCAAAAGGTACCACTTCAGTATGTGGGTAATACACATGCAAAGTTTCGGAAAGATATAATGAATGGTTTTTGAACTGTGTTCCAGAAACGAACCTATTTCTGTGGAGAGTCCAAATGCAACAGGTTTCCATGCACAGCAAAACGATCTGAGTATATTTGACTCTTATGGAGTGGAATTTCCTCTTACCGAGTCTATTTGAGTCCAGTCTTGCCAAAATAGGACCAAACAGACTCCTTAAGAGTTGATTTTACTCTGAACATTTTGCTGTGTGGAAACGAAAAAAATAAGATTTTCAGAAATCTGAAAATATCAAAAGGCACCACTTCAGTATGTGGGTAATACACACGCAAAGTTTCAGTAAGATACATTCAACGGTTTTTGAGTTCTGTTTTGGAGAAGAACTAGGCCTGATGTACACGAAGTCCAAATTAGTTTCCATGGAAATGGCAAAAATTGTAATCCTGAAGTTTCCAAAGCAGCAAAAGGCACATCTAGACTATACATAGAATACGCGTACCAAGTTTGGTGCTGATATCTTGCATAGTTTCCTAGTTCTGCTCCGGAAACAAAATGATAACGGATGGATGGACGGACGGACGGACGAGGTGATGCCTATATCCCCCCGCATTTTATGTCGGGGGGATAATAAACATTTCCAATGGAGTCATTTTTCAAAAAAATACATGAAAAACTAAGTAACTTTCATTGTAACTGGCTCAAACAATGCACAATTCTCTCCTTCTGTTGATAAAATGGGTGGGTATGGATTTCTAAACAAGCATAATTTACGTTTGGCCCAGTAAAGATCTGCGCACTGAGGTACTGTCATATCAAATAAAATAAAATCAACCATTATCAAATCTCCACAGAGGGGAATGTTACTACAGTGGAACTGCTTCACCAGCCTGCCCTCCGCGCTCTTGATAGCACCCCCAAAATAAAGGTCCTGAGATAGAAAAAAAGGCTAAATGAAGGATAGGGCTTACGGTCTTCTGGTCACTGACGGGCGCGTTCTGAAGTTCACTCTGCCTGGACAGAACAGTGGTTCGGTTGCCCCACTCCACCCAAAGCAGCTCCACGGACAGCCCGCCTCCTACCGCTTGCCAGGCCTTGATCTCCAGCTGAAGCAGAAGAGGAGCAGGAGGAGGAAGAGTAAGAGGAGCGAGGATTTAGCAGCAAGGCCAGAGGGTTGAGGGTCAAAGCAGGATGGCCCCATTCTCACCTCGATGGGATTACTGTTGACGACGGCAAACACGATGCTGGCAGCGTCCGAGTCGCTGAGCGCACCAAAGTCCAGGAGCTGCTCCTCCAGACTGGGGGGCAACACGAGTGACTGTGGAGGCAGGGGAGGCCGACATTCATTCACCTCATGCGGTTTCTGTTTCCTCATACAAACCATGCTAAGAGAGCTAGCACAGGTGTTATCGCAAATATACAAGCTAGCCCTGGTTTTCCAAACCCACTCCCCAAGCTATAGTCTAGAAGCCTCAGGGTCAAATCTCCTTGGTGCCCCCTGGATAAGTCAGGGTTAACGGGTGTTGTCAGGGTCAAAGGAATAAATATTACAGGTAGCATACTGCCAGAACACAAATGTTAACGGCCACCTTTGAACAGGACTGCGACATTCACACCAAGCATGAGGAGAGGAGGAATACGGAAGGATGCTGGCACCTCAGGTCTCCAACTTTGGACGTGCTTACAGCCCAAAGTCCAAGCTAAAGGTGCAAAGGCAAACTTTTGTGTCCACTTAGCTGATTCTGACATTCTGAACCATGAATGTTTCTGCTCCCTAAATGAAAAATCAACATTCAAAAAGACCTCTCCAGGATTTTGTTATAGACAAGTAGATTTGCCACTTCTTCGACTGAAAGTTCAAATGACTTAGTGAATTCAGCTGGCTAGGTTGACAGATGGACGAAAAACGGGTCAGGATTTTCGAGTTACAGACTGAATTTTCCATTTCTAACCAATCATATATTGTGGCAAATTCAAATCTTCACCAAACAGAGTGGCCAGTCTGCAATGAAGTGAATACAAAATTAAGCTCTGTTCCATTAGTTTAGATTCAATAATCAAACCCAACAACTCAAAATACCTGGAGGAAGCCGGTGTAGGCCCAGATGGGCAGGTGGAACTTGGAGGCGTTGGTGACTAGGAGGACGTTGCCATCGATGTTGACGGAGGGCCCGACAGGGCGGAAATGGAGGGAGAAAACATAGCGGGACTCCTGCGGTGCAATCTGGATTGGTGCGCTGAAGTTCTGGATCTTGATGGTGGACGACACAGAACCAGTCCAATTACAACACAACAATAAAATGTTAGCAAACGGCTTATTGGTCAAACAGAGGATCCCAAAAGCTAAGAGAAGAACTTCAAACTCCAGGCTCAGGTTTCTAGTGCTTACATGCACCCTCCCTAGTCTACAAACCCAAATTACAGAACTTTTTCAAAAAACCTGGATAAAGGGCTTTCAACTTTACTGAATATTATTCAATGGAAAAAAAAAATCAAAGCTGCGCTGGAGGTAATATTTAACTTGAGTGTTCTGTATTAAGTGAAAAGAAAAGGTCAACTTCAGCCAAGGACAGATGGCTAATAAATGTAAAATTATATCAATTTTTTTATCCTGTGCTGTTGAAAACTTATCATGTGGCAATTGTGGAAGCTCTTTTAAACAAGTTGCCACATGATAAGTTTTCAACAGCTTTGATTTTGATATCTTACATCATCGAGTAGCAATAATTGCATTTAGCACTCTAAGGGTTAACAGAATAATGTGAAAGGTGACATATTAACCACTTGTTATTTGCCATATATAATGTGTGACCTAGTGCCTCCAATAAAATGTCCCACTTTAGATTTAATTAGTGTAATATATGCAATGAAAAATTTTAAAGCAATGACCTGTGGGATACGAATTAAGGATGCGTGTGTTAGCTCAGCTCACCTTGAACATGACCTTGGCCTCTTCAGGTAGGGAGGCACTTTGGATAAATATGGCAAAGTTGAAGGTGTTAGTCAGGTAGATGGGCCTCTCAATGGGGTCTGAGGGACTGTCTCTAATGTAGAACAGAGTGGCCCTGTGGTCAAACCCCAGGTACCTGAAATGTAATCCACATCGTAGTCAAGTCAGAGGAGAGAGACTCGGATGAAAGTTTTACCTAATGCCCTGCCGCAGGATGATAATTTTACCCAATGCCTTGCCACAATACTCCATTAAACCATTGAAGAGAAGATATTTGGAAGGTCCTTTAACCCAAAAAGAACCCTTAGAGCACTACAGGTAACTATGGTTGCCTAATGATGCAAGATATCGACATTAGATGCTGCTGAAAACGTATCACGTGGCAACTAGGGAAGGGGAGCTGTTTTCAACAAGTTGCCACATGATAGATTGACAGCTCAGGAAAATTACATTTTTAATTCCATGAAAATTTATCCAGTGCTCTGAGGGTTAATAATAAAAGCTGCAAAAACTACTCTGAAATAGAAGTAATCATAGTCGCATCAGCAATGAAGGTTTCAGTTCCGAGAACCAGAACACAAATCACAAATCTGAGGTCGGCTAATAATAGCAGTGCAATGCTAATGTACCCGACGGCTGTTGTACTCTTCAAAAAGTACACAGGCACAAACAGAAGGGGTTTTTCTAAACAGGGTAACAGGGGTGCAGCACCCCCTTACTATTCCCCAGTGCCCCTTTGATTCCCGTTAATTTTGAGTAATTGCGCAATCGCCACCTGTTCATAATGCATGCGCACTGAAAACAAAGAGAAAAAAAAAAAAAAAGAACCAGGAAAAAATAGATAATACTTGAAGACATGGAATTTGCGCAATAACAGTGACATCCCCCCCCCCCCCCCATGCTCAACAAATTGAACATCAACTGCCCGCTCAACAAGATTAAAAGGGCAGAACCCCCCCCCCATACTCCATTTTTGTAGAGAAACCCCCGAACAGTGAGTAAATTCTTAGAAAAATGGAACACAGCTTCTTTATGTCGAAATCCAGTCATCCCCCTGAGCTGATTGTTTCCACATTGCATTCATTCCTGACAAAATAAAAAGCCTGGGTTTGTGGTTTACCTACCTGGTTAAACAAAATAAATGCAATCCAATTAAAACGGCTAACCGCAGATGTGTACGCATGTACATCACTGAGACTACTGAGATCAGCTCAAGAGACAAAAGGAAAATCTGCCAAAGGACTGAATCTGGTAACAAAGTGAAAGAAATTAAATGCAAACTTGCGCTCCACACTATGCAGATGCGAACCCACTGTATTTGATCATTAAGTCAGTTATCCCTAAGCATAGAGCATTCAAAGGGGCTAAAAATATCAGCAAAGACCTCAGTACTTCAATTTCCAACAGCAAAAATAAATAAATAAATAAAACGAATATCATACACATTTCATAATTGCAGATATTCAACTTGCTGTAGTGACTGTTTATGTGGCAGCTCTTTATACCACTCAGATGGAAGTCCTTACCCCTGTAACACTTCAGCCTGGTACGGAATCTCCATTTTGGGATAGCTTTTCTCTTTCACTCCTAGTGATATTTTGCCTGAAAACTGAGTCAATCCTCTAGTTTTTGAAGCTGGAGGGGGCGGAAAAAAGGGGGAAAAAAAAAGCATTATAACCAATTCAGTCCGTCTA
This sequence comes from Gymnothorax reevesii, assembly GCA_029721435.1. Lineage (NCBI taxonomy): Eukaryota > Metazoa > Chordata > Actinopteri > Anguilliformes > Muraenidae > Gymnothorax > Gymnothorax reevesii. The sequence goes on from CM056590.1 coordinate 34,634,943, forward strand.
TTGAAATGACAGCAGTTTCTCAAAGCAGTGCAATGGGAGGTTTTTTGCCTTGGTGTGAATCCCTTTTTTTTTTTTTTTTTTTGTTTAAAGGATGCAAAAAGGAGGCACATCTCATTTCATAGATGACCGGTATGAGAATTGGCACAGCACGACCTTTGAAGCACATCAAAGAATAACAGTACCGAAGCCTCAGGGTGATGCCTTCTGTCGTCACAGAACTCATTGAGAGTGGCAAAAGAAAAGATATCCTGACTACTGCTTATAGCAACCAAGAAAATGCGGCTGTTCATCGCATTAAGTACAGCAGCTACACACATTAAGAATTTTTTCCATCACAGGCACATGAACAACAAAGACTGTAAACTCAGTCATCAGGCAGTGGTTCTTTCAAAAAGATGAAGTACCTCCTAAGGTAAAAGGACCTTTTCTGTGCAAGCTGCCAGTTCTACCAGACACAAAAAGATGATAGGTTTATACAATGTTAGAAGAATGATAAACATTTTCAAATTAAGAACCAATAATGAATTCATACTGAAGAGGAACCATTGGCCTCCATCCTGTTTCTCTGCGGACCAGACAGTTTAGTGGGGAATGGGGGGACATTAACAGTCACCCTTCATTTAAACCACTTTCTTGCCGAATCACACCAAATCCCATCAAGGAAATTCAGAAAATCCTCAAACCCTCAAGAGCCCTCCCTGTGATTCAAGTTTGAGCCAAAGTGAATTTTTTGTTAATTCATTTTTACCATCTTCCAATGGATGTAACGTCTCACTGGTGTTTCAAGTCATTTAACTTCCACCAACATGATGGGACTTCACCACAAAGCAATGCGCGAGCCCTTTTGCGATTCATGAACATTCACGGATACATACATTCATACATACATACTTTTGCGTTTTTTAGATACCGTTTTTAGACAGATATTGTTCAAAAAAAGTTTCAAGAAGTCTTTAAAAAGTTAGGACAGAAGAGGGAAAACACCATTTCAAAACCAAGCTTTTAATACTTCAATTCTTCTCCTTACTCAAAATGGCGATTGTTAATCACCGCAGAACACTTAAACTGAAAAGGACTCTGGGAATTACCATCAAAGCTTATAGTTGCAACTTTGGTATATGTCTTTCCTCCTGCCTTCAGAGTAACTGACGTGTTGAAGAGAACTGACATCGCTTCATTAGGTGGTGTTGACTCCACACTCTGTAAGATGAAGATTCAGTCAGTTCACTCACCGCACAAAAAAAAAAAAAAAAAAAAAACATTTTTTATTCATATTACTTGGCAGCACTTACAATTATTTGCACATCTTTCGTTCCTGAGTTTAGGAGGTGTAAATTCAAATGTTTTGGTTGATCTGTAAAATGTATAGCATAAAAAGTCTAAATATCTGTTGGGCAGAATACCTAGATACATAGAACAACAATATATCATCAGTTTAACAAACATCTATTAAATACGCTGTACTCCAAGCAATTTACCTTGCGATCTGAGTGTACCAAAGTCTAATATCTCAAGGGAAGAGTATATTCCAGGAGCTAGAAAGACCGGAAAAAAAAAAAAAAGATTCAGGAAAGGACTAACCATTTAGTAGTGGGACTATGAGGTTTTGAAGTCAGGCAACAGCTGCGATATGGGTCTATATGAGCGAGAGTGCAGGGCCTAGCTGGGCTCTGGAGTGGGGCCTAGACCACAGGTGTGGCTGGTGACAGGGCAGGGCAGATGGGTCGGCAGGTTGTTGGACTCACCGTGTGAGACTTCTACCTCTACAGGCAGGATAATGTTGGTGGTGCCGCTTTTGATCCTGATAAAGGCTGTGTGGTTTTCAGGGTCCCGAGGGGAAAAGCTGGCCCTCACCACCCCTTTGGTCTCCGACGGACCAATCTCCTGGAATTGGGGTGCGGGAAGGAGAAAAGAATCAAACCAGAGAAAAAGAACACTGGAGATCCAACCCTGTTACTGGAAATCTACCATCCGGCAGGTTTCCTTTCCAACCCTAATTTAGCAAATCCGATTTATGGCATGGTGGCTGAATGCGATCTCCAGTTGTAGGATGATAAATGTGCTTTGTCAGGTGAAAACCAACAGGATTGGTAGATGATTCTAGCTTCATTTCTATATAATACAGGACAACATATTTTCATGAAATTGTAGTTCACCCATCATCACAAAATATCCATTTATGTAGTCCTCAAGACAGAACTAGGGTTTGCAGCCTCCTGAAAATTGGCTAAGACTACGAACACATTTGCTCTAAATGAGGTATTATGTCCTCGTGGGACAAGTTTAATTGTAGCTACTTGTCCTTGGTGCTGTAGTTGTCCACCAATGGCCTTAGTCTTAATCAACTTGTTTAATGTATCTGGTTCATCAAAGTATAAAAAGTCTGAGTGCACTGCGAATGGAATTCATTTATTCCCACTCAAGGAGGGCTTGGGGTGGCAGACCTGGACCAATGACATTTAGCAGCGCTAATGATGCTAAATCATAACTAGCTATGTGAAAGTGCTAGAAAAGTCCAAGGTCCAAAGAAACTTCGGCTCACCCACCCATAACTGTTTATCTCCTCCCTCCTGCCCCGTGGGCAGCTCTAAGTGCAGGTCTCCACCACTAGCATACATCTCAACCACCTGGTGAAGAAACAACATTTCCCATCAGCCCACTTTATATCAGCAAAGCAGGAAAACAAAAACTGCAGAAAAGTCATAAAAAGGAGGAGCTCATATGCAAGAACAAAGACCCCCAGTTCAGAAATGGTTCATACTTTTTGCCTACATGCCAATAAATTAATCTGCTCACAGTAACCAAAAAAATAAGTCACATCAACCAAATCCAAACTATGAACAAGCAAAACAAAAGGATTTAACATGGCAAAGGAAGTAAACAAACAGTCGAGATCAATTTTTTCCCCCCCTCTCCAACAGGGCTACTCAGCTCTAAGTTACAGACTACAGCCTGCCTTCTGCAATGCAATCTTCCTGGTTACCTGCCACACAGTGAACTCAGTGTCTGGGTATTACCTTATCACCTTACCTTAACCCAGGGATACTCACTCTTTTCCAGAATGAGCCAGTGTGCAGGCAGGCTTTCATTCCAACCAACCAGTCACATACCGGATTCTACAAACCAACCCTTTAAGCTTTTTGCCATAGAACCTTGATCAGTAGAATCAGATGTGAAACTGCATGGTTAGAATGAACGCCTGCACCCCACGGGCTCACTCTGGAGAAGAGTGAGTGTCCCTGCCTTAACCCTTTGAGACTCAGCTTTTATAAAACCAAACATGACAGCTCTGCCCAAGTTAATTAATACCACTCAGATCCAATTCAGATATGCTCAAAGTTTTTATTAAATTCTGAGTTAACCATAGCGTTTCATGGTATGAAAGAGTGCTATAAAATGTTGCCAATACATTTAAGCACAAGTTGGATGCATTTATTTAAAGCAAAGTGTAGCAGATTTTACATATTGAGAGCAAATATTCAGGGAAACATGATTAACTCTGAATCTTTCTTGAAGACCTAGGTTAGTAGAATCCGAGGTGTAATTGCGTAGATTGAATGAAAGCCTGCATCCACACCGGCTTTATCTGGATAAGATTGAAGACCCCGTAGCAATTGGAAAGACACTGAAAATTCTGCATTCGGGCAGAGCAGTCATCATATGGAAATTTCTGTATGCAGGCGCGAAAGAGTTAACCAATATCTCATACACACACTCTATAGTGTAATGACCTGACAACATGAAGGGCATTAGCCCATTAAGTTGTTGGACTATAAAGCTGGTTACCTGCAGTGGCTCACTGTGTGGGTTGTGGGTGTTTGAGAGAGGCGAAAGGCTGCCGTTAATGGGAGCCCGGGTGCGGACGCTCGGCCGTAATCTGTGAGGGTTGGGGATGCCAACACCGAACACCTGCGAGAATAAAAAAACAAGATACTGCATAAGAGATGCGAATGACGGACCTTCCCTCACCCGCCAAATCACACAATAGACTCTGTCCTTTTCTATACCAACCTGGTATGTAAACACACCATGGTGTGATGTGTTAATAAATAATGTGTTTTCCACATTCCCCACAACTGTAGCCAGAAAAACAATGTCGAATGACGTGTTTCCCCCAGGAGGAATGATCTGCAGAGGGAGGTAGAGTAAAAATATAGTTACTTTCATTGTAAAACATTAAACATGACAGAAGCCTTAGCTCGCTTTAAAGAGGCACACTTATTCAAGTTTATATCTTGGCAAAGTAGGCCAGAGGGTCTTTGGCAATTTTGTGTATTGCGATTTAATCATACAGGAAAAAAAAGGTATTGAAACCCATTGGATCTTCCCACTGTAACTTTATAATTGTTAAAGGGCTGACTTGATTGACCCGACTGACGTAAACAGGGAAAAGCATTAAATCGACTACCTCAGGCCTAATACGTGCAGAATATGACACAAACTGAGAGTTTTTTTTAAGGGGGGGGGGCATCTCAACCCACAAAACTTTCTCCAGAGCGATGATTTATGGAGGTGTCAAGGACTGGTGAAATACAGTGTGATTTATGACAGTCCCAAAGCAACAGCACACACAATATCGCAACGCTTTCATAACCATACTTAGCAAAGCAGTTATTAAATGGCAGTGACACACACAAATACGTATTTTAATACCTCACAATTAAAATGCCAACTGACAATGTGTATTACGATAAACCCAACGAAATCTTTCATATTTCCCTCAATCAGACTTAATCTAATCTACGAGCCCTTCCACTGCTGCTCGCCCTTCATGACATCGACTCACGCAAGAAAGGCGAAGCGAAGCAAACCAGACGGTAAAAGTCAAATAAAACCACCAAGGGGAGAGTAACAAGAGCAGTGGAGGATGACAAATTCTATTTAAATCCTGCAACAGGAAGTCAGTCACTTGTCTATTTGATTGGTTCTAAGAAGTAGTTCTGTTTGGTTCAAACTGCAGAGGCTCCCAACAGCCATTGTACAACACACTTCCGCATACTGTACTTTACATTGTGGAACACACTGCAAAGCAATCTCGAGACAAAAACAAATTTCTATGTATTTTTACAATGCTAGAGTACGCTGCAGAAGTCTTTCTAAAAAAAAAAAAAAAAAGTCTGACCTCTCTACACTAAAAGAGAGGAACACAGGAAGTCATAGTATGACCATTATACACTGCATGAATATGCCACCAAATTGAATCCAGAACACAAATCTCTGTACTTCACACAGCCAGAGAAAACTGCCCAGAGTTTGGTATACTGCGTGAGCAGATTCAGGGGCCAGAACGTCCATAACATTTAAAAAAGAATTTTAACTGAAAATATTAATGTTGAAAATAAACATGCCTTGAAAGTGAAAAACTGAAATGATCCAAAGCTGAAAATTGGATATTTGTGGATATTTGGTCGTATAAACTAAAATCCATTTTTCCTCCCGTCATCTATATTCAATTCATAAGAAAATTTACACGTGATTCAATTCATGTTCATTTCCATGGGTTATTTTCAGTTGCAATTATCGCCCTCCCCCCACTAAGAACTAAGGTTCTTTGAACCTTAGTTCGGTCTACCAAACCCGCCCACGTGCCCATCAGTTTTGAGCATAAACAATGTGTCATCAATGGAGGGGGTCACAGAATCCTTCTCTCACCACCCTTCAAGAACTACACCTTCTAATGTCACGGTTCACAAGAAAAAGCAACTATTTTTTGTTCCCATTAAAAAAGTCCATTTTAGGGTGCCAAACTCATTCATTTTTGGTGCAAATGCTCCAAACAGTTCAAAATTAGGCAAAATGGCAAACTGATGCCAAACCTAAAAGATTCTTTTTAAAATTCTCTCCAATTCCTGAGTACTTTGTATTCCAAATAATCAACTCAACGGTCTCTCCAACAAATTACAGAAGTGCACATGTTCACAGCAGGGAAGAAAGGCCAGACTTACCCCGTTTTCAAAAAAAGACGCATGAAAATGTGCAGTTGCAGCAGATATTGAAACTAAAATGATAGTTTCTTCTGAGCTGGGATTGTGCAGGTAAACCTTCTCCAATTTTGGTATTCCAACAGGCCTGCAAACAAGAAGATGTACATGAGTCAGAGTAGTGATTGGCAGGATCTGACATTTTTACAAAAACATATCCTGATGATTGAAACTTTCCAATGTCAAATTTTGGACATTGATTGGTATTCGGCAACAATTACTGGTAACGTAATAGGCAGAGTTAAAAAATAAATCAAACAAACACGTTGAAGAAAACATGCAAAAGGCATTAAATTGGTTCTAAAATGTAATCTGAAACATCAATGGAATTACACATTTTCCTTCAAAACAAGAATGAAAGGTCATTCAATATCATTTCAAGTGGCTCCTGCGCTACCCCTTCAGAATCAGCTGAAAATTTCAGCGCAAGTAACTGCGACACATTTAATGAACCCATGCCAAAGATTTCTTGGATCATGCAAAAAACTTTCGAGTCACTGACTTTTGAAGTACACGGGTGCAAGTTGAAATTTGGGGGCTTCATTTTTTCCGCCATTTTTAAGTCTTCATAACTTGGTATGTGATGTAGGTAGATGAACGAAAATATCAGGGTTGAAAGCCACATATCAGCTTTGCTGAAAACATCAATTATAATACTACCATGTGCATTTGTGGCCCCACGGCATGAAGTCAAACTTTGAAAATTTTATTGGCAGCTGACTTCAAGCATCTATATTTTTGGAAATAAGCAAGTTTGAAAACAGAGCTATGATCAAATTAATGCCTAGGATACCAAAAAAAAGAAGTAGGCATGATTTGCCTGCATGAAGAATTCATTTTGTAATTGCAAGAAGATCTGAAAGCTAGAAAAACCAAATTTTGGGCAAGTTTGGAGAACACTGAATGCCATGTGGGATAGCTTATTGGTCAATGGAAGCTAGACCATTTGAAAGAACTCATCTTTATCTATATTCTGATACTAGAATAAACTTCAAGCCATGAATCCTTCTGTTACAAAAACTTTACAAAATTTGCTGATTATCATTCCATCCATGGCGTTTCCAACTTTCAATTCACTTTGGGCATGACTCTGATGATGTCAATATGAGCCTGGAGGAAAATCTATCATATTTGCCATGTTCAAACCTGAACTAATGCATTTACACTTTGCAATTACAGCAATTTTGGTAAGTTTTTGTGACACAGACTGATTCATGGCTAGAAGTTTACTTTATTATCAAAATGTAGATGAAAATGAGTTCTTTCAAATGGCCTAGCTTTCAATAACCAATGAGCTATCCCACATGGCATTATATATGGTCAGAGATTGACCAAATTAGGCTTTTCAAGTTTTCAGATCTTCCTGCAATTATAAAACAAATCCTAATGCACACAAATCATGCATATTTTTATTGTTCTGAATCCTAGCCATAAATCTGATCCCAGATCAGTTATCAAACTTGCATATTTCCAAAGATATAAATGTCTGAAGTTGGCGGCCAAAAAAATTGCAAGCACAAATTTTCAAAGTTTGACTTCATGTTGCCAGACCACAAATACACATGGCACTATTATAATTAATGTTTTCAACAGAGCTGATATGTGGCTTTCAACCCTGAAAATGTAATTCATCTACCTACATCACATACAAAGTTATGAAGACTAAAAAATGGCAGAAAAAAATGGCTCCCAAATTTCGACTCGCACCAGTGTACTTCAAAAGTCAGTAACTCAAAAAAAAAACTGGCATAGGTTCATTAAATATGTTGTAGTTACTGAGCTAAAATTTAAGCTCATTTGGAAGAGGTCATGCTGGAACTTTTCGCAGAATTTGTTGATTTAATATGGAATGACCCCAAAAGAACAAAGCTTAATCAACACCAAGGCTTCGTTTATACTGACAGTAATTGCCACACAGGCCACAAATAAAGTTCAGTATGTAGAGTATCATATATAATCTGTTCACACTAGATTTTATTTTTGATTTTAGTTCAATTTTCTTATTGAACACTTCCTTCAGCAAGAAAACTGACTGTACCACAAATGCATTACAGTGAGCCACTATGCGATAGAATGCAGGTGTGAGAACACGGCAGGTTTCCTTGACGTGCAGTTCAAATTGGAACAGGAAAAGACGCATATCAAGGAAAGGAAAACATTTATTTTTTTTATAGGTCTTCTAGGTCTTCCAGTATGTGTAGGTGTGTGCATGTCGTTTTGTAAGATAAGAAAGTATGAACAAGGCCAGATACATGGCTGAAGGTTAAAAAAAAAAAAAAAAACATCAAAACGAAACAAAACATGCACCTTGCTTACCTCAGCCAAGGCTGCATACAGAAGAACTATAGAAGACTAAGGATGCATTTCCATCGGATTAATGAGTCCAGGGTAAATTAGCCTTTATGGTATGGGGGGTATAACTCAGGTTACACTAAGCAATAAGAGGGGAGGAGCCAAAACACGCCACAAAAACGTAAACATTTGTATACTCCTGCCATTTTGAAATAAATCATTATGGGATACAAGACAGAGCACTGACTTGAGGCCCATTAAAGAAAATGCTAATAAACAGCAATTTATTTAGTGGCGCAAGACTCACTTCCCAAGGCATAGAACTGCAATACTTTAATTTACACATTTTTGAAAAATCAACCACTAAAATGAAATTATAACTGCTTAGTAAGTAATGTTGGAATAGTACCAATGACGTCATGGGAAATTTGTAAAAGGATAAATCGCATGAACGTACCAGGGAAGAAAAACCAGCATATTGGACACCAATGACAAGCCTTAAGGGAGGGAAGTACAGCGCAGAAGAATTCCATGTAGGCACAGCTATGCTTGATGCCATCAGCATTTAAAATTTCAGAGATTTGCCACAGAATACCATACTGAGTCTTTTACCTCACATTAAACATACAAGTTCTGTTCAGAATTACAATACTGCGCATAATTCTGGGCAGATTTGAAACTATTCTGAAAGGCAAAGATGCTTCCGAAATGAATTGAATTAGAAGTTTCTAATTACTGACAAAAGTAAAGAGCTGGTAAGTGTTGAAAACTAAATCAAATCAATATTTGATGTGACTACCCACTGTCTAAATATTAGGTACAGTGGTGTCACCAAGTATGCGCCTTTGCGATTTGGTCCATTTTTGCTTGTTATATTTAACTATTTCAGATCATCCTACTAATTTTGAAATAAGACAAAGACAATGTGAGGAACATTCCATGTGAGGAATCAAAAACATTCTTAACTTAAAGCCAAGTCTGCATTTTAACCTCATTGTGCAAGAGTACAGAATCAAAATTTTAAAAAGGCAGTACTGTCCAAAGAATTGTGCTTCCCACAGTGACTTATGTATATAAAGCATGCAGCTGCCAGACAACTTTTTGTTTTGCTTTCTCTTTGAACTACTGCACCCATGCAGGGTCTCAGAAGCAAAAGCAGGCAACTAGCAGCCCCAGCAGCGCAAGAATAACCCCGCGTTTAAATTCCCATCGTCAATTTTAGTGAAATTATATAATCTTATACAACAATGCAAAGGCATTAATGTCAAATCACAAAGGGGGCGAAGCTAAATCAGGATTTTCTAGTTCTGCCTTTTCCTACAGCGGAGTCCATCTAATGTTTTAGTCGGCAGCGGGGAGCACTAGCCTGATCGCAAAGAAATGAAGCCGAGGTGACCACAAAAAGGGGGGGTGGGGGTGGAAAGAGAGGAAACGCCCTTCTCTGCTCATCCGATGATCACCTGATCAGACAGCCTCGAGCTACATGACACTAAACACCACAAACCATATCAGTATGAGATTACCAGGTGATTTATGGAGAAGAGCTAGACCCAGCCTTTATCACTACCATCACAACCAAAGACACACGGCTCTCAAGTTTGCAGAGAGGTCTCATCCACTAGTTCATCAATTTTAAGACACTGCGCTAATGAACTTCTATTGTAAAAGACACCCAATTGCACAGTTTTACATAAATATATTCAAGTGATCTATACCTCAATGTTGTAAAAGCATAAATATTTTGGAAAGGCACATACTTAAAATCCAGTAATTCCAGCATAAATCCAATTCCAATTATGGGATTTCTTTTCCAAATTATTTATGCTTGAAAACAGCAAATGACACCCTTGATCAGACCATTTCTACACAATTTTGTCAGCTATGAGGTCTGAATTGTATAAATAAGTAACAAAAAAGGAGTTTGCATGCAGCGCTAATGACTAAGAACAGATTACAATCTTGCTGCGTGTCTCCGAGGATATCGGCATGCCCTCAACAACTTTTTTTTCCCCCCACCCGTTACCTGTGCATTATATCCCGACTATCACACTTTTTTGTAAAGACTTGTAAATACGACCTACATGACCAGAATATCATGAATACTCCACACTACTCTCCATGGTAGTATACCATGCAGTTCCCAGTATGTAACAATGACTATATTGTCACCTGACAGTCACACTCAGCTAACCACCAGGATATCAAGACTGCCTGGGTCACAATGGGATGTTAATAATAATAATATGTCATCCAGTACACCACAAAAAAAAAACCAAAAAAAAAAAAAAAAAACCACACGGCTCTGGTAACGCACTGTGAAATTTACCCACTGTCATACGCCATAGATGTATCCTTGGTGTACCAGTAAATTTCATTAGTCAGAAACTGTATTCTACTCGCAACTTTTAGCCACCATCAGCATGTGAGTGGAGTACAGGTGGCAATTCCAAATGCAGTCTTTTTCAAATAGTTGCTTGTAAAGGACTGTTAGCAATAATACACCTAGACGGTTACATGTTATGTAATAGTTCTTGATTCAATTCTTTTTTACTGAACAAGTATTTTACCAGGCTTGTAAATCAAGACAGGTCTAAAAGAACATGATTCTCTTGTGAAGCAACACAAGATGCATTTCATAATTTTGGTTAGCCACCCCCTCCACCGCACAAGTCAGGGCGCTTTCCTTGAATCAACACAGCACTTCAGACAGTAGCGCCTCAGGCACTCGTGAATAATGACTTTGTGATACCCCATCTCTCTACTGCTGCAATGGTGGTTGAATTTGAATCAAGGCCAAAGCTGACATGAATTTAAAACAATGTTCCTCAATATTAAACAGCTTATTCCAGTTTTATTCCAAATGCCAGACATTTATTGGATGCATAAAACTTCTCCTCTCATTTCAACAGCAATAAATCTTCATGACTGAGCCCATGTTTCATCAAGGCAGTGCCTTTGATTATGGGAAAAATCATGTAGTCATTCTGATGCTGCGGGAGAAATCAAAAATAGAAGAGACTGGTTTTCGGGAAGGAATGACCAAACAATAAACAATGCAGTATCTTGTTTTCCATTGAAAAAAAATTTTAAAAGAATGAAAAAAAATAAATGAGCAAGCTTCCTTGCTGCATATGCTTCCCCGACAAAAAGGGCACTTTTGGAACTTTCTGGAAACCACAGGCATGAAAATTCGCATGCCTGGCATAGTAGCCAAGGTTGTTTAATCCTAGAACAGAGGTCTCCAACGGCTTTTGCCCCGAGGACAGGTTCATTAAAAAAAAAAGTGTGTGTGGCAAGGCAAATTATGCATGCCATTTATAAACAATGACCGAATAAGATACTTGATATGCATGACGATTACTCATCTCTCTACCAGTACCAGGAAGTTCACAGGCACTGCATGCATGGTTAAAGCTGCAGTCAGTTTGTTTTCATAAAACATTGCCTCAAGAGTGAGGTTAAGCTAGCTGTGGACTTCGTGATGTTTCAAGGCCACTGGCTGAGTGAATAACTTGTGTTGATTAAGATTTCAAAAACAAGGCTGCCACGAAACACTGAGTCAAATCTTCATGAGGGGTGAAAGTGAAGCTCAGTTGGCTTGACACGGGAGGGTAAAGTCATGTCCGAGACCAAGAGCAGCAGGGCAGCACAAAAACGACAGGCGTACGCAGGAACTCACTGCTCGTGGAAGTCCAGCATGGGCGGCTCAAATTGGATGGGCCTGAAGGTCCCCTGGTGGAGGGCTGAGCTGCAGAAGAGGAGGGACAGTTCAGAGGAGCTACTTACACACTCCTGCAAACACAAAGTAGACATTTTTGCGTTCATATGCACTTAGTGTGAAGGCTTTTGTGCACCGTTCAGACAGATCTACACAGTTCATCTCTACACACTGGATTGGTGTATGCACCTGGGGATAGAGATAAATGGCACATCTGAGCATTCGTTTGTGGGTGCGGCTTGTGAGTGAGCCGTTTGCATGAGAGCCCGCGTGCGAGTGACACTGTGTGTGTGTGTGTGTGTGTGTGTGTGTGTGCGCGCGCGCGCGCGCGCGCGTGCGTGCGTGCGTGCGTGCGTGCGTGCGTGTGTGTACGAGTGCACAGGTTGACCACAGCTGTGCACCGTGAGAGCCGACAGCAGGAACTGGCTAAACCTGTCTGATGACTCTCACACATTTCTCAGTGCAAGAAACAAAAAACCACACAATAGATTCAAAATTCTACCAACGGCATAGAACCAAATAACAAGTCAAATGTAGCTCACACAAAAAGAAAACAACCTCTAATAATAACATCCAAAATTACATCATTATAATTCCATCTTGATGATACAATTTGCAAGACATTAAAACGGAATTTACCAGAGGTTGTGAACATACAAGAGTAATTAAGTGGGTGGCAGAGGTATTGTGACAGTATCAGATCACATCTTAGCTGGAATAGCAGGTGATAGGGATTCACTGCAAAGGTCCCACAGAGCTGAGAAAGAGCCAAGACTCCCTGAGGAACAATGGAATAAAGACTTCCTGCACTGACCATATAAGGCAAGAAACATGCGCTTGTCTAAATCACCACCCACACACCTGCTCTAGTCTGTGGAATAGAGAACGTACTGTGAGCACGCACCGCACCAGCTCCCTCGAGATGGCCAATAATGATGACACCATCACTTGACATTACAGAGTCGATCATTCACACCATGTAAAAGTAGCCTAATGACACAATAGCATAAGTGAAGAGAACAGAGCATTCAACCTGACGAAGCTAGCCATTTTCTTACCGTTAAAGTACAACTGACCCTCAGCACTGTGTCAAGTCTGGCTTTGAAAGCCTCAACTGTTTTTGCCTCCATTACATGAGCTGGGAAGCTATTCTACACTGTAACCACTGTGTGAAAATAAACTTCCCAATATCTGGGTGAAATGAATCTCGCGGCAATTTCAATGTATGACCACACTAAAACTGTTAACAGTAATTAACCTAAATAAATGTGTGTTAGGGCTTGTAACGAGCCAAGACTTCGGGGGAATAATGCATAAAAATTGCTTAAGATGCATGATCGGCAAAGCCAGTGAATTCTGAGGATGCACCTCGTTTTTCAAAAATAATTTTTCAAAGCACCTTCTTGAACCTCCTCCCCCTCTTAATCCTGCTTTTGCAAAGCTTTAAATGTGACCCTTCAAACATCCCATTGACCTCCCATCATTGTAACACACAAGCTGTAATGACTGTCAGCTCAATTCCCACCCTCAATGATATTCCTATCACCCACCAATAAAAATAAATAAAATAAGTAGATCAGAAGGATCTAATAGCTGCGACCTTGCCTAGCATCCGTCACGTGGCCTAGTGTCCATGACTGGTGGTTTCTTGTACAAGTGTGATCTCGAAATTGGCAAATGACCTTGAAAATCAATAGAGGACCCTTCCTCTGTACCAAGAAGCTTGTTCTAAGATGTAATAGCCATCCATGAAGTTAAAGTGGAGTTACGGTGCGAAAACTGTGAAATCGGGGCAAAATCAACACTTTTTTGACCCATGTGACTTTGGGATTCGACAGATGACCTTGAAAATCAATAGGGAACCCCTCCTCTATACTAAGAGGCTTGTTGTAAGATTTCATAGCCATTCATTGAATGAAACTTGAGTTACGGTGCGAAAACCGTGAAATCGGGCAAAATTGACAGTTTTTTGACCTTTGCGACCTTGGGATTTGACGGATGACCTTGAAAAACAATAGGGAAAACCTCCTCTACGCCTAGAAGCTATTTCCAAAATTTCATAGCGATCCATGAATTCTAACTGGAGTTACAGCGCAAAACCCGCTAACAAGGTTGTGACCTCTGTGAACTTGACCTTTGACCTCGACCTTGTGCATGGACATCACTTTGGTGAAGGTCAATAACTCCTGAAAATTTCATGATGATATGAAGACAGCAACATGGTCAAAAAGGTGGCACAGACGGACAGACAGACAGAAGCATTCATTGAGCTGCTTGGTCGCAGCTAAAAAATAGGACCAGGGGCCCTGTAGCACAACAGCTCAGGAAGGAAGCCCCATACCCATTTGACAGTGAACCTGGCCAGTAGTTTTGGAGGGAGATTTTCTTAAAGTTTTCAGGTAAAAAGTAAGCAACTATCACCGTACTGGATGGGAAAAAAAATGAATTCTGCTCAGAATACCATCTAATAAACAAAAATGCATTTGGTCATTGGGAAGTCCTTGAGTCAATGAGCCAGAATCTCCAACTTCCCCACAATTTTATAAAATACAACAACACAAAAAAGTTCAAAACACGCGAGTTCCGAGCTCCAAATAATGCACAGTGCTATAAAGCCATTAAAAAAGGTGGGTCCCTCGTGAGTTCAGCAAGTCCCGTGATGACCTAGCTGTAGGGAGAGGAAAGCCAAGCAATTTTAGATGGCTGGCTGGAACACCAGCCAAACAGCTGACAGTACAGCAGGTGTGCATGCTGAGTAACATTGGGCAATGAAGCGGAGAGCACTGCCTGGAACAGCAATACGGTTATTAACAGTATAGAACTGTGTAAGGGGAAACCATTAATAAGCACAGCACAGAGCCACATTGGGTCATGCCATTTAAAGCAGAGCATATTGCTGGTCGAACAATAAGGTTTTTCATTAGTGCTACCAATATCAGTATTTACAAAGCCTGACAGCCAATGGCTAATACAATGCCACTGTATTGACATTTTTTTCTCCATTGATTAGCATTAGGCCGTCCCAAGTGTTGGGGATATACTGAGATTTCTGCGATAGATTTCGGTCATCTTTCTTGCTAGAATATCATCAAACCAAATCAAATCAAAATTACTAACACACAGAATATGACATGAGGAATGGTGAATTAAATAGTCATTAACACAGTAACTTAAAAAGGTGTGGTATGCAAATTTGTTTACTTTCTGCGCGATTATATTTTTGTCTCAATTCTCTGACATCTCTCCACAATCCGCTAGCTGCTTGCCCCTAAATTCACTGTAAAAAAAACCCGGGCTCTGGAGACTGCACAGGCGTCACAAACTGCAAATAAACACAAAGTGCCCCATAACATAACAAACCGTCCCGGCCAATCACAGGCAAGAGTTGACAGTAATGGAGGCATGGGAAGGAGGGAACTATGGGAGGGAGGGGAGGGCTACCTCTGTTTTGTTTGAGTTCGAGCGTCAACAGAAGTGATGTCAACAAACTTGCATAGTGCACCTTTAAGACCAATTCATTCCTAACATTTTTTTCCCCCTCAAGTCCATCCAGTGGTGGGAGGAAACTTCCCACCACTACCTGCAGATTGAGGGATTGGCCGAAGAAAGAAGGTGTACATTTCTGTTAATCAGCTGTACTGCTGCAGTAATGGACCGATACCAATGGTCTCAAAATGAAAGATATTCAGCAGATTAATCAGCTAGCTAGCATCTCAGTTTATGACGAGTACTGAGTGGAGACCAGGAAATTTACAGAAAAAGCAAAACAAAGCAGCGTAAGAAAACACCCAAAAGTCAAGACTGCTCTGTCACGATGGACTGAAAACCAGCGCAGAGAAGCATCAGAGTTCTAAAGAAACAGCACATCATAGAGCATCACAAGGCAAGGCTTTTACAAGCAGTACAGAGTGGCGTTAGCAGAGGCTATGAAAAATTACAGCACAGTGCTGTTAGGCAAGACTGGGGGGGGGGGGGGGGATTGGGGGGGGGGAGGAAAAAAAATAAATAAATTGAATACCCCCCCACCCCCCCTCCCACTTTGGAGGACAACTTTATTAATTCTGTCAGTTATATAATTGTGTACGAGTCCTCCTACATTACCCGACAAAACACACACAAAAAATTAAATAAATTAATAAAAATAGAAATACAATGACACTACGGTTATCACTACGGTTTGCATTATTCGATATTACCTCACATATTCCACCCCTCATTCCAACCTTCAGCCTCCCTTACTTTATCCCATCATTTGGCATAAATTTAAAGTCCTGTCTCACAGGCCATCACACACACAATTCTACTATAATACTTGACAAAATTTTGAATTTCTCAATTCTTAATGCCTCCACAAACGTGAACCTGGTTCAAAAATTTCCTACGATCAATATGATTAATTGTCAGTCTTGATCATCGTATCACCTCGTACCCAAACCTGAAATTTTAAGCCACTTTCACACTGGACGCGAAACAAATTTTTCGCACGACAGATTACATTCAAAGTCAGCGCAAAGACGCGAATATGCATGTTTCGCGTATATTTGCCTTTTTGCATTGACTTTGAATGTAATCTGTCCTGTGAAAAATTTGTTTTGCGTCCGGTGGAAAGCAACTTCAGAGAAGTTCCACGATCATCTGCGAATGGCCAATCGTGGCGTTCGTAACAGAGCGCACGACAGTGGGAACACTGAGCATAGCCCACAGCAAAGAAAGATGTGAGGGGGATCATTTGAAAATGCAGCATTAGTTGATGCTTATAGCAGCGTTAGGTGATGCCTTGATGAATGTAATAAAAAGTAGCATTAGATAGAGCTATTAAAAATGGTTAAGAGTAGATTTTGAAGGGCTATGCAAATACTCAAAGCACTCAAACATACTGGGCAGTGCTTTGAAAAACTAGCCTTAGCAACTGCGGTAAAAAAAAACAAAAAAAAAAACAGCGTGGGTGGTGTGAGTCTGTAAAAGCTCAGAGTGGTGTTGAACAAAAGTTTAAAAGGAGCACAGAGATGCTTAACCCAGCAGCATAGCATTTTACATTAAAAAAAAACAAAAAACACACACACACACACACACACACACACACAACAGTGGAGAGCATCATTCTGCAACACAGAACTCCAGCTACTCTCATATCCATGTACAATCTTATTTCCAGAACTGACACAGTGTACGAAAGGAAAATAAACAGAAAACTTTAACTTACCTATCCCATTCAAACTATTCAACTGAAAAAAGTACCAAGACAAAATAAGCAAAGTCTTAACTTTTTAACGTTATTTATTCATTTATAAAATATATCATTTTAAAAGGTAATATCTGCAACACAAAGCTGGGAAAGGTGCATGTTCTCAACTGAGTGACACATCTCTCCTTTAATTAATACTCAGCAGTCATCTTCGATTTAATTGTCGGGAGTTTTGAAAGTGGAATTGAATTCCATTCTTGTCTGATATAGGACCCAAGTTGGTCAACAATCCAGGGCTGCCATTCTTGTATTTCACGATTCACTGCAGTTTTTCGAAGGGACACTGGTCTGGGCTGCAGGCAGGCCAGTCTGGCACCCACACTCTTTGACTATGAAGCCACGCCGTAGTGTAGCATGCAGAGTGTGGCTTGGCATTGTCCGGCTGGAACTAGTTTGGCATTCATCTGGAGAAAGCAGGGCTGTCACTGAAAAAATATGTTGTTTGGAAGGTGGTATATATTGTTACAAAATGTTTGCGAACCCTTCTGCATTAATCTGTCCAGGCTGTGGACGCTAACGAAGCCCCAGACCATGAAAGCCGTTGGATATAGAATATGCCGTCGGTAACAGTGAAGACTGACCTTCTTTCTGGCCATGAGAACATGATGTCCATCTTTTCCAAAAACAACCTGAAAGACAGACTCGTCATGCTGCAGCACTCCTTTCCACTTTCCCATCGGTTCATTTCAAATTGATACAAAAAAAATCTATACATCTGTTAATGTGAAGCTATATATACTTAGCTCCATTAAAAACGCATGGGTAAGTTATGTACTGTGTTTGCAGCAAATTGAAGAAACGACTGATTTTCATTGCTTTTCCAGTGAGGCACGAGAGGAAATAAAGAAAAACGCGTGGCATTGTAATCCTGACGCCCACCACGTGCAAGCGCCAAGCACTTCAGTAATAACAAACATTGAGCCGTAGGAGTAGGAACTCTTCACTTCTGACTGGGCACCTGCCTCTGAGTAATTTTTGGGCACTGTATTTCCCTGTTTCTGTCTGAGAATGGAAAATAGGGACTGTCGCTGACCGACCACGGTAAGGGCAGCCATGCGTAAATGGGCAAAAACTGGGTTTTCCGTAGGGCCCGTGTGCACACGTGTTGCTCACATAGACGGCGTCAAACGATACTTGCGCTCACCCTCATTCGTCTCGGACCCCTCATCTCATGATCAGTTTTGATTGCTGTCCGGAATCTGTCACGTACAGGATGTAACCAGATGTGGTGCTCTTGAGTTGCCATCGTCACTCGTCACCCCTAAGCGGGGTCAGTCAGTGACAGTGACCGTGTTCAATTCTCGGATAGACAGCCGACTGATTGTTGAACGCACCTCACCCGTGTGTTTTTAATGGAGCCAGGTATATATGTTTTCAGATATATGCATGTGATAGAAAACAGAATTTGGTGATTTGAGTTCTCATTTGGATTTTTATACTGTCCCAATTATTGTAAAATTGAGTTTGTGGTGTTAACTGGCATTCCATTTGAGGCAAGATTTAGCCTTGAAAATGAAGAAACTAAATGTTCTAGTACACAGTACATGCAGTGCAAGTATTCTAAGTGCAAAGTACACAATGCATAATTTGAGAAACCGCTAAACACAGTACTCTGACACTGTTGGAAGCCAGCACATGACCTAGTTATTAATCAGTAAACACACACTGAATACAAAGGTGCTGTAATTGGGTCAATAAACATCTGCACATGATATTTTTTGACTGTTCAGTTGATAAGCAAGTTTGAACAACAGGGCAAATTGCAGATGGATGCCAGAAGTCCGGATTAGTTGAGGCGCAGTAAAAGGAGGCGTGGGGAGCAGGGGTAGGTTTCAGCATGCGATAAACTAGTTGCCTATCGCCAACAATGAGGTCATCTTGCTATTCATTTATCCATTTCAAATAGGAAAGGAGGAGGAATGCAGCTTTGCTTTCACTTGATAATAGTGAAGTCCCATGGCGGATCTTTGATGGAGGAAGTCTACTCTCCCATCGAATGCTTTGTGTGTGCACGTGGGTGCAATACGAGCTCTACATGCATTTTTTTCACACTCCAGCACTGCTTGAAAATTGCCACTGTACATTTGCACTGTCGGCTTCGCTTTCACGCCTACTCAGAAACATGTGGCGGTAAAGTCATTCACCATTTCGTCCACAGCAGTATATTTATCGCCTTAGCCCACTTTGCCATTTTCATGCGCTGCCATAAATACATTTAAGATAACATAACAAGAATGGCTAGAACAGGCCGTTCAGCCCAACCAGGCTCGCCATTTGCAACACAACGGGTTGAACTGCGCATTAATGGGTGTGTCAATGAACAAAGCTGGTGCAAAGCCATTTTCGCATCAAAGACCTTGCTCGTGTTTTTTTTTTACTCATCCAGACCGCCTTTTACCCCAAATGCTGTTGCATAATTGTTCCGTAGTTTCATGGGAATGAATGTCAGTCAGCAGAGCTGTTCCTTCAAGTGTCATTCGTATGGTTCCTTCCATTCTTCATTTAAACTTTTGTTAAACAGGCATAGGCTTTTGTTCTTCACCTGAAGAAACTGCCAGTTCACTGTGGCGTTAACACAGTGGTTTTAAAGGGAATTACACAGCTGATATGATCAGCCTATATGGAACCAAATTGCCACCATGCCAACAAGAAATTAATTTGCCTTCGAGAAATCCTTTCGACAATAGCGCCTCAGTTGTGCAATCACCTCCCGTCACAAAATTGGCAGAATAGGGTGATACACACCCAGTCTGATCTGCGATACTGTAAGCCCTTGCATTTGCAGACTGAATTTAGGTAGTCAAATTAGGGCCCAGTGTGTGTGATCGTGTGTGCAATGGTTGATGAATGTTGCCATACCCATGGGAACCTGTTTCTACCTACATTAATTTGGTGCATTTATCCAGCAAAGCCTCAAAAAAGAAAAAAAAAAAAGAAAAAGCGCAGTAGGGACATTTTTGGGTACTCAACAGGAAAACGCCAAGGGCTAGCGTTTAGGTCTAGGGTTACAATGGGCTTATGGTTAGGACTAGGTCTGGGTTTAAGGTTAGATATTATAATTTGGCTCTAGCTTAAGATGAGGTGATGAAGTTAAAAAATGCAGTAATTTTGAGGGGTTTGTAGGATAGGGTTAAGGTTAGAAAAGGGGTCCAGATTATGGTGAATTCTACAGCTAGGGGGTAGAAAAATTGGAATTTCGTACACAAATATATATTTTTCAGTCCCCGCGAGCATGTCTTTGCTTTTGTGCATTAGCAGAGCACATGTCTGAAAACTGCTTATTCTGCGCTTGGCTCAGCAAGCATTATGAGCACGAGACGATCTGAGCAGGCCTTTATCACCGCGTGCTCTCACTGTCACCTGCTAGGCTGGCAGAAAGTACCACCACAGCTGGAAGCTCAGGGCAGCACCAGGCTATGCGCCGAGTCATGTTGACCTGAGAGAGAATAAATCACACAGGCACTCTGGCCTGTCACAGTCAAGCCTGGATTTCCCCACTGCCCAATTAAAGCAAGGGAAATGAGACGTCTTTTCAAAATCAAAATGGCCATTTGCAATAAGGGAAACTCACAAGTGCAGCAAGAAAGTGGGTAGCGAGCCCTGGCAGCAGATCGGAAACGACTCAGACCCCGAGCAAACAGAAACTTTAACTTTTGAGCAGCAAGACCGTGCCCTGAACTGTTGACAGAGTGGAAAGTAACCAACCCTGCGCCTAGAGATTCATCATCCAGAAGGGTTGTAGTTCATCCCTCATTGGGTGCACAGGTCTCCACTGATTAGCTTGAAGTGCTTCTTCACTGCCATTGAATACAGCGAGTGCCGATAGTGTTGTAGAGAAAACCTACAGGACAAGATCTCCTGAAACAGGTTTGGTTACCCTTGCTCAAAAAAGAAGCAATGCAGAGACATGTTGAAGACATTGGTCAGTGGCAGAAGGTTTGCAGGATCATAAGTTTTTTCCTGCTGAGGCATTAAAAAAGATGCGCTCCAACAGCCCCCAAAAACTATTTTCTAAGAATATTTCAACAACAACATAAAGAAGGCACGGTAACGGTGATGCCTTCACATGGCTATATAAAGTATAGAGCAAATTAATAAATGACACTTACATTATTGACTTTCTTAAAATAGTCCATTACAATCAAGAGTTTCAGCTAAGAATTGTGTCATTAATGAAAATCAATTCTTCCAATACCATGAAGTAATGTTACTATGCCACAGGGCAAAACACCACCCACACATGCTGTTGAGGTGCAGGTTGTCAGGCTCTGCAGAGCGAGAGACACGGCAGCGGGCTTATGTAATGCTCTTGACAGAAATGTTCCCTAATAGCATTTTCGCTCAAGTCGTGAGGTTGACAACAACAGCACAATTTTAAACCTATGCATTGTGTTACTATGCTGCCAGGACCCCTGAGTGGCAGATGGCTTTATGGTAACTTGTAAATCAAATCAAGAGAGAAAAGCTCCATTACACTCATTAAACAGAACTGAAAGCTACCACAGACACACTGCCAAGAGCACATTCTACAGGGTGTTTGAACTACTCCGATTTCAGGGTATACCCTGTGTCCTCAGAGGCCATTCAAAGCCAAATCCAGGCCATTCAATTTGGCCTAAGGCACATAGGGCCCACAAACTTTCCCAAAAACAAATGACGACAATTTCACCTCGGACCATAGGGTGTACAGGTATGGGGGCATATATGTTGCTAGGATACACAAAAGTGTTGTATAGATAAAACCTATTAAACGTCAAAACGAAATATTTAGACAATTTGAAAAAGAATGCCAATATTTAGGAGAAATTATCTCTCAAAAGGGTCACTCTGAGCCAGCTCAAGAATACAGACCTTTTCCAAGTTCACGCCATAAATTCCAAATGAATTCTCCAAATAAATAAATGAAAGGATATATAAAGACCTTTACAATGTTTCAAATTAATGCGACCCTGTGGATCTACTCTAAATAATTTAGCTGGGATTTTTTTTTTTGCCCCTGGAGCTAAATTATCAGCTTTGTGGTTCTCTGCATTTGTGATTCTTGCAATAGACCACTGCAATATCTGCAACTAATTAACACTTTCCCTTGAAATTCAAGGAAAATAAAATACTCCTTCTTAAGAAAAGACACAGTCAAAATATCTTTAAAAGTGGGTTTTCAGCTCTGAGGCAATATTTCCCAAGAACTGCAGCACTCAATTTCCTTATGTAGGACCAACTTACTTCTAGACAAGATAATATTTAATATAGCTTTACTACTTGTAAATCTTAATTTTGTTGCAAGGAAGCAAAAACTTATCATGATTAAAGATTATCCATTTGGGTAAACAAATGTATCCAATGAAAAATATGTAATTGATGAGGCTTAGAATGCAAAAACAAACAAAAAAATAAGTGAAAATGATACAGCTTTGAAAGCCGAACAACACATTAAATTACTAGGACTGAGTCCCATGATTTTAAATATACATTTCCCAGAGGATATCTTTCCAAGAAAATAATTGACATGAACTGTGAGGTCCTTGATCGTATGGAATGACCAAATATCATACCTCCAAAAATTGTGCAGTTTTTGGCCAAATATCTTTCCTGAGGCGATTTCGGCATTACACATAGAATAGTACACCAAAACACACATTTCCTGACACCATTTCATTTCAATACCGAGCTAATTTCAAACAGCTCAACCAGCAAAACAATATAGAGTATGAAGCTTAACTTCTCAAGAATTCTACATCTAATCATTATCCACGAACGAGCAGGGGGGGGGGGGGGGGGGAATCCCGGGAAGTATCAAGATGCGACTGTCGGGAGCTACAATATCATGGTCTAAAGAAGGGTTAAACTATTCAGTTATTCACTTCAATAAAGTCTACCCAGCAGGGTTAACATGTTCCAGAGAAGGTATAATTACACTGACACATCAAGTTGCCAACAGTCTTTTCTGTTCTCACTCTGTTTTTTTGTTCCATTTGCAACAACAGCTGCAACACCTGACAGGCATGTTCTCTCCTCCACAGCATGTTTTCCACACCTTTGTGCACAGGCATTACACGGGTGCGGCACACTGACACAAAAGTTAGGCTCGCGCTTGGGCTGGGGAGAGATTAGTGAACAGTGCCAAGCTCCTGCAGAGTGACAGCCACCAATGCGCATGCACATCAATCTTCAACAGTTGACAAAACAGGATGCTGTGCTGTGGGTGTAAAATGGCTGTACGAGGCAAAACAACCCCTTTCCACCCAAGCATCTGAGTGGCAGCTTTCTTTCTTTTTTTTTTTTTTTAAAGAAGAAAAAGAAAAGCACACAAACGGGCAAAACTAAAACAGCGCATCAAGACCGAGGCTCTGCTCTCACAGACAGTGTGACGGTGGGCCGCTGACGGCTACAGGATTGGGCACATGATCTCATTACAAGGATTTCTCCTATGAACACACTCCAGCAAATTGTCCATAAACAATGAGCAAAGTGTTTTTTTTAAACTGCTGCAAAAAAATGAGCAAGTGAAAGGGATACGGAGCATAAAATAAGGGCCAATGGAGGGTTAGTGGGCAAGAGGACATAGAACAGTGGGTACGAGGCAGGGGCTCAGACTGGTAGGGGAAAATACAGGGGCTAAAGCTCAGTAAAAAACAGATACGATTCAGCGGCTAAAGTATGGTTAATGTGGAGCAATAACATGGTTCAGACGCACCATTTCTCCCTACTCGATTTCATTCAAGTGCATTTTAGAGTACTCCGGACGCACAGAAACATAGCTTAACAGGCACTCTATTTACACAACAACTGCGACCTCAAGTCCACCCACAGGCTAGACAAAACCAACCAATGACCTTTTGTTCTCAAGCCCCATCCATCAGGGTGGTCAACCAAAAGTGGCATTTACACACAATCCCGGTGAAAAATATTTCAATATTGTGAAAAAAGAAATAATTTGGACAATCAAGACACTTTTCTGACGCAGACAATCCGCAAAGTATGGGAAATACAAAGTGTTGCAAAAGCTGGTTCATCGATAGGGTTAGAAATGAGAGAAAAAAAAATTGCTTGGGTTCAGCTGTGGGCTCCTCCAGCAGCATTTCTGAAGGAAAAGATGGCAGAAGTGCTCCAGATGGGGAAAGTGGCAAAAGTAGGTTATCGGCTGACATATGAGGCACCTGACAGAGGCTACTCAGGCTTGGCCACATTTTCCATCTCGCATTAAAGTAGACGAGCCCGTTTGACTCACCTCCGGCTCTTCTCATATTGGGTGTAATTTCTATGCATTAAAAAGACACGCATGCTCAAATTACTTTGATCTTTACAAAAAGAACATCAAAAGCACAGGAAAAATGCAGGAACTGAAAGTTTTATTACCTTTCTTGATGATATGAAGCATATTCAAGGTCATACTCAGTCTGTAAAGAGATACAAGAAGAGATTCAGGATCAACTGGCCTCCGTTTATTTCCGTCATGAAGCAATCATTAGGATGTGCACAAAGGGATGCAACACTGGGCCAATGACAGTTTGAAACAAGTATTTGCCACTAACGTGTCAGCCAGGAAATGGCAAATCGTGTCAAAATGAACAGAGTCTCGGTGTAACCTTGAGAGTGACGCGAAGGTCACCAAAATCGACTGGCGCCGGGGCACCACCCTAATACATGTTGACATGAAATTTGAAGGAAATCCGTCAATTTGTTCGTGAGATATCTCGCTGAAAAGGATTCGGGACGTACGTACGTACGGACAGACGTACAGTCGTGAATACTAAGTCCCGGGGAAAAAAAAAAAAACAAGAAACGCCCGCGTTTGAACACCCTCAGCCTGACTTATGAAGTGTCCCAGAACAATTACACAATAACCAAAGTAGAATTCCACAGAACATACATTTACAAACACAAAAATGCCCAAAGTCCCACAAAAATTTTGGAAAACTCAAATTTTTTTCACTAATCTAGAACCCTGCATATACATGATCGTTCCCCCAGGTATAAACCCCCTAGCTCAAATGCTTCATCAAAATCAGTCCACGACAAAGTTTTTTTCAAAAACGCCAAAAATGCCATTTTTTCCCCAAAAAATGGTCCGATCTGAAAAAGTCTTTCCTGGCTTGGATTCCCTACATTACCGCGAATGTTTTGGCATGGGTAACTAGTTTATTGGTGCTGACTTTAGAGGTGCACACACAGACAGACAGACATACGGACAGACAGACAGACAAACTGATGACAATACCCTTCGGCCTGAAGTCGGGCCGAGGGTAAAAACCAACTTAAGTTATCTTAGATTCAACAGAAGTGAAGATCACAATTATGCATCTCAAGAGCAGAACAGTTCCAGAATTTTTCTTTTCCGTGATCATACTGGAGATTCGTGATTCACCTTGAAACATTAACTTCCTCCTACTTTGTCAGAGGACGCATCATCTACTGCAGTAGAATTTTATTTATCCTCTGCTAAAAATGCTAACTCATGAACAGATTCAGGAGAAAATCACACAGCTATTTAAAAAAAAAAAATCATTAAGAAGACATCCAGGAATGGAGTCGTTTGCCTAGTTTGATATGGACCATACATTCACATTGATGCTTAAAATCTTAGCAGATGCTTTTTGCCAGAGTGATTTCAATCAGTCAGCAGATTCATTATAAACAGACATGACTTACCTCAAAGAGGCTACCTTCAGCGAAATGCAGAACCTCCAAGACCGTGTCTGACTGGATGAATGCTGCGGAGACAAGCATAATTCTGTCATTATTCCACTTCCCATGCCAGCTATACAAAAACAAAATTCATCAAGCATTTTAATCCTGTATTCTGACTTAAACACTTATATCTATTATCTTTTTTCTAGAGAACTGCCATCAATTTGAAGTAATTTTGACTTATTTCTAGATTTGTCCGTGGGGTAAGTGAAATTATCCCACTCCATGGACAAATCCAGAAAGGAGTCAAAATTATAATCCGTGGCTGAATTTCTTTATCCAAGATAAAAAAACATATAAAGAAATACGTGTTTAAGTCTGAATATAAGATCAAAATGCTTGGTAAGATTTTGTTTTAGCATTGAACAATTTGTTAGATTCTCACAGTGGAACCAAAGGCTGGCGAGATGGGTCACACGAGTGAAATTTCCTCCACAACCACCAGGCATCAGCCTAGTTCTTCTGGGCTTTCTAAAAAAAACAAATTTAAAAATCTTCCTCTCCATTCCAAATTCAGTTCTGATTTTCCTACATCCCCCAAAAGGTACTTACTGACCAGTGATCATTACATTGGGTTATTAAAGTTCTCAAAAAATAAACAACAAAATCTGCAAGTTTAGTTAGTTATAAATACTGTGGCCTTTGTGTACCACCTTCAGAGAATCTGCACACTACTGACCAAGAAAAGGACTATAAGGACACAAAGGGTAAACTGCCAACTCAAATCAAACGTAGGGGTGGCCCATGTTATATTTAATAAAAACATACAGGATACAGGGTTCTCTGGGAGGCACTGAAAGGGTATCAATAATCTGAGGACAGCAAGGCATATTGTGACAACCCAGTTTTTTTTAACCACCCAGCACCATTAATATGTGTCTGTACTGCACATGTGCTGTGCAATGCTATAAACACCTTGCATAGTGTATAGGAAATGACTGCCTTTTTATGTTTATTAAGCCACAATTTGACTGATTTTTGTCTGACCCAACATGCAGCAATGGAGGGAAAACATGTGACCCCCCTTCCAGTATTTCAATCAGTGGAGAGTGTGGATTATTTCCATGTAATACTGACACATCATGTTATTTCCTCAAAACACACGATGCATCTAGGATGTACTTACAATGAGGGAAAAAAAGAAAATCTTACAAAATACAATTCATCAGAGAGAGAGAGAGTGAGAGAAACACACGCTGCAAACTAAATGAAGACCTGGCAATTGCCTGATCATCCAATACTGGTGAATGAAAACTCAGCCATTAAATGATAATCAGGTCTCACTGGCAAGCAGTTCAAGCAAGGACACAGAGCTCTGTGAGCTACAGGATCTATTATTAACCTGCAGTGCGGTGTAGCACTGCTGGCGTTTATAGGTAATAGAGGTAGAGTCAGTCCATAGAACAGAGTTCAGTGCTCTCTCTGCTGCTGTGATTATGGTTCAAAAAAACCACAAGGTAGATATTACACAGACAAAATGCTTACTACATTTGGTGAGGAACGTTACCCTAAAGATACTATGATCCAAACCAATCCATCCATGAATACCATCCCAAAAAATTAATTTAGCAATATCTTCAAGGGTTTTCTTGTGTATTTTGACCCTGCGTAGCCCCTATATTAGGGATTTTGCAAGGTTTGGCTGGGCGTATTGTTGCAGCCCCCGGACGGAGTCGGCCGGCTACTATGGATTCATGCTTGTCGTCCGCAGACACTTCCTTGTGGACGCTGTACAGGCTTTAATTTTTTTGACTGATTACTTTCATATCTGGTATGGACATGTGTTATACTTCACTTATGACACCTAACACCTATCGATTTTGCTTGCCATGGCGACATTAGTGGCCGAATAATGCGCTACAAAGGGGAGAAACGGGCTTTTGGGGGCTACACCCATGCTGTGGGGCTGTATTTTTTATTTTTTTATGGAACGCAGCCATTAACATACTGCAAATGTAATTCATAGGGCTTGAGACATTTCAAGTGAGCCCAGGTCCACAGCTGTGAAATGGCTGTCAGCATGAATGGGAGGTAGGGCCTATCGCCAAAAGCAAATCTTGAATTTCAAATCCCATAATTATAGGGTTTGTCCTCAGTGTGTTGAACTATATAGACTTATCTTATATGCCAACTGCGAAATAACCCTGTACAACCACAGTAAAGCCTGTACAGTGAAGTCAACCTCTATTGGAAAACCTAGTATTCTCAGTCTGCAGACAGTGCATTTCACAGGTGGTCCCAAGTCCAATAACAACGTCGGTGCGGCTACTGCAAACTGAACGAGCCAGTCGAAATGTACTGATTTTGTAATTTACATTCAAATGAACACCCGGATAGATCATTCAAAAATGTACAGAGTAATCCTCTTCAGGCGACAGCGTAAGCTTAAAATTACGGCACACTCAGCTGTTATGCAATGCAACAAGAATGTTTTCAAAATGTACTGCGATGTACAGAGTAAAGCCGCTTTCACACCAGACGCGGAATGAATTTTTCGCACGTCTGACTACATTCAAAATCAATGCAAAGACGTATTCGCGTCTTTGCTTTGACTTTGAATGTAATCTGTCGTGCGAAATTTTTTTCTTTAAAAACCCCGTGCTAGATTAGCTAGTCCCACAGCCAGAATTCAATGATTCTGTTCCACGATACAGCTGGTCGTCCTACATGGGTTTAGGTGAGAAATGACTTTATTGCACGTGGTAACACCTGCGTTTCCAGGCAGCGAATGCGAGACAAGCCGCAGTTCGTCTCCCCTCACGCTGTTCAAAACCACTTAGGGGCGAAGCAGGGTCAGGTCAGAGGCTTCCATGATGGCCAAAGCTGCTGCTCAGCTCAACCCACGAGCTTTCTTATTCGTCCTTCCACCTTCGAGGAGTGCAAAAAAATATCAACCTCGCCAACTGATGCAGAGCAAACAAACTTCCTTTTCATTATTAGCCCGTTTAGCCTCAAGGCCAATCGGGCTTATGCTGTGGCTAGATGCTTTTGTGGTGGTCTGTCACGTGTCCGGAAACGTCTTGCCTTGTCAGCGCTCTAGCGCCTTCAGTTTTTCACAGATCCTTTTCATATTTTATATGCATGTATATGGGATGAAAATCTAGGCCAAGTTCGATTTGGCCCATGTTTTGCCAGGCAGGCACAGTGGTTTTGCCACGATTTGTTTTCTTTAGTCCAATGCATCAGGTAAGAGGTAAAAGCCTTGCAAAGTACTCTCACGCTTACACGCCCGGCCAAAAGATAAAAAGGATTTTTTCAACTAAAAGCATGTTAGCTTTTAACAAGACACTGTAAATTTGAAATTTTAAATAGATGACAGGCAAATTTATAGAGGCTAATCTGAAGATGGAGATCTCAGTCTTGCAATAATGCAGACAAATCAAGATAATGAGCATTCGAGACTCCCCAACCACACCAGTGGCGAATGAGCAAGCACAAGGCAAAAGCACATGTGCCATAAATTATTTAATCAGTCTCTTTCTCTTTGTGCAAACCGCTCCCCTGAAAGCAAACAGCCCTGCAGATATGGGCGCATTACAAGTCCTACACAAGTGATTGCAGCACATATCAGATACATGCTGTATAGTGTTTAAGCACCTGCTAGTAAACTTGCCTCCATGCACCAACATGAGTGTATAAAACGGGCAGCAGCAATTTGAATATGCAAGAAAATCCAATAAAAAGTGTGACACTGACAGAACAGCAGAAGGCAACAATTTATAGGCAACATTTTGCTCAAGTTTTCCTTTTCAGACAGAAAGCAGGATTCCTTCATGCAGCTCATTCATTTCCAGTGTTTCCAATTGGGAATTCAAGCTGGAGGCAGAGCAGACAGGTTCTCCCTGGTAACTGAGGGCCAGTGTGAATAGGCTGTATGTAAAGGAGATGGAGTGGGAGAGGAACTGATGGCCACTGGGGGAGTAAGTCTCACATTTGCAGATCCAGGCCAGATGCTTGGGGCAGAAAGAGGCAGAGCAGAGCCAAAATGGCGGCGCTTGCACATAAACAAAGGTGTTTTATCAGTTACATAAGGTGGCTTGGAGCCAACTGATAGGCTACCGCATAATTTACTCAAAGATCACATTCACAACAAACTCAAAACATCTGACTCAGACCTGGGGCCAAAGTAAATTGATAAAGGACATAACAGAAAGTTGGGCTTCATTCATTTCTCACCGCAGGTACAAGTGATGAATAGCCAATAAAAAGAGTTTGTGGTGGGAGGGACATCTCTTGACATCATGTGGACTTACTAAACATGCCATGCATGCATCCCAAATGTAAACACATAAACACAAACATGCACAAACGTGAAAATGCGCAGGTGCATCTCAATAAATTAGAATATCATCAAAAGGTTGAATTATTTCAGTTATTTGATTCAAAAAGTGAAACATATTATATAGATTCATTACACACAGACTGATATATTGCAAGTGTTTATTTCTTTTAATTTTGATGATTACAACTGACGGCTAATGAAAACCCAAAATTCAGTGTCTCATAAAATTAGAATATTGTGAAGAAGTTCAACATTGAAGACTCATGGTGTCACACCTGAGCCTTTACATGGTCTCAGTCTGGTTCAGTAGGCTAAACAATCATGGGAAGACTGCCGACTTGACAGTTGTCCAGAAGACAATCATTGACACCCTGCATAAGGATGGTAAGACACAAAAGGTTATTGCTTAAGAACCTGGCGGTTCAGAGTGCTGTATCCAAGCACATTAATGTGAAGTTGAATGGAAGGAGAAATGTGGTAGAAAAAGGTGCACAAGCAACAGTGATAACCACAGCCTTGAGAGGATTGTGACAGGAAGCCCATTCAAGAATTTGGGGGAGATTCACAAGGAGTGGACTGCAGCTGGAGTCAGTGCTTCAAGAGCCACCACGCAAAGACGTACGCAGGACAGGCGTTTCAACAGTCGCATTCCTTGTGTTAAGCCACTCTCGAAAAAGAGACAACTTCAGAGGCATCTTACCTGGGCTAAGGACAAAAAGAATTGGACTGCTGCTCAGTGGTCCAAAGTCCTCTTCTCAGATAAAAGTAAATTTTGCATTTAATTTTGAAATCAAGGTCTTAGAGTGTGGAGGAAGAGATGAGAGGCACAGAATCAAAGTATCTTTAGGTCCAGAGTAAAGTTTCCACAGTCAGTGGTGGTTTGGGGAGCCATGTCATCTGCTGGCATTCGGTTGGTCTACTGCGTTTTCTCAGGTCCAAGGTCAGTGCAGCTGTCTACCAGGAAGTTTGAGAGCACATCATGCTTCTCTCTGCTGACCAGTTTTATGGAGATGCTGATTTCATTTTCCAGAAGGACTTAGCACCTGCCCAAACTGGCAAAGGTATCAATACCTGGTTTAAGGACCATGGTATCCCTCTGCTCGATTGGCCAGCAAACTCGCCTGACCTAAACCCCTATTTTGAAGAGGAAGATGCAAGACACCAGACCCAACAATGTAGAAGAGCTGAAGGCTGCCATCAGAGCAACCTGGGCTTCAAAAACACCTCAGCAGTGCCACAGGCTGAATCTCTCCATGCCAAGCCGCATTGCTGCAGTATTTCATGGAGAAGGAGCCCAGACCAGGTATTGAGTGCTGTACATGTTCATACTTTTCAGTAGTCCAGTATTCCAGTGTTAAAAATTCTTATTTTTATTGGTCTTAAGAAATATTCTAATTTTCTGAGATACCGAATTATGGGTTTTCATTAGCTGTCTGTTATAATCATCTGTTATAAACACCTGAAATATATCAGTCTGTGCATAATGAATCCATGTTATATGAGTTTAACTTTTTTAATCAAATTACTGAAATTAATCAACTTTTTGATGATATTCTAATTTATTGAGATGCACCTGTATTTCAGCCTAAAGGTGAGGGTCTAGTGCGATTCTGCATAGTCTAGCCTAATCTTCAGGCAACAGTTAGCTAAAAATGCTCAGCATCAACCAGAATCAAATCAAAGTACTACTCAGCAACAGGTGCTTTTGCACAAATATGCAGAGAGCCTTGATATTAACCTCATCTAAAAGGCTAAAACTGATTACATGGACCAATGACAAACCATAACATAAGTCTACGGCAGTGACTGAAAAACTAATCGCAACAGGACCTGAGATTCACACAGGAAAAGTCAACATTCAGAATGGGGTTAGATTGGTACACGTTACTGTTTGACAAGTTGCCACTTCGTGCTTCCCTGACAGGTTGAGTTCAGAATGTCCTTGTAAAAAAGCAATGCGGCCTTTTTGAAGTAAAGAAATGCAGAAGAGCTACAAAGTTACTTACGGTTTTAACGCACCACCACTTTCAATAAGATTTCACAACCCAAAAGAAAAACTCATTATTTCTTTATTGTTCTTGAAGTCATCTTCCCTCAAGCAAATGTCAAGCTTATGTTAACCTCCCAGTCAAGGTTGTCCTGAGCACCAGTTAAAATGGTAGAAAGTACTGCAGAACTCCATCTTTGCTGACATTCAGAAAATTTAGGCTATGCAGAGACAAAGAGCACTTCAACGCAGTAAGCAAGCAGGCACAAATTTAGTGAGAAAGCAGCCAGGCTTGAGACCAAAGGCAAATGAGTACAAGAGGAACAGGTTATCGTGGCAAGGAACAATTTCACTTTCAATGACTGTCAATTTTACAGGCTTCAATCTGTCCCTGAGCAGTTGTAATGTCACCATGATTACACACAGATGATACAGGGCTGAAACTTTTTTTTCCGAATCAAACTTGCACAAGGACATTTACAGCAGTGTGAGTCCTTCCTAATGTCTCCATACTCAATGCCACTATGGCATCTTTGTCAATTCTCACTCCCATCACCCACTAACACACACTGAAGCTAATTAAAGGCACTTTGTACAGAAAAAACACCCAAAATAAACCAGTAACTCGTCAGTCACCTCACAGATATATTTATATATAAGAAATATAAAAACTTACGGATATATAGCAAAAGCCAGTCAATCAGAGATTGAGGCGCCAAGGCTTTTTTTTCTGGTTGGACATACTATCAAATCTAATACCCAGACAAAATAAGAATGGAAAATCAACAGCTTTTGTTCCTTGAGGCCCAAGATTTGAGAACAAGAGCTGTAGTTGAAAAATTAGAAATTTCAGGAGCCTCAGATCTGAAATGCCCCCGAGGCCTAGCCCACATTAAAGCCTCATTTCAGCAGCTCTATTTACCCACAGAGCCACAGGAGGCACAAAAAAGCCAGCTGATATCCATGAACATCTCATCCTCTCCAAACTTACAGAGGTCAGCTGAAAATGAAGAACAAGTCCACACAGTGTCATTCCGATTTAGTCTTAATTTGACTCGAGCAAACTACGAAAACCCACTATGGGTCCCCGCAAATGAATGGTCGTTTACCTGAATATTAGCATACCACAGGAATTCAGTAACTGCCCAGAATTACATCAGCACAGGATTCTCAAAGAAATCAGGAATTTGACACACAATTTTATATCGCAATTTCAGCCCGAGCTCAGCATTTTTTCCCCAACCAAATCACCAGTTTCGCAATGAAAATTATTTTTACCAAATTTAAGCCTTTCAGCTGCATCTCAGTGAAAAATCTTGAGGCTGACACTTTCGGGAAATCTCTCATGCACACACGGAGTCCAGATAATAATTGAAAATATATGTAAGTAAAGCCATTCAACTTTATTTTCATTTTGCAGAACAGGGCACTAACAGGACAAATAGCAACTTCACTTTAAACAGTGGTCTTTTAACGGCAATATTCCGCCCATTTTAACAGCAATACTCCACCCAAAAGAATCTTTTCACACAACAAATACACAAGGGAAGCGGTTTAACTGAAGCATATCGGACATATTACTATTACCTGACCAATCTGGATTTTGAGGCCGATGACGATTCCGATATTTGGCATTAAAAAAAAAATAAATAACAAAAATCGGATAATCGGTTAATCGTCGATTAATTCAAAAAAAATGTATAATGCATAAAACAACTTCTTTTTTGGTCCCTTGATGCTTACAACAAAGATATGAATTACATGCAGAACATTTTACTGTTTTACAATACTTCGTCCTTTCGTATTTATTTAAGAGAGAGGAATCTTCAAGTACAAAAACATGCAAAAAAGCATTAAACCTCTGAAAAATTATATAACCTTAAAAAAAGAGTCAATCTATAAATGGGTTCTGAAATACATCTTGTCTTGTACTTCTTGTTGCTGCAAATTAGAGGTAGTTTATAGTACGGGTAGAACAACTTTAAAAAAAGTTGTAAACAAGTAATTGTGAGAGGACAAAAACACTAAGGTAACATTCTTTTCACAAGCCTCCTTTATTTTTCTACTCTACAACTTTCAAGATCAACTTTCAAGTACAAAATAATGTGCAAAACTGCAGTAAATTTCTGCAAAAATCAAATAAACAACCTTATTTTAAAATGTAAATATATTGATGAATTATGAACTCGATCTTGTCACATCTGCCTTTCAGCCCTAGAGTCCTTCTCATTGGTGCAAACTGTTTTATGAGAAATTAATAATATGCGTCTCATCGGCAAAACTTCGGCCAATGTTGATTATTTTGAAAAGGACTATAATCGACCGATTAAATTAGCCGCCGATAAATCGGTCGGGCCCTAAATATTACATCATCCATGGCTGCATTTGATCTGGGGGCAGAAATCTAGAGGCAAGATCACATCTGGCCAGGGAACTTTGTCCCAAGGAAAACCCCCTCTCAAACCCCACCATTCAAAATTTTATTTATATTCATGTATCAAGTATGATCATAAATAAGGAAACATAAAAAAATAACAACACCCCGCCAGAAAAAAGAATAAAGCCAATAATGAGCAACACCAAAAATAGGAGTGCAAGACATCTACACGCCCCCCCTTAACCACTGGGGCAGGAGATACTACCGACTGTGATCATGGACTACCCAGATTTAACAGCCAAGTGAATGTGGAATTGATGAGACAATTGTGCCAGTGCAATTCACAAGCACATCATCTCAATGTTTTCAAATATCTCTTTTTAACAGCACCATTTCGGCATGCTTGAAGTCATCAGTCAACTTTCACATCTCTCACGCAGAGTGTTCGTTTCTTCCAACATTCACAGAACAGAACAAGCTCAAAGCTCAAAGATATATCGTGTTGTGACGTCAGTAACTGCATCCCATGTAACACAGAAGTTGGTGAGAGGGCTTGACGATAAAGAATAAAAAAGATAGACAAGTAAAAAATTAGTGAGCTCAACTGGAATTTTTGACCAGATCCACTTACTTTGTAGTTATAACCACGACTGTGCAATGATGTTTGCAGCAAGCAAACTGTGGATGCCACCCATAATGTTCAGCAATTCCAAGTCACGTTACATAATTTTCTCAAGCGCCGTAAAGCTGCCTTGACATTGGACGCGAAAACGAATTTTTCACACGGCAGATTACGTTCCAAGTCAACGCAAAGACGCAAATGTAATCTGTCGTGCGAAAAAAAAAAATCGTTTCGCGTCCAGTGTGAAAGCAGCTTAATTCTACCTCTGCCCGTGGCAACCGTCAGGAAGTTTCATTTCATCATGCCCAGGTCCTCAAACTCAAAGTACTCGTTCAAGTGATTCAAACTTTTAAGTTCTTTTAAATTTTGGACCCAATCACGACAAAGCACTCGCAAGCGTCTTATCAAAGCGCATAACCTGACATGCTTGTTTGGCGACGCGTGCAGGCTATACTTCAACGAGGATCTCAAATGTAATCAGTTAGCCTATAAGAGAGACAAACTCGTTATCAGGTGGGAGATCGCGTCTTTGGAAGCATCTCCCTGCCCGCAATTTAAGGATGTGACTGAGCAAACAGTTAGTGGACCAGAAATCCAAAACGCTTTATAATTGTCGGAAGCCATCCGGTAGTTACCCGCTCTGTTTCACAGCCATCAGTGTCAACTCAGTGTGAACTGCAGACACATTACTGCAAGAATAACATTAATTTGGAAGAAACAAGACAAAAGTTGCGATATTGCTCGCATGGTCTTCTCTACGGCTACGATCAAAGTCGCAAACAATACTGAGAGAGATGAATCCGGACAAACTGGCAAATACACGCCCATTTAGGATGCACTTCGCATGCTTGCTTTTTTTCTTTTTAATGATAAACACGGGTAAGGTAGAAAAAAGCTTGCTCTAACGCTGGCTTGATTGCAAATCTTTTGCTACGAGTTCTGAATGATGCTTCCACAGTCATAAAATGTAACGTTATAGGCAAGTTAACTTGTCATTTTCCTAAATAGCTGGCCAGCAGGCACGTCACCTAGCTCGCTAGCGCTCACCGTTCATACCTAACAAAGGTTGACTAGATTTCTTTATAGACCGACCAACCATCAGGAAAAATAATTTTGAAAAAGTAACTATAGCTGCCGCAATCGGAACGTGGCATTTTATTTCAGGCCCAGAGAAATCCATACAAGAATTGCCTGCGATTTGGGGGAGTGTAGACCAAATGAACTAGCTAACGTTAGTAGCTTAGCAAACTTCGCTGGGAATAGCGAACATGGGTTTGACAACTGCAATAAAGCAGTAAGCCAGCACTTGAAATCTTATGCGAATTATCTGCTTAATCTAGCTATATAAACCCCTGTGCCAGCATGTTAGCCAATGTTACACAGCTGACATGAGCTAAAGAAACAGTAATGCAGGCAGAATTGAGCAGGAAAAAAGGACTCTCCCCCACTGCTCAGCTCGCCTGATCAACGCACGCTGATCTCGTTGGCCGCTAAATAACAATTCAGTTACAGGTGTTTATTAGAGCGAGAATTAAAAATACCAACCTTGCTTATTGGCCTTTACTAAATGAAATAACGCAATAAATACAATCCACGGGACACCAAGCCATGTTGTTTGCGTCCCCATTGATAAGTGAAACAATATCTCAGCCCGTCGCCTGCGCACCATGCTTCGGTTTTGGTATCAATGAAAGCGTAAGCGCTCGCATGCTCGTATAAACACTGAGTCAGGAGCCAACTGGCTGCATACAGCAGAGACACGCTGTGGACGGAAGTGGCACAACTCCGCACCCAGGCTCAAGTTCATCTACTCAACAAGTGGAGGCGCTGGACCACTTTCACGCCATTGAACGCATATATACACTGCCCGGCCAAAAAAAAAGTCACCGTTTGGAAGTTAATGCGCAAATTCTAAAATTGGTTCATTATTGCGGTTATTAATATGTTTCAGATGGCAATAATCATTCTAACCCTGACTGATGAAGTGCGTCGCTATTCATTTCTTACAAAATCATGTCGGAGAACACATTCCCTGATGGTGGAAACGATGTTACAGTATTTCAGAACGGGCAAGTTATTGGCCTGTATTTAGCAAAGAAAACCACGAATGACAAAACCAAGCTGGATGAATCATTTTCACAAACACATTTTCCACCACAAAGTCCTGACCTTTAACATAATAAAAGTTATTAGGATGTACTCAAGACCACCGAGTGGTTCAACCATTATGTCGAGAAGACAAGATCTTGGGACAAAAATCATGGCATTTCTTATCGAAAATAAATGTTCTGGTATTTCATATAGTTGTCAAAACAACGACAAGACGAAAATGCATTGTAATCAAAGCTACAGGGGTTCCTACTAAATATTTGAGTGTGCGACTTTTTTTTGGCCAGGCAGTGTATAATTTCTTCCCCTCGTCGTATCTACGCTCCAGAGGCGAAGTATATGAATTCTCCTATTGGCCCCATTGCAAAAGCAACCTGCCGATCCGTCCCGCCGAGGTGCGAATGGCAGAACTGCTTCTCTCGTCGGACGCGTTGCGGGGACAAGTAGCCGATCACCTTCCCTCAATTCACCCCGCTGCGGGCCGAATAGCCATCCTTCTCGTGAGCCTAAAATCACAATTTTGGTATGGGAACATTTTAAACATAAAAAATTTCAACATCGATATGACAACCCCTTTCAGTGACTGACAGCAACAGGGTTGATGAACGGGACACGTTCCAATAAACGGTGTTTAATAGACGATGGTTGGGATAAATTACTGCTCTTGGGCTCTGTTGTGGGAAGAAGTGCTGAAAGCGTGTGTGTGCGTGTGTTTGGGGGTGGAGTTTGCTGTCACAGCGTTTGCTGTAACTTCATTGGCCCAAGCATAGCAACATCTCTGTAACTATTATCAACACAAATCGGGTCCGGGTCTTGCGAGGAGAATGAAGTTAAGTGAATTGCAATCCAAATATTAAGGTATGGGTAAATGACAAATATTTGTGTTTTCACGAACACGTTGTCGCTTGTTGAATTGTCAACTGCTTAAATAACGATCCTACTGCGTTCACTTATTTGAGTCATCATAGTTATGGGCTAGTTTCTTTGTATATAACTAATTGCCCTGGGGGTATTCCTCAAAGCTGGGTGACTGAGTAAGCCTGACTTTTTCACAAAGTAAAACCCGGAAAGCTGTATTTATTTCAGTCCATGTTCCAGATTTGAATAGTTTCCAGGTTTTACTTTGTGAAAAAGTCAGGCTTACTCAGTTACCTGGCTTTGTGGAATAGCCCCTAGCTATGTCTGGATTTGACTGATTATATAAGGCTGTTTAAGCTGTGCATACTCCTGTTTGACTCTAACCTCTTCTAGGATACCTTTGATGCAATTAAGTTGCCCCTAATTAAGTGTTCGTATTCATTCATTTCAGAGAAGAGCGTAGTAGTTTTGAAATTTTAGGGCTGCCTTTTGTGCAAGAGCATCACAAGTTGGTGTCTTGAGGAGGGAGCACTCCAACACAGACAAGTTTGAGTAACCCTTTGTTCCAAATCTGCAGGATTACATTAAACCGCATTAAGGTATGTAAGTCCCACGTTTCTCCACGTAGTGGATGTCACAAGGACAACGCACAAATGTTAAATGTATTTTTTGGGCTAAGCCCCGATGGTGCGAATGCACAATGTAATTGTACACAAACACATGCCGTAAAACTTGAGTCACCATCCACTAGAGCTGAGGATGCGGAGGGGTGGTGCCTCGGTCAGAGAGTCGCATGTTTACCACCTGTTTCTGCACCTTTGTATTTGTGACCCAGTATCAGAGTTTCATGTGGGTAATGCCAGAGAGACACCAGTTGTCCTCAGAGGCGGCTGATGTTCGGGACATTTGCAACATCATTGTTGCAACAGGTGATGGGGACTGTGATTCAAATGGACTTGGGTTGAAGATGAGATGTGCTTCTCTGATTAATCCAAAGGCCCTGGTTGGCCTTGGTTCAACTGTTCAGGACTATTGCATTGCTGACAGAGGACTTTACAAAGGATTGATTTTCTTCCCCTATTTGCTGAAGTGTTTGTATGCATCTGATGTATTCCATGATTATTATTTTTTTCAGTGGGGGATATAGAATCATTTATGCATGACTGTCTGTCTTTGTCTGTCTACCTTCCTGTCTGTATTAGAAATATTTCACACAGTTTCATTGTTGCAAACTAAAGCTGAAGTGTGACAGGAACATTGACTAGCTGACAAGATTGGTAGCTAGCAGTCTAACTTGGTTACTTTCGCTCATCCAGTGGCCTGTTTGTTGGATTACTTGAGGGTGACTATCTGGTTTCCTGACCATTATGCTGTATATTGATATATTAAAAATCTTGTATTTGAAACAATCAGACATATATGAACTTGCCTTGCCTTTCGCTTTCACCTCATCAGGTGTTGACTTTAAAATGTGTACACGTTGGCACAAAAAGAAACTGTAAGTGGCTGCTAAAGTGCTGAGCCAAAAATGACGACCAGGCAGTGGTGTTTTGAACTTCCCATATTAAGATTTTCTTGGTAACTGTCTGGAAACATTTCCGATTTTTTTTTTTTTTTTTGTCCCTTTGCAACCCAATGTGTCACTGTCCAATGAATCACGGGGCTCATAGTATATCTTTTCCCTTTGCCTCATCGTTTGTGAATGCAGACAAAAACTGGCTCTTTCATGAATTAAGACATTCACACCCCTCAGCTGGAAAGCAGGGTATTATCTCCTCCCAAATAATTGAATCACCCTAGGGCTACGCAAAATAAAACTGTTACAAAAGGCTATAATTTACTCAGAATGTAAGTAGCAGAATATCATATTTTGTATGTCAGAAGTTAACCATATCAAAGTGCTATGATGTTGCTATGTTTTGCTATCATCCTGTGCAGAAGTTTTCTGGCTGTCTTGCAGGCAACATATTGGATGTTAACTCCCTGTATTTGTTATAAAAGTAAAATATTTCAGCAGGATAGAATATGCTCTTGAG
Organism: Gymnothorax reevesii; assembly: GCA_029721435.1. Classification (NCBI taxonomy): domain Eukaryota; kingdom Metazoa; phylum Chordata; class Actinopteri; order Anguilliformes; family Muraenidae; genus Gymnothorax; species Gymnothorax reevesii. The sequence continues at coordinate 34,675,138 of CM056590.1, forward strand.
TACAGTGTGTAGGCCTCTCACAATTGGCCTCATTTCTCATGCATGGAACTTTCTATTTTGGGATGTTTTGTCAGTCTCTCTTCAACGTTTTAATGTCTACCTGCCATTTCGGTGCTGTTGTAGGTAGGCTACCCTCTCACTGTTGAGGAAATGAGAGGGTGGAGTCCTGGGCGATGCCATGGAGGGATGGCAGATTGCGAGGCCAACAACGATGTCGAGACGCTCATTTCTGCGAAGGCTTGGCTGAAACTTCATGGGCTAAAGGAGAGCAAGCTTAGTCTGTCCCAGATCTTGTCACGAATTGGCTTCAAGCACAGTGACGGTATGCTACTGTCCTGTTGCATATGCCAGTGAATATTCCTAGCTTGGTTTTTACAATGTCTTTCTTGTTGTTATATGAGTTTTGCTGAGATCGATGCTGCAAGCATTTTATGGTTGTACACAATCAGGGCAGGTTGAATCTGGGCGGTTTGCACATATCAGATACCATTGCATTTTAACTCGCAGCTGTTCTCACGATGATGGTGTAATGCTTTGCCAATATTATGATAGTGGCTCACACTGTTATTGTGTTTTTGCCAGGTATAACTACAGGCCACAAATGAAAGGTTCCCATTTGCCAACTATTTACCATTCTTTGAATAGATGACTCTCGCCTCCCTTGCCTGAAGTGTCCACTACCTGCCCCCCTGGTCATCAAAAAAAAAAAACTTGAGAAGTGACAGCTGTGGTGTCATATTGCAAAATTGATTATGCTAGCCAGTCATTTCAGCTTGAAATAGATATTTTCCAAGAAAAAAAACCACAGCTGACCTGATTTTTGTTGATGCGTCAACATAAAATATGTTGAAATAGCAGAAGGAATATGCAATATTTACAGTGCACGCTGCTTATGCTCCCTGAATTTTTTATTTTTTTTGCTTGGGGGTTTATCACTAAAGCATCTGACCATGAAGATAAAGCAAACGCGCAAGCTATTGCATTTTACCTTTCCTTTTGTCCCCATAGATTACGTTCAGTCTCTGAGGAAGCCAGTTCCCTCACAGTATGCTGAAGGAAGGTTTTCTCAGTTCATGAAGGATGGCTCTATATATAATGTAAGAGGATACACTATAGTTTTGACTTGATATCGTGAACCTAGCATATTCTAAATGAAGGAGTGTCAACAGTTATCTGAAAGGAGTAGCATAATGGTGCAGTTTTCGGTATTGTTGCCTTTCAAGGAGGATGTAGTTAAATAAGTGAGGAAAATTACTTCCTTAATAAATTACAAAATTAGCATATATTTAAAGTGCAGTGAAAAAGTACTTTCCCGGCTGCTTCTGTTTTCATGTGAATGTTTTCAGATCTTTGTGCTAATTTTAATATTAGACAAAGGTAACCTGTGTAAACATAAAATGCAGTCTTCACATGATGATTACATTTATTGAAGGAAAATGTTATAAAACTCTACCTGCCCCTATGTGAAAGATAATTGCCCCCTTAGTTACTCAATCAACCAATTAATCAAATTTTATTAATCACTGGGTTCAATTTCACTAGACACACCCAGGCATGAGCACTGCCAGCACTGTTGAATCTGAACATAACATAGATAGAACTTGTCAGGCAATGTAAGATAGGCAAAACGCGGCACATAATGCCATGATCCAAGATATTCAAGAACATGATGAGAAAAAAATTCATTGCCGTCCGTCAGTATGGAAATGGTTAAAAAGGCATTTCTAAGGCTCTGGGATGCCAGTAAACCACAATGTAAGCAATTACAAATGGAGAAGACTTGGAACATTGATGAACTTTCCTTGGATAGGCCGTCCGACCAAAATTCTATCAGGAGTGCATCAACGACTCACCCAGGAGGTCAAAAAAGAACCCAGACAAGCATATAAACAACTCTGGGCCTCACTTGCCTTAGTTTAAGTCAATATTCAGGATTTCACAGTAAGAACAAGCATGGGCGAAAATAGAATCCATTGAAGAGATGCTAGGGGAAAAAAAAACGGATACGAAGCCTCATCTCACATTTGCCCAAAAAAAAAAAAAAACTTCTTAATGAACGCTAAGATTTCTGGGATAATATTCTGTGTTCTGATGAGTCAGAGGTACTGTGGAACTTTTTGGAAGACCGTCAGTATGTCTGATGTCAAGGTAACACAGCATACCACAACTAGAGCACTCGGCTACCGAGTACATGTATCCCCGAAGGCCCCCCAGTTGGGCCCAGATGGTCCCAGAGTACCCAAAATCAATAGGTGTCATGAACTTACCATAATACAAAAGTACATGTCCCAGCAAAATTTGAAAAGAATCGGTGCACTTATATGGGCTGTAGAGCGTTCACAAGAAAATTTCTGCGGAAGCGGCAGACGCGGACGCGTGACGAGGCCAAATCCATAGTATCCTCCGAACTCGTTCGGGGGATACAATAAGAACATCATAATAGTCAAAAACAGGGGTAGTAGTGTGATGATCTGGGGATATTTTGCTGCTTCAGGACCGGGGTGACTTGCCATAATTTATAGCACCATGAATTCTGCTCCCCACGAGAAAATCTTGAAGGAGAATGTTCAGCCATCAGTTTTTGACTAAAACATAAGCACTGTTGGGTTTTTCAGCAGGAAAATGAACCAAAGCACTCAAGCAAGTTCTTGAGCAAGCTCGAAAGAAACAAAATGAAGGTCTTAGAGTGACTTAGTCAAAATCCTGACTTGAATCCAACTGAGATGTTGCTGCATGACCTTAAACAGGAAGTTCATGCTGGAAAACAATTTTGCTGAATTTAACGAAATTTGCAAAGAAGAGTGAGCCCTAATTCCTCCAAAGCGATGTAAAAGAATCATTGCCAGTCATTGCAAATGTTTCATTCCAATTGTTACCACCAACTGTGGTACAACCAGTTGCTAGGCCTAGGAGGCCAACTCTTTTTTTCACATGGGTCATATATTGTAGGTATTAAATAACTCTTTGTCTTGAATAAATGAACGGTCATTTAAAAGCTGCATTTTTGTTTTCTCAAGTTGTCTTTATCTTATATTAAATTAGTGGGATGTTATGAAACATTTAAATATGAGAAGCAAAATAGAAGAAATTGTGGTGAACCGGGCAAATACTTCTTCACAGAACAATACGCGCAATAAGTTAATGCTATATTTGCCTTTGTACAATAATGTGCCTCCCTAAATGGCTGTTAAATATGCTCATTATCTCCTTTGTAATGAAATAGAGCTGTGAAAAGAATGGGTATAGTTTATTTTGTTTCTAGGTGATTGAAGGATATTGCACGGATATGTCATTCTTTGGAATAGAGTTTGTTTGCAGTGTTTATGTAATGCGAAACTTCATCCTCAACAATATTGAAATGCTCTTTGACAGAGATGTATGTCTACAGTAAGATGAGATGTATTTCTATTTCACCAGCTAATTGCTAGCCCTCAGGAGCTGCAGGATCTTTGCAACAGGCTGGAGAGGAAGGCCAGACTCTACCAGAGTAGGTTGGACTGGCTGACCTCTGGCAGTCGACAGGTGTTCGGAGTGGTCCAGGAGCGTAGTGCCACCCTGGTGCTTGACTTTGGAAGAGCCTCGGGGACCCAATTCCAATCCATCCAGAACTCTGTGTGCCAGGTGCTCAGGGAGCAGGTCTCACACATCTTTCGGTTCAATCTCATTCGGTAAGGCGGTCACCGGTGTGGTAATGATGTGCCAAACTAGAGTTATAAACCAGATGAGGGGAAGAATGTCAGTGGTTTCTGGGTTAAGTGAGGTGGTTTATCTGAAGAGTGTCAGTGCAGGGTAATTGTGAGAGAAAGAAGCTTGTGACTCACAGGTTGTAGGTTTGATTTTCTGGTTGGACATCAAAGCCCTTGTATCCTTGGGCAAGATATGTAACTTAAATTGCTTTGGGTTATTTTCTCACATTGTAAATTAATTATACCAGTGGTGTCTGATTCCAATCCTTTGTTTCAACACGTAGGTCAGGGCTATTCAACATGATCCAGAAAGGGCCAGTGTGGGTGCAGGCTTTCATTCCAACTGAGCAGTTATACACCTGATACTACTAATCAACCCCAAGATTCTTCGCTAAAGTCCTTGATTAGTAGTATCAGGTGTGTAACTGCTTGGTTGTAATGAAAGCCTGCACCCACATTGGCCCTTTCTGGATCATGTTGACATGGGAGCCAATTCACATCCTCGGTTTCCAAAAAGGAGGAGTCATATCTTTTGCCTGAGCCCTTTCTTTAGTTGCTTGAATTGCCAAGCAATGTAAGAAAACCACAGAAAATTACACTTGAATGTTTATTTGTGTTTGATGGATATGTTAGATTAATTTCCAAATGTTGAGTGAAGCAATAGTCTAAAGATTCAAGATGGCGTTTTTTTTTTTTTTTGCGCTTTTCTCCAGTGCTTCCACCCAGATGGAGATGTGGCAGATAAAGGCAGTGCCCTCTTCAGATGCCCACATTGATTCTGCAGCAGAGTGGGTTCAGGTGTTGGAACAGCAGGACCCTCCCTCTGGACTGGACACTGCAGAAGCTTTGCTGAAGGCCATGGAGGATCCAATAGTAAGGCAGGAACCTTATTTACTGAGACTGAACAACATCTTTGATTAAAATTCAATATAACATCACAACCAAGCCATTGAGCACCATCAACATGGCTGCAGTAGTGCTATATGATAATAAAGCACTATGACTTTCTTAAAGGCAAAATAATAATAATAATAATTTTTATTATTATTATTATTATAAGTATTATTATAATAATAATATTAATAGACTTTGTCCAATATATTAGCTAACTGCAGTCATTGAAGATTTTTTTAAATCTTTTAAAAACTTATCATTAGAGGCCGAACTGTTTACATGAAGTAGCTCATAACTTTGGTGTTTCTGGCCATTATCAAGGGGAACCATATTAGCATCTGTATGATGTCTAGCAATGCTATGGTAGCAAACAGAGGCAACACTCATACTCAAACACACAAAAATACAGAGAGAGTCTTTATCCTGTTTCAGCTTTGGTAAAAATATGTCTCTATCACTGCATGACAGGTGGAAGCAGTGTACCTGTTAAGTGTTGGGGATTTTGAAGACAGCTTAACAGACCTGCTGAAGGGTAAACTTGGGAATGATGTGTGTCCCATTCACACTGTTTCATTCAATGCAAAGAAGAAGGTGACTATTCAAATCCTAAAGGAGCTGTCTCAGCTTACTGCTGGCAGGTAAGCAAAGATGTTTCAAACTGGGTGGATTTTCCTGGTAATTAGCATAGTCAGCAACATATTTAACCATGTATTACTGGTGAAAGGCATGCGATGAATTACAAGGATGGTTATTCTGCAAGAACAGTTTCAGCAAATTATTTTGGAAAGGTTTTCTTTTTTGTAATTCTGCATACATATCACAGGGAAGTTACCTCTGTATTTGTAATGGGCGATGATAGGACGCCAGGTCCAGCGACCAGTGAGAGAAAGAACAAAGAGCAGCCAAGAAGAGACAAGCCCAAAAGGAGGTACACACCTCCGGAAAAAAATAAAATGGGCGGCCTTAGAAAAATGGTGAACCACAACCAAGATGACTGTGTTGCCTTCAGAATTAGGCAGACCCGCAATAAAAGCAAGAGCGATATGGCTCCACGGGCGTTTAGGGAGGGATAACGGCCGCAACAAACCAGAGGGAGGAAGTGTTATTCCTAGCGCAGATGTCGCATGCTGATACAAACTGCCAGATGTCTTCAATCATGCTGGGCCACCAAAAACGTCGGGCCAAGAACTGTTTGGTCTGAGGAACCCCCGGGTGACCCACCAGACGGGAAGAGTGCCCCTACTGGAGAACCTGGACGCGTACAGAAGGCAGAACAAAGAAACATCCAGGTGGCTCCCCACCAGGACCGAGATCGGACCTTAAGGCCCCCCGCACATCAGACTCAATGTCCCATTGAATGGGGACCACAATCTGATCAGTCGGGATAACGGGAATGGGGTCGTGACCAGAATGGTCGTAAATCCGCGACAAGGCGTCAGGCTTGGTGTTTTTAGACCCTGGGCGATAAGTTAACCTAAAGTTTAAGCGATTAAAAAAAAATGACCACCGCGCCTGCCGGGAATTACGTTGCTTAGTCTGTTGAATGTATTGGATGTTTTTATGATTCGTCCAAACCACAAATGGATGCTCAGCCCCCTCCAACCAATGGTCCCATTCCTCTAACGCCAGCTTAACGGCTAGCAACTCTCGGTCACCAATACTGTAATTCCATTCGGCCGCCGACAATGACCGGGAGAAGTAAGCGCTTGTGTGCAACTTATTGTCCCGAAGGTGGCGCTGGGACAAAATGGCACCCACCGCAACTTCAGAGGCATCTACCTCCACAATGAACGGGAGGGAGGGATCGGGCAAAACAAGAATGGGCTCTGAGCTAAAACGTTTCTTTAACTCCTGAAAAGCAGCCTCAGCTGCTGGGGACCAATCAAACAGTGAGGAGGCATCAATAATGGGGGCAGCTCCTGCACTAAAATTACAGATAAACCTCCAGTAAAAATTAGCAAACCCCAAAAACCGTTGCACCTCCTTAACATTTTGAGGGGCAGGCCAATTCCTGACCGCTGCCACCTCGTCAAGGTCCATGCGTACCGACCCCTCCAACACAACGAAACCAAGAAACAAGACAGTCTTGGCATGAAAAACACATTTCTCAGCCAAGACAAAAAGCTTGAAGGGCCTGAAGCACTTGTCTGACTTGTTGGTTATGCTCTGAGAGGAATGAAGAAAAAATCTGAATGTCTTCAAGATAAACGACGACGAATTTCTCCAACATCTCTCAGAGAACGTCATTAGCGAGTTCCTGAAACATCGAGGGGGCATTAACCAAACCGGACGGCATGATCAGATATTCCTAGTACTCATCATGCATATTAAATGCCATTTTCCATTCGTCCCCCTCCTGAAAGCGAACTAAGTTATAAGCATGCCAGAGATGTAGCTTGGTAAAAAACGACGCCTCCTGCAGACGTTCAAATGCGGAATTCAGCAACGGAAGGGGTTATCGGTTTTTAATGGTGATCTTATTTAAACCGTATAATCTATACAGGGTCTCAGACCGCCATCTTTTTTTCCCACAAAAAAACCCCCGCTCCAGCAGGAGAAGTGGATGACCGAATAAAATCATTAGCAAGAGCCTCCTGAATATATTCTCGCATGGCCTTATGCTCAGGCCCTGACAGCGAGTATAGTGAACCCCTAGGAGGAGTAGTGCCAGGGTGGAGATTGATCTTGAAATCATACGGGCGATGAGGAGGTAAAGTCGAGGCTCGTTGTTTGCTAAAAACCTCCACGAGATCAGCATAATCATTAAGAATATTAGGAGGCAGATAAAAATTCAAAGCGGCCCCCAAACTCTCCACCTGTTCGGGACCTGCCATCTCCATGACCGAATCACAGTCGGAGAGATCCTCCAAATCACAATCATCCTCAGACTGCCGCCAGTCAAATTGAGAATCCCACTCCAACCCTTCCTCTGCCTCCACCCCCCGACTAGGAGGACTCTATGAGACAAACTCCTCAGAATCACTTGCGACATCAGCCTCCCCCCTAGGTTGACGCCTGGGACTACACGTTAAACTCTCCCTACAGTGGGACCTACGATTAGTGCCCCACTGGACAATAGGGCTAGTCTGACTACCCCAACGGATGTGAGGCTTATGTTTCCCTAGCCACGAGTGTCCTAAAACAACAGGAAAAACAGGGGAACAAATAATAAAAAATCAGACCTCCTCAGAATGGCCACCAAAGGGAATAAACATGGTTAGTACTTCTGAGACCTCAGTTATAATTCCAGAACCTAGCGGGCGACTGTCCAAAGATTTAACAGTGCAAGAGTGTAGCAGAGGGCGTTTAGGAATAGAATGCCTCTCAGGTCATTCCGCATCCATAAAACAATCAACGGCCTCCAAGTCCAAAAAAGTCTCTACAGGAGTTGTCTGTCTGCCCACAGTTAATTCTTCGGGAATCAAGGTTCGGAAGGGAATTTGGGTCTGTCCCTCAAGCGCACCCCCCAGCCCCAACCCCCCCCCTTTAGAAACTGGAAAAATACCAAATGATTGGAAACAGGGCAATATAATACCAATGCATAAGAAAGGGGACCGTACCGAGCCAGGAAATTACAGGCCTGACAGTTTAACTTGTATTGCGTGCGAAATATTGGACTCTATCATAAAAGATGAGCTGGACTTATTTCTTGAACGTAACAGTATCTTGAGGGATAGCCAACATGGTTTTCGCAAGGGAAGGACATTCCTGACAAACCTTCTGGAATTTTTCAAAGAGGCCACCAAGACTTATGATCAGAGCAGGACTTTTGACATCCTATACTTGGATTTTCAGAAAGCATTTGATACAGTACAGCATAAGAGACTAATTTTTAAAATGAGCTCCATTGGAGTTACAGGAGGTATTCTGGAGTGGATTCAAAACTGCGTACAGGACAGAACACAAAAAGCGGTGGTCAGTGGTATCTCATCTGAGCAGATTGGTTAAATTTGCAGATGATACTAAATTGGGGGTTTTGCAAATAGTTTAGGGTTCACTAAAGTGATTCAGGATGATTTGGATAGAATCCAGAATTGGGCAGAAATGCGGCAAATGAAATTTAATGTAGCAAAATGTAAAGTTGTACATGTAGGTAATAAAAACATTAGACGGGATTACTTCATGGAAGGTTTAAAACTGGAATATGCCGCACATGAGAAAGATCTGGGAGTGACTGTTGACCAAAGCCTCACAGGCTCGAGCCATTGTGCCGTAGCAGTTAAAAAATCCAATTGGATGCTGAGATACATTGCTAAAAGTACTGAGTACAAATCTATGGAGGTGATGCTTCTTTTCTACAACACATTCGTCAGACCACATCTGGAGTATTGTGTACAGTTCTGGGGACCATACTTTAAGAAAGATATAGAGGCTCGAGAGAAAGTTCAGAGAAGAGCCACTAAGCTTATTCCAGGTATAAAAGATGAAAGCTACAAGAAGAGGCTGAAGATCCTTAATCTCTTTAGTCTTAGGAAACGGAGACTCAGGGGTGAGTTGATTGAGGTCTTTAAATATGTTAAAGGGATTAACAAAGTGAATTATGTAGGATTCCTTCGACCAAGTGTTGTGAGTAGAACTCGGGGTCACAAATGGAAGTTGACCAAAGGTAAATTTAGTGCTGATATTCGGAAATATTTCTTCACCCAAAGAGTAATTTCAATGTGGAATAGCTTGCCTGACCATATTGTTTAGGCAGAGACCTTGGGGGTTTTTAAGAGTAGGCTTACTTAAAGCTAGATACCATTGAGTCATTGAGTATCTGGAGGGATATATTCGCAGTGGTATAAAGAAACTTGCGAGCGTAGTTGGGCTGAACGGCCTGTTCTTTCCATTCATGTTATGTTATGTTATGTTATTTTATGTTATGTTATGTTATGTTATGTTATGTTATGTTATGTTATGATTGGTTTAGGAATGGGCTTACAAGTCCGGCTCACATATGAGCCATCGACCTGCATAGATTCCCCAGGAGTGGAAATTTCAGTGGGCGGAATAGGAGCTATATGCATAGGACGAGGAAGATTAGCCCCGTTGTCAGCGAGAGCTAAAGCAGTACATATTTCTCTGTTGTGCTCACAAATTCCATTATCAATTTGCACAGCAGTGCGAACCAACAAATCCAGAGAACTTTTAGGGTTCTAATGTAGCCAGAGCGTCCTTAACCTTTTCTGCTTAGGTATGAATAAAAACAGTCATTAGAGGCGCCTCTGGCCAGTCCGTCTGTGTAGCTAGAGAGCGAAAGGCTATAGAAAACTCAGCAACGCTCTCGGAACCCTGCCTAAGATGAATTAGACGCGTAGCCGCATCTTGCCAACACACATCTTGATCGAACACAGACACCAACTCCCTAACGAGAGTCTCCACTGAACTCGCGATCGGTGAATTAGATCGAAAAAGTTGCCCGACCAAAGTAAGGGCTGTGTCAGTCAACAGAGATAAAATAAACAAAACCTGAGACCCTTGATTTACAAAACGTAAAGGCTGAGCTTTGAAAAATACTTCACACTGAGCAATGAAGTCTACATTTCCCTTCCTTGCCTCCATATCTTGGGGGTAGCTGGAGTTCAGGCTCATGGGGAGAGTGTAGATATTGTACTTGTGCAACATTCTGTGTAATTTGAATGGATAAGGCTCGAATACTCTCAGTGAGACTTAACAGCACTCTCTCCTGTTTTTGTAAAGCCTCGTCCTGATGGCGGACTCACTCCGCCAACTCAGCCTGTCAACTGTTCAGGGTAGACAAGCCCTTGCCATAGCCTGAGAGTGTGGCTTGCTGACCAGCCAAAACTTTCTCTAACTTAGCCGTGGCTGACGACGGCTAGAGTGTGCTGTAATGGGCAGTAATAGGACGCCTGGCGCAGCGACCAGTGAGAGAAAGAACAAAGAGCAGCCAGAAGAGACAAACACAAAAGGAGATACACACCTCCGGAAAAAGCTTGCGCTTCCAAGGACGAATAAAAGTCCGCAGTGCGAGCAATGGAAGCAATGCGAGAGAGAATAAATAAAGAGAGAAGAGAAAAAAACTTCTAAAAGAAGCAATACCTAACTATAAATGGAAGATAACACGTCACTAGGAGAACTGACTAGAAATATCTTCGGCCGAAGTGCTAGAAACAAACAGACACTCTAGCGATAGGCGTGGCGGACCCCCGGCCATATATAGACTCTGGAAAACTCCGCCCCAGTTCAATCAGCCAGCTGGGCCAGGAATTCGATGGAAAAGAAATCCAATATTGTCCCAGAAGATGGAACAAAGAAAGGTCCAACAAACAAACGCACGCCTAAACCATGACAGTATTTCTGAAACATTTATGGCTAAGCCATTGACACTCCTGTATGACTCATTGTTTCTTTATTGTAGCTCTTGTTTTGCATTCCCAACATGATTTTTTTCCTCAGACTTATCCTGCTCACCCTTAAAAAGTTAAGTAATGAGGTTTCTACCTCTTAATAGCCTAAGACTTTGATTCTGCCTCCAATCAATAGCTATTGTAAAGGAAGTTGGATGTGCTACAGGAATTGATTCAGTTTTCTCTAGAGAACTTTTATCAAGAGGGGCTGTAGATGTCAGTGTGATCCAAACAGAATTTCTTGTCAGTTGTTAATTTGAATTCCAAATTGACTCATCAGCTCTGCAGTCTAAAGCCAATGTTTTATTTTGTGAAGGCCAGAGTCTTTAAAAGAGTAAAAATTATCCTTATATTAATAACTGAATTTCTAAACATTTTAAATGGATCTGAATAATGGAATGTTTTGTTCCATATTGAAAGTACTGAGTGCATTTTTCTGACAGATGTGTATTTTGCCAAGTGAAAAAATGGTATCTTAGCCAGTGTGATATCTGACATTTACAGTACCAAATTCGCTTTTAATAGCTGTGATGTTTTTAGTGTCTGAATATTGTTAGTCTATATACTTCAGAATTGTACCAGATGTCCTGGCAAACATTCACAAACGTAAAACCTTGACCTGATTATGTATTACAAGGGTGCGGACCTTTCTATTCAACAGATTCCACATGTTTGCGGAAATGCATACCTTCAGACGTGAATTGTGCGGCTCAGTGAATGTTGCATGTGGGCCAGCCAAACCTATTGGAGGATTGCCACCAGGTAAGCCATCAAGCTTTTGTGAGGACCATAGGTATTTCGACAGGGACTTTCCACAATGCTGTCAGGCCACGAAAGTCAGCTGTGCCAGCCACTGCAGCTGAGGCTCAGCTGAGTAACATCTACTAATAAAAAAGTCCAGTCCAATAACTGACAGGATTTTTTTGAAAAGGCCTCCCCCTGTGCACTTGGCTGCTTCCTCCTGCATGTAAGCTGCTGCCTGATTTTGCTGCAGCTGTTCTGAAGCCCCTCCACTCAGCCACACCTCTCTCATATTTTTATCAGGCTACCACTAATGGGTATCACCACGGTGTTGTAGATAGCACAGTCACCTCCCTGCAAGAAGGTTCCAGGCCCAAAAGGACAGAGGGCCTTTATCTGTAGACTTGCATGTTCTTCCTGTATTTGGGTTTACTTTTGGTACTTGGTGTCCTCCCATAGTCAAGACATATCATCACTTTGTCAAGTGAGATTTTAAAATGACAAATGTGAATTACTGCTGGATTGTAAGGTTTCACAATGGACTCCCTTGCCTTATCTATGCATGGTTGCTGAGCCAAGCCTCTGAAGACAACTGAGTGGCTATTTTTCTGACAAAATCAAACTTCGATGAAAGTCTTTCTGGTCTATGGGTCCTGGTGAAACCCAAGCACTGTTACTGTCCAAATATTTACTGACCTGGAGCTTAGAATAAAATGGCCCTTGGAGATTTTTGTGTGTTTAAATGAATTGTTTTGTGTGAAGCCATTTTTATACACTCTATATGTGTGCAGGACTAGGAAAGGAGGTCTCTTGGGATTTTTTTCCATTCTGAGATTAGTGGGGTCAAAGTTCAACCTGTTCTATCTAACTGAAAATGCATTTGCAAAGCTAGAATTTCAATCTACTTTACTGTCAATTTACAACACTTCGCTGTGAAAAACTTGGATCACTCTTTGATTTTGTTGGAAAATCTCAATTTTCACAAAATGACCCAGGTGACCCCTTTACCTAGTCCTGCGCACAAACAGTGTGTGTAGTGCCTTACCTTTTGCCAAGGTGCTTCCATTCAAGGACTATCAATGGGGAAAATAATTTATTTGGCATCAGAAGCTTATTTACATATTTTTGGTAACCACTGTAGTTAGCATACCTCTGAGGAAATGGCAACCTCAACCATTTTGGCAGAAAAAGGGTTACACTAATTCTGATAAGTAAGCACATTTGGAAATAAGGTTGACCGAAGCCACATTTTGAATGGCTCAATGTCCTTAAATGAAAGAATTGCTGTAGGTCCAGGAAAAAATGGATGTAAACTTGAAAACATTCCCTAGGCTGGTAATAGGACACAATATTGTGCATTTGGACAGGGGCTGGAGTCAGAGAGGATGTGTTCCTGGTCTGGAAGGAGATGGAGGAGGCTTGGACAACCAGAGCTCGGCTCCAGGCCATACTTACAGAAATTTCCCCGCCAGAACTGCCCCAAGGTAGGACAGTTCTCCAATCATACATTCAGAAAATCTGGTTTATTCATTAGGAAGAAGGCAGGGAATGAACCTTCACCGATTAGGAAACAATCGAATTATTGTGCTGTTGTGATTAGTTTTGTTAGTTGAGCGTACAGTGCAGTATTGGTAACCCAATATGCTTGAAAGGTCTGGGTGGGTGGAGTGAAGAGGATTACATTGTAAGTCAGGCTGGTTTTAATGTTTTTATGGACTATACAGAGCCTGCCGTCTCTTGCTGGTCTGAGGACTTCCTCAGTTCCAGAGTGTGGCTCTCCCAGTATGGACTGAAGGCACAGAAGCTGCGTCTGTTCGACGCTTTCGCTGACTGTGCTTTCCGCCACTCGGACGGGGTCGTTGATGTCAAGCTCAAGCCGAAAGATGAGAGAGTGCAAACTGACGCTGTGAGTGAAGGATTGTTGATGTATCAAGTATCATTCTTTTTCTACTGCGACTTGTTCAAACTCAAAGATATTTACTGGAGTTTCACCCTAATACATTATCTGTCTCTCTCTCTCTCTCTCTCTCTCTCTCTCTCTCATTCTACTTCTGCCCTCTCTCAGTCTCTCTCTCTCCAACCTTTTATATCTCTGTGGGAATAAAATGTAAGGTGAGAAATGTGTGAAATGCAATTTATGAGTTCTCACTTGATAAATGAGGTGGCGATCTTGAATCAATTAAGTCAGTTTTCTGTGCTAGCAGGAACTCAATTAAATTTACTGAGGAAGGCCATTTTTCATGGCCATTTTGATGTTTCAATCGCATTCATCTATTAAGATTTTTTAACACATTTTGTAGTGTGATAATTTTGATTCTTTTCACCAGTATCTAGCTTGGTAACCAAACAAAGTTTTCATAAAAGTGAGGAAATCTATATTTCACTGTCTAGTCCTCTTATTATCTTTTTCTTTTATCCATGAAGGAAAAAAATCATATGCTTGTCAATGCCAAGTACTGCAATAGATTTGTCCACACGAGATGGAGGGACGGTTCTTTAGTGCACGTGTACATCTCCGCGGAGAAGTGCAGGCGGTACGAGGAGCGGATGAAGGCAGCGCTGATGAACATGCAGAGGAGGTACTAAACCTCACCGCAAGTCTCACGCGCTCCCGCTGGTTTTATGAAACGCCAGCGTCCTGATAACAGCAGATGTAGTGGTTGAGGTTATCAGCTGTTAAAAAAAAACTGCAAAACCTGCTGATGCTACTGATAGTAAACGTTCATTTTGAAGCTTTTTGTGTGCGCTAGTCGTCCGCACTCTTCATGTCTGCCTTCTTACCCCCTTTAGGCTGGAGTGGCTGAGCAAGGGCAGCAGGCAGTTGTTTGGGGCGATTTCGGAGGAGCGGGTCTACATCCTATTGGACACTTCGGAGTCCATGAAAGATCAGCTTCCTCTTGTAAAGGACAAAATTCAACAGCTCATGGAGGTTAGAAATATTTTCAGTTGTTGAAGTTTGGAGAAAAGAAAAAATTCCTCTAGTCATACTGATGACCAGCAACTGGAGAGAAGACCCTTTCGATTGAGGTCATGCTTCTGGAATTATACTTCTATACTTCTAGCGGCGAGGTCCCATCAAGGACACAGCGATTGCAGCATACATACATTACATTGGATTACATTTCACCATGAACGGGAATGCGACACGACCTGTACTGGAGGACATTCATCTTTTTATGTGACTTGAGTTCATGCAGGCAGTTCATTTACTGACACAAGCATGGGAAAGTTAAGCACTCACTAGGGGGTACATTGGCAGCACAAATCCCTGTTTACTGCTGCAGGGACAAAAAATACTTTGATTGCCTTCGATAGGCTGATGATGGACAGTTTGTAGTAGCTCCACCCATTTTTG
Organism: Gymnothorax reevesii; assembly: GCA_029721435.1. Classification (NCBI taxonomy): domain Eukaryota; kingdom Metazoa; phylum Chordata; class Actinopteri; order Anguilliformes; family Muraenidae; genus Gymnothorax; species Gymnothorax reevesii. The sequence goes on from CM056590.1 coordinate 34,690,164, forward strand.
GGCTCATGAATCCTCACTCTACCATCAGGAAGTAAGGCTATGAACAGAACAGCATTGGTGTTACTCCAGTTACTTTTTTCACATTCTTGAATTGCATGTAGCACACCATGAAGTGCTGTAAGTTCCCCCATCATTAAGGGGATCCCAATCCATTAAGTGTGCTTTTAGGGAGTCAGTAAATAGGAGCTGAGAGTCCCCCAAAGAGAGTAAGCAAACTGGTCAACTTCCTCTTAGAAAGCATTTTTTTCCTGGTACATGAATTAATGACATGTCGATACACCCCTCCCATCTGCCACACCCGTCACTGACTTCACATCAAAATAATGTTTGAAGGAACGAAGACATTCACTCTCCCTGATTATTTCTTTGGCTGCTCTTCTTCACTTACTGTAATCACATATTTTCTGTGTAACCCCAGTGGGTGGAAAAGAGGAAGTACAGTATGAGAAAAGAAGTGATGAGAGTTTGCCCTTTGACTGACTCAGCAGTTCTGCTCTTGAAGTAAGGAGGCAAGACTGAAGAGATTTTTCCATAGGCCTGTTACTTTTGGACTTGCACAAAAAAAAACAGAATTTCGCAGTCAAAGTTAGCAAAAATAAGGTATAATATGTGAAGAGTTGATATTATTATTATTATTATTATTATTATTATTGTTATTATTATTATCATCATCATCATATTTACAAAACCCAAAACCAGTGAAGTTGGCACGTTATGTAAATCGTAGATAAAAACAGAATACAATGATTTGCAAATCCTTTTCAACTTATATTCAATTATTTACACTGCAAAGACAAGATGTTTAATGTTCAAACAGAGAAACTTTTTTTTTTTTTTGCAAATAATCATTAACTTAGAATTTAAAGGCAGCAAAACATTGCAAAGTTGGCACAGGGGCCTTTTTACCACTGTGTTATATCACCTTTCCTTTTAACGACACTCAGTAAACGTTTGGGAACTGAGGAGACCAATTTTTGAAGCTTTTCAGGTGGAACTCTTTCCTATTCTTGTTTGATGTACAGCTTAAGTTGTTCAACAGTCCGGGGTCTCCGTTGTCGTATTTTATGCTTCATAATGCGCCACACATTTTCAATGGGAGACAGGTCTGGACTACAGGCAGGCCAGTCTAGTACCCGAACTCTTTTACTACGGAGCCATGCTGTTGTAACACGTGCAGAATGTGGCTTGGCATTGTCTTGCTGAAATAAGCAGGGGCATCCATGAAAAAGACGTTGCTTGGATGGCAACATATGTCGCTCCAAAACCTGTATGTACCTTTCAGCATTAATGGTGCCTTCACATATGTGTAAGTTGCCCATGCCTTGGGCACTAATACACCCCCATACCATCACAGATGCTGGCTTTTGAACTTTGCGCCTACAACAGTCCGGATGGTTCTTTTCCTCTTTGGTCCGGAGGACACGGCATCCACAGTTTCCAAAAATAATTTGAAATGTGGACTCGTCGGACCACAGAACACTTTTCCACTTTGCATCAGTCCATCTTAGATGAGCTTGGGCCCAGCGAAGCCAGCGGTGTTTCTGGGTGCTGTTGATAAATGGCTTTCGCTTTGCATTGGAGAGTTTTAACTTGCACTTGCAGATGTAGCGACAAACTGTAGTTACTGACAGTGGTTTTCTGAAGTGTTCCTGAGCCCATGTGGTGATGTCCTTTACACACTGATGTTGGTTTTTGATGCAGTACTGCCTGAGGGATCGAAGGTCACGGGCATTCAATGTTGGTTTTCGGCCTTGTCGCTTACGTGTAGTGATTTCTCCAGCTTCTCTGAACCTTTTGACGATATTATGGACCGTAGATGATGAAATCCCTAAATTTCTTTCAATAGCTCGTTGAGGAATGTTGTTTTTAAACTGTTCGACAATCAGCTCACGCATTTGTTCACTAAGTGGTAACCCTCGCCCCATCCTTGTTTGTGAATGTCTGAGCATTTCAGGGAAGCTACTTTAATACCCAATCATGGCACCCACCTGTTCCCAATTAGCCCGTTCACCTGTGGGATGTTCCAAATAAGTGTTTGATGAGCATTCCTCAACTCTCTCAGTCTTTTTTGCCACTTGTGCCAGCATTTTTGAAACATGTTGCAGGCATCAAATTCCAAATGAGCTAATATTTGCAAAAAATTACAAAGTTTACCTGTTTGAACATTAAGTAACTTGTCTTTGCAGTGTATTCAATTGAATATAGGTTGAAAAGGATTTGCAAATCATTGTATTCTGTTTTTATTTACGATTTACACAATGTGCCAACTTCACTGGTTTTGGGTTTTGTATATAATGTTAACATTATGTAGCCCCGTTGCCTGTATTATACAGTACAATGTACTCTTTTTTAGAGTAATAGTTTTGAAAATAAGTCCAGTGCAACCTGTACCGATCAAATCAACCGATTTGCATTTTCATATTTTATTTTCGGGTGCTTTGTTATTGATGAATACACCCTGTAATCTGATAATGTGCATCAAAGTGAACCACAGTAAATGTGAAAGCCTTCCTCAGCTGTGAAATGTTGAAAGCTTTCTCTGATCTGTGCTTGCTCAGGAGCAACTTCGACACAAATCCCAGGTGAACATCGTGAAATTTGGATCTCAGGTGGCTGCGTGGAGAGAGGGGCTGGTGGATGTGACCCCACGGAGCCTAGAGAGTGCCTGGAGTTGGGTTGAAGGAGTGCAGGTGAGTGCTAAGCTAACGAACTGGTGCTTTGAGAACATCACGGAATTTTCCGTGAACATCCTCAATCGGTTGTAAGATGATGTAGTTGAGAATGGAAGAGATTCCCATTTGGATATAAATGATGGTGAGAGCTGGGAATATTCCTGTTGTATGTCAGTTTAGTGAAGTAATGGTGTAATGACAATGTTATACTGTCTAAGGATACCTTTATTGTTCCAAAGAAAGTTTTATTCAGGTCATATGTTAGATGATGTAATGAAAAAAAACAGGTGGAATACTGTGCATAGGTGGGGCTTGTTATGTTGGTAATTGTGGCCAAGTGCATGAATGATCTGCGAAGGATGTTAGCTATGAAGCCTGCCTTGGCGAAGGGCCCAGGGTAGAGAGGTAAACACTAAAACCTGTTATGCTTTAGAGTCATTCTTGAATTCTATTTAAAGTTATTTTTTTATTTTTTTATTTTCATAGTTATTATTTAATGAGACTCTGGAGTGTGGAGTGCTCTCAGAGTGAACCTTTAATTGATCATGAAAATGACTGAGTACACGTCAGGACTAATAATTGTTTAAAATGGATGTTTTGTCCACCTCAATTCTCAGTTCTACTGAATTTAGCCCATGATTTTGTCGCTGTTAGATTGTATATTGAGAGAAACCGTGTCTTCAGTTGCCAATTACAATAATTGAAAAATGCGTCAATAAAGAAAAATTATTGAGAACTAGCCAGGACTATCCTAACTGTCATAAATGGCCGTGTCTGTACCACCTCAATTCCCATTTCTAGCTCCGCCACTGTCTGAAACGTCTTTATTGCAATTCCATTGCTTACAATCTCTCAAGCGTGAGAATTCCCGAGTCATAATCGATTTCCGTGACACTAGTGGGCAAATTCACCATAAAGCACGTGAAACTGATTAAATGTGTGATGCGTATTAATTTGCAACATATGATCCATTTCTTTGAAAAATAGCCAAAAAATATTCTAACTGAGTGAACCTTTAATTATGCTGTTTCCTTAAAATAGTATTAATTTCATAATCAGGGGCTTAATGTGTTCCAGGAAGACTGCACCATTAAGTTACAAAATCACCTGAACTGTTGACACAGGGCTGGATGAATCCATGAATTCATGGTACTACACCTAATTCTGAACATACCATCTCACATTGCCATGGAAATCAGAATTTATCTGAATGTTTGCTATTTGTGTCCTTGCGGACGCTGTACATGCTGCAATTTTCAACCCATTACTTTAATATTTGGTGTGGACATTTGTTATACTTCACTTATGACGACTATTGACCATGGCAACAGTATTAGCCGAATAATACGCTACAAAGGGGAGAAGCGGGCTATCGGGGGCTATACCCATGCAGCCGCGGCCGACCGGACTGTCTAGCTATCTAATTACCTACTGCCCTTTTTTGTGGTCATGTGTCCGTTGTGACGTCATATTCCTGTTCATGGCTGACGGGAGTGGAACCTGGCGTGATCTTCTCCCTTTGCGGCAATGTTCAATATTTGAATGTCCTAGGTGTTGATAACATTATATTACATGCACTTAGCTGACGCTCTTCTCCAAAGTGATGTACAAAGTGCAAAAGTTTGGTGCAAAACTGCTAAACTCCAAGGAGACCAGTTAAAGTGCTAATAGATCAACTGTCAAAAGACACACTAATTGAAAGCTGTAGAACTAGAACGAACCATAGCCAACCGAAAGAAACCAGCTAATTTAACAAAAATCAGCAGCACAGTTAACAAAGGTGATCAGCTCAGTTAACAAAACAAGACTCAGCCATCATGGCATGTGACATAAGGAGAGTTACACCGAGGGCAGTGAAGTATTAGAAAGATGTGTTTTCAGGCTGTGCTTGAAGATGCTGAATGCAATGCTGAATTTTGAAAGAAGAAAGGTGTTTTTTTTTCACTTAATTAAGGGAAAATTCACAGGCTGAAACAATCACAGCTACTTGTTATCATCAGGCTGGAGGTTCACCCAACATACTGGATGCCTTGCGGCTGGCAGTTGCAGACCCTGGCACGCAAGCGGTTTACCTCCTGGCTGATGGAAGGCAAAATCAGGTAAAGCAACCGCAGAATATGAAGTCATATGCACTATTATGTAAACCAACTGGATGATCAGCTTCTGCATTCCCTATAGATCATCTCCACCCTAATGATGAAATGACCCAGAAGAAAACCTGACTGCCCTGGTGTCTTTTAAAAATAAACATAACAAAACAGCCATTGAATACTAGCAACATTAGGTCATGCCGCTTCCTGCAGAATTCATTAGCTTGAAAATAAAGCTGATAGATAGTTAACCTTTTAAATGGCACTCCAAGAAAAGAACGAGGACTTTAATACTGGGCCAATGATAACAACTGACTTTCTGAGTTCTGATCCTCAAGCAACCAGTTTAATTGTTGGCTAACCCTTAGAACGCTGAAATAAATTTAAAGAATATATGCATTTAATTATTTTGTGCAGTTGAAAACCTGCTCATGTTGCCACATGATAGGCTTTCAACAGCTTTGATTTTGATATCTGACATCATTGAGTAGCAATAGTTGAAGACCACAATGGAAAAATGATCAGTCACATTTTCACGTTGTGGAGAAATGATGAATTAAAAATTCGAAACGATATTAGAAACAAAGCACCGAAAAAGTATGCTAAATATAATATAAAAATTATAATAATATATTATATCATATATTATTATAAATATTTATAAAAAATGCAAAATTTGGACTCTGATCATTTTTCCTCTGTGGTCGTCAGTTGCATTTAGCGCACTAAAGGTTAATAGTAAAATTTGGTTCTGAAAGTTTTTCGAAGTGTCAACAGTGGTCCAATCAGTTGAGCAAACCATGCAATGATTTGAAGGGAGGGAAAATGAACGCATGCTCTCTGTTTTGGTGATCGTGCAAACGGACGTTCCGCCTAGCCGACTGGAGCCATAGTAGCACCGGGTCAGCTTCGCCCTCCGGTTCCGGTCCACACCATCTCTTTCAACTGCAGTGGCCCGGAAGCCAGCAGCGTCTTGTACAATCTGGCCCAGGAAACGGGGGGACGGTATCACTGCTGCCCACGTGGCCCCCAGGAGCCCGGGGCCCCCATGCCCTACATGGTGAGGACTGTTTGTAGAACCTCATCTTGCACATGACTGCCTGAAGCTCCGCATTGCTAATTGCTGTGGATAAATACATATTTACAAATGATTGTATGGAACCTTGCTTAGATTTAACTTTAGGGAATGTGCAGGCAATGAATAAAAATACAACAGTGTCAATATAAAATAAGTTACCAGGGTGCTGAGCCACACTGTTAGATTAAATTGGCAGCTGTTTGCCCATGTCGGTTACAATTATAGAACAACAGGTCTGTCCAGCTGTGTTACATAGTTTTTGCATACTTAGCAGTATTTGTTTTGCTGGTGCATGTTTCGCACCTCCTTGGAAGCTTCTGTGTAGCGTGTGTTTACCCTACGTATATTTAGCCAGGTGTTTGCATAATATGCTCAGTATTTGTGATAAATTGGATATGCATGGGCACTGACAAAATTGCCCTATGCAATTATTGTTAACATTGATGAAAGCCTGTTCCTAAAAACAAATCAAAGAATGACCTGCACTATGATTTCTAATATTGACCTATCATTTAGCCCATCATTGGTTCAAAGTCAACAATTTCTGACTCATTCTTGCTTCAGCCGTAAGCTTCAGGATGCTTCGCTATTTCCAAACTGCGTCAGACAAAACACTTTTACATGGTTTTCATTTAGCGGAGACTGACCCCTTCTTGAGTGCAGTTTTCACATCATACGGAAAAGGGTTTGCCGATTGCGGTGCACAACCATTCCTTACAAAATAGCCTCCTGAGAGCGTTTCATATGCATCTTCAGAGTGAGGATGTACACCTCCTGGAGGAGGAGATCAGACGAGGGGAGAAAGATCTGGAGAGTGTCCTGAAACTCCGAGCGGAGTGTGTGATGTTGGACTGGTACCACAATGGGGACAGTACCACTGCAAAAAGGTGAGCTGTGAATACATCTCAGTGCTCCTGGTCTGGTACAGTCTGATGCCTCATTTTGGTCATTTCATTCTTCACCTTAATATATTCATAAAGCATTAAGCCACTTATCTCACCCATGTACAGTGCTTAACGAAGTTATTAGACCTCCTGTCAAAATGAGAAAACAGGAATATTTAAGAAATTTATCAAAAATCTTGTTTAAAACTAGACAATATTTTGTTATTTCTTTGGCAAAGCCATTAAATTGTCCTTATTCACACATAAAAACCAAAAAAACCTACATTTTTTTATGGCCTCCTTTGGCCTTGATAATTGCTTGCATTCTTGCATTCAACCATTAAAACTAATTTTTTATGTTCCAGAATAAAGAAAATAAGTTATTTGGCATCTTAATCAAACAATAATAATGTGCTCAACTGTTTTTCTCTGCTTTGTTGTAAAACTGTAAATTTGAAAATTCATGGATAACAACAGTAATTATGTTTTAGCATTAAATTACATTTGCGTAGTTAAAGAGCTTGCGCATACTGGTGGATTAACCATTACAGAAAGTAAAAATTATTTTGGTAATTACCAAAACTTAATTTAGGGTAGCTGTGCCATAAACCTTACATTGGGTGGTAGTCTAATAAATTTGTTAAGCGCTGTATATAAACAGGAAAATAATGCCTTTGCCGTTTTAAATTTACCCATCAAAGTGTAAGACCTTGAGTATTCAGTTAGAATTTTTGTGACTGTAAATTCTGATGATGATGATATAACCAATACTTCTCTGCTGAAAGCAATGTGTTGAGGACACGTACAGTTCCGAAAAAAAAGTCTCTTCAAACGTACTGTTCATGTGATTTATTCTGCCATTACTGGTAATAACGCTTCACAAATATACGACCAGATTGCCACGCCCTCAAGAAGTGTGGTACGATTTCCTTCTGTTGCGGACAACATAACTTTTTTTTGCTGTTGTTTTTGGGATGAAAAAAGACACATTTGAGATGTCACTTAGCTTATTGTCGCGTACACATTTCAGAGCGAATCTAAACAGTACGATGCAACAAATTTTTCTTTCCCTCTCTGCAGAGGGAAATGTTGACATTTGAACAACTAAAGGTGGACACTAGTAAAGACAAATACTGCAAGTTTTCACGTTTACCTTTATAACGTTTATTTCACCGTTAAAGATCACCCCTCTAAAGTTCATTTCATTACTAGACTTGCATTGTGTCATCTAATTACTTCGATATCATGTTGATTCTGCTTCTGTGCTGCAGGACTGCTGCGCGGCCTCACAGCGCCCCCTGGCGGCAGAATGCAGAGAAACCTCCGAGGCCGCGGTCGGCGTTGGAGTTTGTCTCGGGGTTACGTCACCGTCCCAGACCACGGACTTCCGCAGCCAACTGCTCGAGTTCCCAACCTCATCCACCCCGCCGAGCAGGTTCAGCAACCACAGCCGCCACTCCACTAGTCTTGGCCCACAATATTTATCCCAGATCTTGTCCACAATATTAAAAACAAAAGTACAGAGCTCATGCAAGTACTTGAAAATACTCATTAATTGAGGTGCGCGTGGAAGAGAGTAGATCAGTTGTGGCCAACCTGGTCCTACAGGCCCGCTGGTTGAGCACCAATCACTTCATTTCCAAAACACAGAGTGAGTTGAGTTGAGGTGACTGTGTGATAGATCTGTTAGATACTGAATTACAACAAAAATCAGCTGATACTGTTGTTCTCCATGACCTGGGATGGCCCGTATTGGCATAGACCTTAAATGCCTTGTGCCAGACCTGATTCTCAGGCCTTGCAAACAGATCTCTTGCTCGGTGGAAAGTCCGGAGACCAGACAGTCAGAAGTCCCACTTGGTTTTTCATTAACGCATGAAGTCTGCCATCTGATTTCATGGAGTTCTGCCTGTTCGCTGAGGAGCTGAGCTATCTAGGTAATCCAGATGATTAGAACAAAATCCTGAGGAGGATTTCAACTTTCTGAACCAGGATTTATTTTTTTTACTACCTCTGCTACTCCTCATACGAGCAGCTCTAAAAACTGTCATATGAGCTGATGGAGAGACCTTATTAACTTCCATGAAGCTTAGCTCAACAAATCAACTGAAGTTAAGTGACAACAAACTTTCTGTCTAAGGAATTATATTATGAGAATTACACATACTCAAAAACAGACACAACCACACTACACACACATACACTGTTATCAATTCTTAAAATGTATGCCTCACCGAGAAATTCTGTAGCTGCCATTTTATTATGGAGAGAGCATGTGTCGTAAACTCTTTTGGTTCGCTCAGGCTACCCTGTATAATAAGCTCAGCAGTAAACCTGCAGCAGGCTAGCTGTATAATGGTGACAGGTTTATCACTGAGAGGAATCAAGGGGGTTGGATTTGTCACAGGACATTAATCTCTGCAAACATTACAATATTCTAATTCTGTGATACTGTATATCTGCACATTATGCATCGACCCAAACCAGATTTTTATCCAGTGTGCTAACTCCTGCAGACCTGTTTAATGTTCTGTCTCTACAGGGCAAACGAAGGCTAGTCTGCTAAGGCTCCTTAGCAATGGCATTAGTGCTGGCGACAGCGGAAGAGGAGAACTCCAGGAATGGATGCTTCCAGAAACCTTGTCCCTTTATAGGACCAATACAAAGAAGCAAAAGCATGTTCTGAACCGTGAGTCTGGTATTTCTTTTAGATTTAAAAAATAGATGATTTTGAATACAAAATTTAAGTTCAGTTAATAGTAAGTTTGTTTCGGACAAATATCTTCTTTTTTTTTTTTTCGATTGAGCTTTGTACTCTGTACTGTAATTTTAAACAATTCACTTGAGTGATTTAAGTGCATTTTGTCAGCTTTTAAAGGATATTTCTATGTGTTTTCGTTTCCCCATGTAGAAATTACGACAGCTTTTCTCAAGTATATGATCTATTCAAATTACAAATCTGAAATAATTATTATGAAATTATGACACTCACTGGATGCCACATAATGATCAAGATATGGTTACAATACATAATACAGAACATGGAAACTTTAGAGGTTAACGAGAATTTAGATCATGCCTTATATTGGTATGTTTTCAATACACTAGTTATCCTTTCCAAAGAGTCCACATGTTCACAGTTTATTACAGTTTATTCCATTTATATCAGGGGTAGTTGTGTCTGCAATGAGCGATTAGCTTCAGACTGTTACTAATCCGCTAATCCAAGCAATCAAAGCACATCTATCAGTGTAGTGAGTGATGTTTGCTCTGTTTCTCCTCAACTTACATCCTGGAGCTTCAGTGGGTAAAGCTGCATCTCTTAGTTCTTTCCCAAACAGATGTGCTGCATAGAAATCAAGCGGGACAATAAAAACTGTCTCTGATTTTTGCGGCATCATTCACTTGGTCAGTAATAACCGTAATTGCCTCTGTGTTTGGCCCAGGTCTTGAATTAACCCCTAAAGATGACAGCCAAAAGAAAGCAAAACCGAAAGCCCCTAAAGAGTGAGTACAGCCAGACTTGGGTCATTTCTCAAACAGCCTCCTCACTACTGTGTACTCAAAATATGTTCATTTACTGCCAATGCCTACTGCTCAACCAAATACACACTGTCTCTTATCACAGCAAGCTGAGTACCCTGGATAATTATTCGTTTGGTAAAAATTTAGTTTGCAGAATTTCCCCTGACTATATCCATATTTCCATGTTTTGGTTAGTGCATTCAGGCAAACTCTGTTCAGGAAGTAAACTATACTTTTTTTGATTGTCCGTGAGAGAGGGGTTCAATCACAGTTGAATATGGTGTCGATGAACTTGAGGCTGGTTTTTATTTCAAGGGCAGACTCCTAACAATGCACTTGTGCTGTCGCTGTGAAGGAAAAATCAGACAATCTGAACCGCATGTTTCTTAGATAATACATATTGAGAAAACAGTAGTTTCTGGTATGACTACTCAGCAAAACTTAAAGCAACATACAGTAAAAACAGTTTATCATTCAGGTATTACAAGTATGCATAGTTAACAACTTTCTCAATGTTGTGTATGCAAGTAAGCAAGTAAACTGTTGTTGGTATAGACCTGGAAAGCACAGACCATTTCCCCACCTACTCAAATGTGGCCTCTGTGACCTCTCCCCTCTGACCTTCACCTCCTGTGTTTCCACAGTTCTCTGAGCATGTCCTCGGCCTGCTGGCTCAGGACGAACAGTTTGGCTGCCAGGAGGCTGACCATAATGGATGCCCTGGCTCCCACGGCCATTACACAGAGTGCCAAATTTGTTCCTGTTCTTGAGAAACATGTGTATTCCAAAGTTTTTGAGGAGGTAAGAGCTGTAGATGCTGCTGTGATGGATGATAGTATTTCATGGAGGATTCCACTTTATTAAAGCCTGCTTATTTTATCCCATATTAGTTTTTTGATGCTGCTTTCTCAAATAAAGTTTGTGACTGAGGGATTTTGAGGGACTGAGACATGCTTTGAGACAAAATAAACACATGATTTTATCAACATAAAAAATAAAAACATAAAAAACATAATGGTCATAATAATAATAATAATAATAATAATAGAAATAACTTAATGAATGGCTTTTACTTGTTATACTACCTCATAATACTTACCTGCTCATAACTGCACTACAGGCCAAAAGTTAGGGGCCACCCTGAGATTTTTAATGGTCCACCAAGTGCAATTTGACCCCTTGGTTTTTGGGAATGGATTTATACAGCATGCCTTCTTCTTACATAAAATTGTTCACATCCTAGTGTTATGGCCCCAATTTGTTATTACATTTATTACACAACAGCAACAGCAAGGGATGACAAACACAGTTTTAACAACTAAAACACATTTAATTTTTAACAAAGACAAAGACTAATAACAACCTACAACTAAAGACCAAGATTGAATACATCAGAAAAAACAGAAATAATTACAGTCCCTTTTTGGTGGGGTGGCTTGGTGATGTCCTGGATGAAGAAAATGCTCAAACACAGGCAAAGAAATCCACAAAAGAAACGTCACAGGTCTTGAACAGAATGGCAGGTCTGGTCATCTTCTTGCAATTTCTCCTACTACTTTACTGTCTCAATTATTTTCCTTATATACTCTCTTTCAGACCCCAGCCACATTTAGACCTCTTTTTTTTAACTTTCTGAGACTTGCCCCAGACATGTTCAGGACATGTCTAAACATGACTCCAGTCTGAGCTTAACAAGAAAAGGTAAATACTGCCATCTAGCGGCCTATATTCACATTACACCTCCATTCCAAAAGGGAAAAATTTTGACTCATAAAGGCAAAATTTTTCTTTTCAATACAAAATGGTTAAGTGAACACTTGTCTATATATACATATCATACAATATTCAAACACATGATATATACATTCAAACACGGGATAAGCAATCAGCAATTACATTGTCTGTACCCTTCACATGCTTAATTTCCAAGTCAAACTCCTGTAAAATCAAACTCCAATTCAACAATCTCCGATTCTTGTTTTTCATCTTACTCAAAAACATTAACGGATTGTGGTCAGTGTACACAATCATTGGCTTTTGTCCTGTACAAACATAAACCTCAAAGTGTTGTAAAGAAAGGACCAGAGCCAACAGTTCCTTCTCTATTGTGGAATAGTTCCTTTGGTGGCGATTAAACTTCCTGGAGAAGTATGCCACGGGATGCTCAATGTCATCAGAGTCACTTCTCTGTAGGAGCACAGATCCAAAAGCTTGGTCGCTAGCATCGACCGCGATGGAGAACGGTTTGTTGAAGTCAGGAGATTTGAGCACGGGGAAGTGACACAGCAGAGACTTCAGGTGATCGAAGGCTCTCTGGCATGCATCGTCCCAGGTGAACTTTACGCCTTTCTTCAGTTGGTTAGTTAGACTGAGAGCAATCTCAGCAAAGTTCTTGCAGAACTTGCGGTAGTACCCGATCATTCCAAGGAAGCGGCGCAAAGCTTTTTTGTTGTCAGGAACTGGAAAGTCCATGATGGCTTGGACTTTAGCATTTATGGGTGCCACCTTACCCTGGCCTATGACGTAGCCAAGATAGGTGACAGTAGCACAACCAAAGTCACTCTTGCTCAGGTTAACAGTCAGGTTAGCCTGGGTCAGGCGCTGGAGCAACGTCTCTACATCTTTTAGATGTTCTTCCCAGGAGTCACTCCATGTGATCAGGTCATCAATGTATGCACCCGTGTGTGGCAATCCGGCGATTGTAGACTGTATCATCCTTTGGAACGTGGCTGGGGCATTTTTCATGCCAAAGGGTAGGACTTCATACTGGTACAATCCAGATGGTGTGGCAAAAGCAGAGATGCTCTTGGCCCTCTCAGTTAAAGGCACACACCAATAACCCTTCAATAAATCAATCTTGGTCAGAAACTTTGCTTGCCCTACACTATCAATACAATCATCAATCCTAGGTATTGGAAACACATCCGTTCTAGTTACAGCATTGACTTTGCGATAATCTGTACAGGATCTAGTACTTCCATCAGGTTTTGGAACTAGCACACAGGGTGAACTCCAATCGGAGTTGGAGGGTCTGATAATATCATGTTTTAACATGTACTCAACCTCTTTCTCAGCAATCTTTCTCTTTTCAGGATTCATCCGGTATGGATGCTGTTTTATTGGTTTGGCATCACCAACATCTACATCATGAGAGGCTATAGTAACTCTCTTTGGAACATCAGGAAACAAATCCTCATATTTCTTGATCAACCTTTCAAACTGATCTCTCTGTGAGGGTTCTAAGTGCTGGAGTTTTACATCAAGATTTTGCCACACTTCAGTGTTTGACAATTTACATGAAAGAACTTTAGCTTTAATTCTTGGTTCATCATCTTGAAACTCCCCCTCATCTTCACACGTTTTGACCATAGGAGAATCTGAAGTGACAGATGCAACCCTAGCATTTCTGTCATGATAAGGCTTCAGCATGTTAATGTGACACAATTGTTTTGGTTTTCTCCTATCTGGAGTCTTCACAATGTAATTGAGATCATTGAGTTTTGTCAGAATTTCATAAGGACCATGAAATCTAGCCTGCAATGGATTGGACTGCAAGGGAAACAACACAAGGACCTTGTCTCCTGGTTTAAACTCACGGCCTCTAGCCTTATGATCATACCAAGTTTTCATTTTTCCCTGACTTGATTTCAAGTTCTCTTTGGCAAGGTCACAAGCTGCACGCAATCTTTCCTTGAACTTGCTAACATAGTCTAACAGACTGATGTACGGCTCTTCCTCTTGCCATTGTTCACTCAATAATAGCAAAGGTCCTCTCACTTCATGACCAAACACAAGCTCAAATGGACTGAATCCAGTAGACTCCTGCACTGCTTCTCTAGCTGCAAACAACAGCAAATGAACCCCTTCATCCCAGTCTTTCTCATGGTCATAACAATAAGTCCTCATCATTGTCTTGAGAGTGGAATGAAACCGCTCTAAGGCACTCTGACTTTCTGGATGATAGGCACTAGAAAGAATCTGCTTTGCACCTAGTTCATACACAACCTGCTGAAACAATCCTGAAGTGAAATTGCTACCCTGGTCTGACTGAATTTCCCTGGGAAGGCCAAACAACGTGAAGAACTTTATCAAAGCCTTCGAGATTGTAGTTGCCTTGATGTTACGTAGAGGTATGGCTTCGGGGAATCTGGTAGATGCACACATGATTGTCAACAAGTACTGATTTCCAGATCTAGTCTTGGGTAATGGACCAACGCAATCAACAATGACCCTAGAGAATGGCTCCCCAAATGCTGGGATAGGCTGCAATGGAGCTACAGGTGGGTCTAACTGGTGTTTTCCAACTACCTGACAAGTGTGACAGGTTTTGCAAAAGTTGGAAACGTCTTTCCGAAGCCCAGGCCAAAAGAAGTGTTTCATGATCTTATCAACAGCCTTGTTAACACCAAGATGACCTCCTAAAGGTAAACTATGAGCCATTGTTAAGATCTCATTCCTGTAGACCTTCGGAACAACAATTTGCCTGACCACTGCCCAATCTGCATTGGCAGGGATATCAGGAGGGCGCCACTTCCGCATCAACACACCATCCTTGAGATAATACCCAACTGGAACTGCATCCATTTCTTTTTCAGGAAGGGCTCTCCTCTTTAGTACACAAATTTCAGGATCATTAGTTTGCTCCTCAGTCAACCGCTTTCTGGACAGAGACAAGTCTCCAGACACATCAGAATCACCAGACCCATCCGGCTGGCTGAATAGAGAACTGATAAAAGTATCTGATAAGTCCTCAAACGGAGAAACCATAGTAGGCCAATCAGAGTCATGAGGCGAACCACCTGAGTCTTGACTATTCAATGTACTGGACGGCACCACAACATCATCTTCTTTAGCCTTCTTGGCCATAGCACGAGTCACTGCGCAAGAAGGATACAGAGATGGGTCCTCATCCCCATTTTCAGTGCTCGGCTGTGAAGTAAGATGTACAGGGGGAACTACTTTGCCCCCAGCCAGGTCATTGCCTAGCAACAGAGAAACACCCTTTATAGGTAGACTTGACATAAGTCCCACCTTTACCTGTCCTGTAACTAAATCTGACTTCAAGAATATAGAGCGCAGGGGTACAGATACAGTCCTCCCTTCAATACCTTGTACAAGTATGAAATCCCCTGAAGCGGTCTCATCACGTAACTCCAAGGAGTCCATCAACAAAAGTGACTGAGAAGCTCCGGTATCCCTTAGGATATATATGGGGACAGGAGTAGTATGCTCATTCAGAGCCACAAATCCCTCTGACACAAATGGAAGAAATTCCTCCCTCACAAAGTCAGCTGTATTAGGCTTTTTAGCCCCACAAGAAGCAGGCAATTTAGCAGATTGGTTATCTACTACAGGGGGTTCTAACCTTGTTTTCACAAAGGCATTTGGTTTGGTATCCTTTTCTTTTTCTTTCTTAGCTTTAAGGAACCAACAGTTAGTTGTAACATGACCAGATTTCTTGCAATAACTGCAAACTAGACCACTTTTGTCACTGTCAGCTTTCAGACTTTGATCAGACCTGTTACTGGATTTCTGAGCACCATCACCAGATTTGTCTTTGTCTTTGGGTGAGGAATCTTGGGTATCACCGTAACCCTTTTTCTGAAATTGGGACCATTTATTGTTACTGCTAGACTGAAATTTGGACTTATGAGTGAGAACATATTCATCTGCAAATTTGGCAGCTGACTGCAAACTCAGTGCTTGCTTCTCATTAAGGTAGGTCTTAACATCATCTTTAACACAGTTCTTGAATTCTTCAACTAACACCATCTCTTTTAGTGAGTTGAAATCATCCTTGACCTCCATAGAAGTACACCAGCGCTCAAAGCAAACCTGCTTCTCATTAGCAAATTCAACATAAGTCTGATTTTCAGATTTCTTCAGACCTCTGAATTTCTGTCGGTAAGCCTCTGGAACCAACTCATAAGCTCTCAAAATAACCTTTTTGACAACTTCATAATCAGAGGAATCATCTGCAGACAAAGCCGAATAGGCTTGTTGAGCTTTACCCTTGAGGACAGTTTGCAACATCAGAGGCCAGTGTTCCTTTGGCCACTGGCAACTCTTTGCTACCTTTTCAAAACATTGGAAATAGTTGTCAACATCCTTTTCCGAAAATGGAGGCACCAGTTTTACCTCCTGACTAGCACAAAATTTATTTTTCATTGCTATTTTAATTTTTAGTTGCTCCATTTGGAGTCTTTCTTCTCTATCGAATTTCTCTAATTCAAAATCTCTCTGTCTCTGTCTCTCTCTTTCTGCTCTTTCCTCTTTCTCTCTCTCAAATTCTCTTTGTTTTTCTTCTCTTGCTAATTTTTCTAACTCAAACTGCCTTTGTTTTTCTTTTTCTTCCCTCTCAAATTCTCTTTGTTTCTCTTTTTCCTCCCTTTCTTTTTCTCTTTCTTCCCTTTCTTTCTCTTTTTCCTCCCTTTCTTTTTCTCTTTCCTCCCTTTCAATCTCTAGCATTTTTAATTTAAGTTCCATTTCTATATTTGGATTTTCCACTGGAAACTGTTCCAGATCTCCTGGTGCAAACACATTTTCATCAATGTAATATTCAACTATCTCTCTAGCCAGTCTTGCTTTTCGCATGGCTGGTTTTACCTCTGTCAGCTCCAACTGTCTGCAAATTTCTAGCAGTTCTGTCTTTTTAAAAGACTTCAAAACCCCTACGGTTGGTGATGCCAAGAAATCATCCATTGCTGTTGTCAATATATATCTAGGAAAATTCACAAAAACAATTTCACAATTTGGAATGTTAGATTTTCAATAAATTACTCACACAATGGTCTATCCCGGACGAGCCCCCAATTTGTTATGGCCCCAATTTGTTATTACATTTATTACACAACAGCAACAGCAAGGGATGACAAACACAGTTTTAACAACTAAAACACATTTAATTTTTAACAAAGACAAAGACTAATAACAACCTACAACTAAAGACCAAGATTGAATACATCAGAAAAAACAGAAATAATTACAGTCCCTTTTTGGTGGGGTGGCTTGGTGATGTCCTGGATGAAGAAAATGCTCAAACACAGGCAAAGAAATCCACAAAAGAAACGTCACAGGTCTTGAACAGAATGGCAGGTCTGGTCATCTTCTTGCAATTTCTCCTACTACTTTACTGTCTCAATTATTTTCCTTATATACTCTCTTTCAGACCCCAGCCACATTTAGACCTCTTTTTTTTAACTTTCTGAGACTTGCCCCAGACATGTTCAGGACATGTCTAAACATGACTCCAGTCTGAGCTTAACAAGAAAAGGTAAATACTGCCATCTAGCGGCCTATATTCACATTACACTAGTGACAAATCATGTAACACAAAGGTATTGAGACTCTATTATAAAATATTGTGGTCAGTGATCAATCAGTCAAGAGCTCTAAGATTTGGTCTGAGGTCTGGAATTCACCCAAAACCAATTGGCTTCTTATATTTTATGCACTGAAGTCATTTCATGTGCAAAAAATAAGGAAAGAACAGTTGATGTATGATGTTTTTTTTTTTTTTTAAATCTGAGCCTCGCCCCAAACTTTTGGCCTGTAGTGTACTTACTTTTCTGCCTGCCTTCCTTCCTTCCTTCCTTCCTTTTTTTAATGCATATGTCTTATTGAAGTTTTCACAGTGGAATATTAACAATGTATTCCAAATAAAAACAAAGACATTTTATGTTTTATATTTTGATCGCCCCTGTCCGTCTACTCCACAGACTACAATTTTTTTCTTAATTCTTTTCATTTTTGTTTTGTGGGTCAATGGTGATATGAAGAGGATCTCTTTTGATTCCAGTGACGATTGGAAATTTTTTAGTCTAATAGCATGTTATCCACAAGGCTGCCATGTGGACATATCATTACGCTTTGGGCAGCTATCTTTTTCTTTTTTTCCACAAAATGAAACTGCCATTTCCATGAATAATATTTGTACAGAATCTAAGGAATGATGATCATTTTGTTAAATAAATGTCTGAAGCACACCCTTGAGGGAAGCTCTTTAGTATAGTGTTGAATCGTTGTTGAATTCCGCCTGT